>JAPDVU010000002.1:37419726-37831765 GCA_026230045.1 Corynorhinus townsendii
CTTGGGTGGGGTTATAAATTGGGTGGGGTGGGGTCTCAGGGAATCACCAGGGTGGAGCAAACAGCAATGGCTACCAGTCAGCCCTGCACCAGAGAGGTCCCAGCGCAGGGACAATGACTGCTGTGAGCACATCCGTCTGAAAGAAAGCCTCCCTTGTGTGCCTGTCTTGATGCCAGACAGTCCAGTTTCTCCTCATATGTGTCTGGGTCCCCCAGAGTTTCCCTGAAACTGGAGTTCTGAACAAGCGGGAGCTTGTATCGCCCTCCTGATTAAAAAAGCACACCCAGGTGCCAGCCCATTCTGTGCCTCTGCATCTCCTACCAGTCTCAATGAGCTTTCTTTTTTCCCTCTCTAGTTGTAGAACTTCCACTTAGCCAGCTTTCCCTCGGTTCTGGATGATAGTTGTTCTGGCTTTTAATTGTAATTTTGATGTGGTTGTGAGAGGTAGCAAGTATAGGTGTTTACCTATGCCACCATCTTTGTTCCTCTGCAATTCTCTCTTGATCATAATAGCAATAGCTTATTATTGACCCACTCACTACCAGGTTTGACCATGGCCCCAATCCTATCTCCAAAAATTCTAAAGCAAAGATAGACTACATTACTGCTCAGTTGAAAACCTTCAATAAATCCCAGAGTTTATGTCATCTATGCATGGAGTAAAAGGCTCCTTTAGGTCTTCTGCCTATAGATTTAGCCTCAGGACTCACCTCCTGTGACTCATCCATAGGTTATTTTTCATTTTACAGTTCTCAGTAAGTCAACTCATAGCAGTAATGGAAATATCTCTTTCAACTTGAAGACTATACATCAATTCACTTAAATTTCTATTAGCTAGCATAGTGTCAAATGTTTGGCAAATATTCAACAAAGGGTTGCAGAATGGATGAATGATGGAAAGATGGGTTCCTTTAGTTCCATTCAAAGCCAAATTGTATTTTCTCATTCCTGATGGCAAGGCACATGATTTACTTTCCTTAAAATTTAAAATTCTTGGTCAAATGGAGGTTTCATATCTATACTAATAAAAGGGTAATATGCAAATTGGTCAGGATGCCCTCACGGTAACGACCAAACAACAGGCTGTGTGGGGTGACCAGGTCGGCAGGGGGGTGGACCGTGACGGGTGACCAGGCCAGCAGGGGGGCCATGAGGGGCAACCAGGCTGGCAGAGGGAGGCAGTGAGGGGCAACCAGGCCAGCAGGGGGCAGGCAGTGAGTGGCGACCAGACCAGCAGGGGGGACAATTGGGGATTACCAGACCAGCAGCGGGGGGCAGTTGGGGATGACCAGGTTGGCAGGGGGGGGGGCAGTGAGGGGCGACCAGGCCAGTGGGGGGGGGGGCAATTGGGGCAACCAGGATGGCAGGAGGGGCAACCAGGCTGGCACGGGGGCAGTTAGGGGTGACCAAGCCAGCAGAGGGGGGCAGTTGGGGGAGACCAGGCTGGCAGTGGGGGGGCAGTAAGGGGCAACCAGACTGGTGGTGGGGGGGGGGCAGTAAGGGGTGACCAGGACGGTGGAGGGTGGAAGTTAGGGGCGACCAGGTCGGTGGGGGGGGGGCAGTTGGGGTCGACCAGGCTGGCAGGGGGGCAGTTGGGGGCAACCAGGCCAGCGGGGGGGGGGGGGAGGGTGGAGGGGAAGTTAGGGACAATCAGGAAGGCAGGCAGAGGCAGTTAGGGGTGATCAGGCTGGGGGGGGGGGCGGGCATTTAGGAGCAATCAGGCAAGCAGGCAGGTGAGCAGTTTGGAGCCAGTGGTCCAGGATTGTGAGAGGGATGTCTGACTGCCAGCAGTTGGACATCCCCTGAGGAGTCCTGATTTGGAGAGGGTGCAGGCTGGGCTGAGGGTACCCCCCTGCCCCCCCATGCATGAATTTTGTGCACTAGGCCTCTAATACACACACACACACACACACACACACACACACACACACAAAACAACAACAACAACATTTGTGCACTCAGTGGAGGGGGTGTCTCTTAGCCTGTCCTGTGACCTCTCACAGTCCGGGAGCCCTTGGGGGATGTCCAACTGATGGTTTGGGCCTGCTCCCCACTGCACTCACCAGCCGTGAGCCCAGATTCTGGCTGAGCAGCGCTCCCCCTGTGGTAGCACATTGACTACCAGGGGGCAGTTCCTGTGTTGAGCTTCTGCCCCCTGGTGGTCAGTGCATGTCATAGGGACCTGTCATTTCATGGTTTGGTCGATTTGCATATTAGCCTTTTATTATATAGGATATTTATTTTCCAAACTTCTTTTACAATCTGTTTGAACTTTGTAGATATTGATTAGCTATCTCTTATAGGTAATGTGTATATCCCTCAAATAACTTGACTTTTTAGGGTATTTAATGAATATACTATTAATTATTGAAATCTAGTATAAATTGTGAAGCTTGCTTGAATAAGTAGTTAAAAGCTTTTTTCTGAGTTTGACAGGTGATACTTTTCTTTTCAAGCATGAAACATTTTAATGTATGTCTGTTGTTATATTGCAGATGAAGATTCTATTTCATCCATTATTTGAGGTGTGTAAAGAAGGACAACTTTGCCTTCCATCTGCTCATATAAATGTAGACATTTACCTTCAGCAATGATGATGGCGTTCTATTTTCTGGTGAGCATATTAATGATTTCTCCTTTAATTTTTTCAAGAGAGAGGTTTATCAGTTTCTTAATTGACTTCCAATGTGCTTGAAAATTAGGAGTAATAAACATATGCAAATTAATGCCTGTGTTTATTGAACAGAAAAATCTTTTGGGTGGAGCTGGTTGTTAGCTCACACACTGCCCATATCATTTGTTTCATTTTTTTTGCATTAATTTTTTTTTTGTCAAAAGCATGAAAAATTTGCACTTGCATATTTTAGAAGTAGTTTATTCCTCTTGGTGATCTTATACCTTTGATTTCATTTAATTCAACATTTGATTGGCATAGATATACCTCTCACAAGCATTTTATTTTCATCCCCCAAAATGTTGGTCATCTATGCTAGGCTTGAATATTTCTTGTTAGATGGTACTTTCAAAACTAGTGGAGGTGAGAGTGACAGGGAAGAAAAAAAAAAGGATGGTAGCCTTGGAGGATTAACTTGGAGGACATGGTCTATACAGCTGAGTTGAATGTGGAGCATGTTACAGTCCCGCTCATCAGCCTTGGCCTTCTTGATTCCTTAGGAGGATTCTCTTTGACTGGAATAGTGATGCAAAGGATAGATGGTGACAAGTCTGGGTGTGGAGCTTACGACTGGAGCAGATAGTGTGTTTTAGGATGTAGCCTGAATGATTGTAACAGAGTCTAAGTATCAAAAACGGTAGCTCCATTGTCTTGATGAGTATTAGGACGAGTGGCACAAAAGTGACTACTAGTCCTTCTCATGGCATGCTAGTTTCTGAGCTAATTCTGACAGAGCAAAGAAGTATTTTGTTATAGCCACCTGGCCATTGTTATCTATCTGCCTAATTTTGCATTTCAGAATACATATTTACTGCTTGCTTCAAACCAAGCCATAACCATATTGTATTCTACAACATGCCATTAGCTCCAGATGTATATTGAGATCCTAATGTACTAGTATATACATCCACAGGGTAACTGCTGCCGCCTGGGTCTCTCACCATTGTGCCTTTCCAACAAATACTGATGCCAGTACTCAAATACTAGGTCTTGTCCCTTTGAATATTATCTACCCCCCAGTGGTGCTTGTTGCTGCAGTTGAGTCAGGTACCCACTCCTTGCTCTTCCTAAGTAATGAGATGTCCCTGCCAGTCCTTTTAGCCCTTCTCTTCCTATTTCCTGAACATCCATCATGACTCCTGCCCAAGTTAGTCTAAATTCTGAAGGTCCTAAAATCCTATTAATGTGCTTTGTTTGTCCATTGATTTGCAGAAGACAAATATGTGTCAAATGAATTTGTCCCCAGAGGGCAGAAAATATATTCTAGAAGCAAGGAAACCTTTGACAGCCTTAGTCAGGAATGAAGGTTTCAAAAGCCCATGAGCTTTCTAATTTTACTTTTAATGCACATGCTTTTCTCACCTGTCACAGGCTTGCTGCTATCAAAAGCCTTGTTGTTATATGTCAGAGCTTTAAAAACTCAAGGTTAGCAGCAAGAGTAGATTAATAGTCCAGAGAGGTAAATTTAGCTCAGGCCCCTGGGATGTGAGAAAGAGGTAGGGCATAAAGTGTCATAGGTAGTCTGCAAACCTCATCTGAAGAGGTAAAGAGGTGGTCTGCGTAGCAATGACTGATGCCTGAGTATAATGGGCCCTGTGAATGACACTAGGGTAGGGGGGACACCAGGCAACTGGACTGTGGTGTGGTGTGGTGTTCTGAGTAGAACAATTTCTGAGATGGGTTCAGGACATACTTTGATTTAGATTCCTGGGAAAGAATCAAGCACATCACTGAATGATATAAGTGATTTGAAAGTTTTAGGAGAAAACTAAAGATCAGGGAATAATGCCTTTGATTATTGACAGTTGCCTTAGGTTGCATTTTTCATTTTGTACTTAACTTTGCCATCAAATTCTTATATAGATCCCACAGATGGAATTAAGAAACTTAAGTTATTTTTTTCTAGTTCAGGTTTCCTAAAAATGAATTCCAAGATTAGCTTCATCAGTATGCCCTGGGGTGCTTGCAAAAATGCAAATTTCTGTGTCCCACCTGAGACCTACTAAATGGGAATATAGAGGATGCATCTGTGAAACTGTCCTGGTCTTGTGCACTCTGAAATTTGAGAATCAATTTTGAGGACCATTTAGTTTTGTTCCACCAGGGCAAGCGTCTATATAATGTAGAATGGGCTCTGTTCAGAACAACAAAGAAAACAATGACACAGTTTTAAAACATAAAATGTTTTGGGGTGTGGGGAACTGCTTTTACTCTATGAATATACTTTTGGCCTTCAGGGGTAGAAGAAGGGTAACCCCTAAGTCCACTGTGGGGGGAGGGAATGAACAGACAAGTAGGCAGGGTGGATGACAGGAGATGATCCATTGGGAGAATCCTGGGCAAACAAGGAGGCTCAGAAGTTCTTTAGGAATTGGAGAGATAACTAAACTGGTATTTATCGTTTGGGTTTTATTGTGAGGGCTTGCAAGTGATGAACCTCAAAGCAACTTGCCAAGATTAAATTTATAACTAGCTGTCTCAGGATTATTTAAAGGTTGTATGGAACTACTTGTATCAGAAATTACTGTATATGAATTTGCTCATTGAGGAATTCAAATTCATTAAAATTTGAAGCTTACAAAGAGAATGGAACACATAGGTGGAATCCTGAAAATAGGGTAATTGGATGACAGAAAGTCTCACGAGGCTGAGGAGTGATTTTCTAGATATGCATGGCATGATATTGTAGACACTAGCTATCAGTTGCAATTTAAACTATTTTAACTAATAGCATTAAAAATCTGGTTCATTAGTCACACTGGCACATTTAAAGTGCTCAACAGCGATGCGTGGCTATTACATTGGATAGTGTAGATATAAAACCTTTCCATCACTGCAGAAAATTCAATAGGACTGCACTCACTAGAAGAACTATCTTTGATGGGGATGGAAAGCAGAAATGTTTTTATCTGTTGAAAGACACTGTCCAGTGCAGGGTGGGGAATTCAGACTGGGGAAACAAAGGCAGCCTCAGTGTGAAAGTATGTCTAATCATGTAACATTTAAGCATCTCTCCAGTGCCATTCCAGATAATGTCTGGGCTAGTTCCCAAGGTAAATTCCTGAGGATGTCCTTATCTACTGTGTATCTGCTTCCTTGTTCAGAGGGGTAGTAGAGGGGAATACATGGACATAGTGGCCCACCAGGGAATGTGTCTGTGGCTTGTCCTATTAAGTTACTAACCAGAAACTGGACTTTCATATTTTGGATAGAAAAGCTAAGTCCCTATGGAGGTCCTTATAAATGCTTATCTCTTCAAAGACTGCAGGTTTGGGAAGGACAGTAAGGAAGCCAGGTACTTAACATCATTCAAACAACCCAAGCAGAGAATCCAGGTCCTAAGACTGAGTTTGGCTAAGTAAACCAGACCCACCAGTCCAAGAGAAGAGGGTCCCAGGGCAGCGGAAACAGCCAGAATTCTCCCCAGTGACTATATGTGGAAAAAAGAGTGGGAGATATACAAGAGCATAAGCCAGATGTTTTTAGAAGAAATAGCTCTCTTTGTTTTTGTTCAGTCTCCTTTCTTGGCAGGATTGCAATATGAGCACATCTGGAAGGGGCTGAGCTGGAGGTGGGGCATAGCACCAGAGTCAAAGCCAGCCTTTCCCCAGCTCCCTAAGGCTTGTTGTCTCATTCTGTATGAGTTCTCTCCCTGGAGGCTCTTCATTTCCTGAAGCAAACAGTCTCCTGGCATCCCCACCCTACCAGGCAGCCAGACACAACTAAATATCAGTGGCAAACAGCACAGCTGGGACTCCTGCTAGGATAAGATTCAGTGGCAGCCCATCATGTGCCAGGAACTTTCAGGGATGCTACTTAGTTGATTTCTCATAATGAACCTATGAGGGAGAAATTGTACTCTCTGTTCTACAAAGGACCAAACTGAGATTCTGAGAAGTTAAATAACTTGCTTGAGGTCCCTGAACTGCACTCATGAATAGGGGATTGACCTCACTATATTTGATGTTAAAGCCCACTTGCATTTCTGCTACTAAACTGCATTGTCAATCCAGCCTAACAGTCCTTGAAATTGAAGGCCTAGCTCTTTCCATGGTAGGCTTTTGTGCTTGTAGGAAGGGGGGGATGATGAGTGGCAAGATATGATGGTTAATATTATATGTCAATTTGACTGCGCCATGGGGTGCCCAGATAGTTGGTTAACTATTATTCTGAATATTTCTGCCAAGGTGTTTTTGGATTAGATTCACATTTTAATCAGTAGAAAAAAGCAGCCTGTCCTCCATAATGAGGTGGGCCTCATCCAATCAGTTGAAGGTTTGAACAGAAAGAAAGGACTGGTCTCCCTGAAAAAGAGAAGATCCCACAGCAGACTGCCTTCAGACTTCACCTGTAACATCGGCTCTCCTGCCTCTCCAGGCTTCAGATTTGGACTGGTCATGTCTTTATCATGTGAGCCAATTCTTTATAATAAATCCCTTTGTATATAAATATGTGTTTCCTATTGGTCCGGTTTCTCTGAGAACCCTTATACACAAGGGACGGAGGGAGAGCGATGCTCCTCCACACTGAGCAAGATCCAGGAGGCTGGGTCTCAGCAGACACCCCTATCTTAGTTTTCGTGGTTATTAATACTCCTCAAAGTGCTTACAATTAAAATTAGACACTTAGAAATTACAATTTAGAAATTAAAAGGAATGGCAAGAAATAATTTTAAATGTTAACCAAGCATGAATCTCTTTTGCTTAGGCATCTGTCTATTCCCATATAGAATATTAAAAATTTTACGAGGATGACCAAATATATACAGATAAGATTCACAATGATCCTACTTTTATATACACAGTCTTACTTTGTGTGTATACAAGTTCAGTACAAATTCAACAGATGAGAGAGCAAGTGGAGCAGATGTGGAGAAAACCATCCAATTTACCCTTGGGTCAATATAATACCAAATAGGAACCAGGCCTCTGGTGAGAGCTGTAGGCAAAGCTTTCACAGTGACTCCTTTCCTGGTAGTTTGCTTCTGCTTGCAAATTTGTCTGGGGTCATTGTAGAGGGTTACTGACATCTTTCTGTCTCTTTGTGGGTTATCTGTAAGGGATGCTACAATAATCTGCATTTGGCCACTCTGCATGCTCCAATGCTCAGGTGAATCTCCTGGAAAATATTGGGAGAAAACCTAGTTATACACCTATAACATTTAGACAGTTGACATGAGCTAATGAGATCTGCAGCAAAGGAAAACATTGGTACCAAAACTCAGTAGAAATTGGTAGGTTTATAAGAGCTTTGCAATGTGGCTTGTAAGCTTTGGAAACACAAATTCTAAGCATTTTTCAATAATGAAAGCCAATGAACCTGACAACTCAAAGCATTCTGAGCAATTTTTAATGTCATTTTTTCTTCCTAAATTTTTTTTTCTTGTTAATATATTTTATTGATTTCAAAGAGGGAGAGAGAGAACTAGAAATATCAATGATGAGAAAGAATCATTGATCGGCTGCCTCCTGCATGCCCCACATTGGAGATTGAGCCTGTAACCTGGACATGTGTCCTGACTGGGAATCAAACCGTGACCTCCTGGTTCATAGGTCAATGCTCAACCTGGCCAGGCTTCTTCCTAAATCTTGAAGTTTCAAGTTGGTACAGCAATTTAGTCACTAGTCTTACAGTATGTGCATGTTGAATTTCATCCTTCTTGCTCTTCTGTTTCCTTTTTTGTGTGTGTGAAAGTGGTTTTTCCAGGTCATTCTTATTATCCCAACTATTCTCTAGTCATTTGGATCCATAGCTTAGATTTAGATAGAGTATACAAGCAGTGGCTCAGTTAAATTAATTCCCTTAATCATTTCTAGCTAACCAATGGGGATTTAAGTTAGCTTTATAAAAACAACAACACCACAGATGGGAGCTATTAAAGATTTTGAAGAGGGATAGAAAAAAGAGATAGTATATTATGAAAAAAAGAAATAATTGCAGATATATCAGTTTGACTGAATACCTTCCCCTTCACCTTCAGAAATCTATACTAATAATAGCCTAGGGCCATCACAACCAGAACAGATGACCAAACAGTGGGCCCCTGGCCTCTGAGGCAGGCAGGCAGGAAGGGTCTGTGGATTCTGGGCCACTAGGGCATGGTGGTGGCGAGAACAGTCTGTGAGCCCTGGGCCTCTGAGGTGCAGTGGTGGCAAGAAGGGTCTTTAACCCCAGGCTGCTGAGGCACAGAGGCAAGAAGATCTGTGGGCTCTGGGTTGCTGGGGCACGGCAGCGAGAAGGGTCTGTGGGTCCCGGGTTGCCAAGGTGCTGCAGAACTCTGGGTCTCGGGCTTTTGGGGGTGTGGCCGGCCTTCAAACTGGACTGTGACAAGAGGGAGGAGGGATTCCCATTCCTCGCAGAATCCATTGTTGGGGGGAGGGAGCCTGCCTGCCTGATTGCCCCTAACTACTCTGACTGCCTGCCTGTCGGAGGGTTCCCGGATTGTAAGAGGGTGCAGTCCAGGCTGAGGGAACCCCCTCCCCATGCACGAATTTTATGCACCGGGCCTCTAGTTTTGTTATAAATGGTACTGATGATCTGTATTTTAAAAGCAATTCTTGTCAAACCAGAGTGCATTTTCAACTGCAATGGACTAATGCATACTTTTAGAACACAACCTTTATATTAAGTCAGAAGAGTTTATATAAAGACCTAGGTTGTACATATGAATGAGAGACATCTTTGATGCAAACTTCTCCATCAAGCCCTACACTCAATTAATCAACAAGCTCTGTTGATTCTGTTCTCATGACTATAACCACTTAGTCCAGTTACAACATCTTTCCAGTTGTACATGTGGCTTGGCTTCCATTCTACTCATCTTCAATCAATTGTCTGCACAGTAGCATGAGTGATTGTTCAGAAATATGAATTGGATTACACTCCAATCTACTTCTCCATCCCCAGTCTAAGTAACACCTTCTCTGGTCCTACCCCTCCTTCCTAAACACCCTCCAGCCTTCTTCACCCCCAAGCCTTTAAGCATGATTCCTGCTACCACAATGCACCCCATAAAACATATTCTTGCTCTCTCTGAGTGATGGGTGTGTTCCTTATCTTTCATATTTTAGCTTAGATGTAATTTCCTTGGAGAAGTTTTCTCTGATTATTCAATCTAAAATAGGTCCCAGCTAGTCTCTATCACATGCCATGTTTGTTTTCTTGATAGCTCTCAGCACACTTCGCACTTATTCAATGAAATTGTTTATGCACTTGCTTGTCTGCGTATGTATACTCTAACTTCCTGACAGCAGGACCATGCTGCCTTGGTGTCTGGAATATGTTGGTACCCAATACACATATGTTGAATGAAAAATTTACAACACAGATAAATGAGGAATCAGTTAATTGTTTTAAATAAGAAACTTACCAAAGGTTTTCTTTATATGATAACCATACTTTGGGTCATTTGACATACTTTATCCCCATAAATATAATTTATGTGAAAAATTGTAAGTCTATCTGTGATATAAGTGCACTGAAATTATTTTATATTGAGTTGAATTCTTACTTTTCTTTGTTTTAAATACTTATATAATTAACATATAAAGAAAATTATAAAAGGCACAGCAATATATAAAAGGAGAAAATATATCTCTAACTATTGTCTATCATCTATCTGTATATCCATCCATCCATCTATCTATCAATCTATCTACCTACCTATCACACTATATCTTATTTACACACAGAAATACCTTCTTTTATACAGGTATTTATGAAAGTTTCTTGAGCACTGAAATTTTTAAAATAAAATTACACTTCTTATAATTTGTACTGTTTTATAGATACTTTATCTTAATTTCGGGTTGATTTCTATTGTGTGACTTATAGTTACTATTCTTTATCCCAATCTGGTCTATAAATATTGTATACTTATATTTAAATGAACTAAAGGAAACACTACTTAAAACAACTCAGAGAAAATTATTTTGCAAGTAAAAAGTTATTAGGCATTGAGAACAATGTCCACCTCCTGCATCTATTGACATTTAGTATATTTATATTTTCTTGTGTTACCCGAGGGCAGATCATATCCAGCTTCCCTGTCTTTGTCGGACTTTACAACACAGATAAAAAAAATGTAGATTGGGATGGAATAATGAATAAAATGATTTTGAGGGCTGTGTTCTCTGTTACTTAAACTTAAAGACCAGCTCTTGTGTATGTTTAAATCCTCAACTTGGGAATTTGTTTGAAGTCTAACTCCTAATCCAGTCTCAGGATGCTCTGGCTTCTGTTGTACGTGTGGAACTGGCACAATTTCTGTATGCTTCACCAATGTCTCCCTTGGGGTCTGAACTGAAAGCCTCGTGGATTTAGAGGTAGATGAATGCTGGCTTTTGGGGTATTACAGATGGAACACTGAGGAACTTTATTTGAAATAAGCCCAATGCATGTATTTCATTTGTCTTCTTTTCTGTGGTTCATGGTAAAAAAGAAAAAAAAATATGTTGCAACTTTTGTATAAATTAAATTATAGAAATTATATGATCAAGAATTTAAGGGTATAGGCTCACACATTTGCATTAATAGATTTCTCATAACAACTAAACTATTTTTTTTTATTCTTTTGGCTAAAATGGTTCAATGTTTCCCCCCCAATCTTTTACTCAGCAGATAGGGTATCAGCTAATTGTGTTTCTTCACAGGTTTGGCTGAGCTATTCAAATGAGCCGTAGGCCTACTGATTTTATTAGCCTAAGCATTCAAATCTGATTAATATTTGGACAGTGTTTAGTTAACAGCAAGAAAAGACGTTTGGAAAATTAGCCCTGTCATATTTCAGAAAGCAGTTTAAAAATCTGAAGTAGAATAATCTCCAAGCTGTCTTCATAGAGCAACTAGAGAATTAGCTGAATTTAAAATATACCATAAGTCAATTAGGAAAGAGCTGTTGAAATACAGGCACATGATGTGGTTTTGTGGAAAAAAAAGAAAAAACAGAGCCATTGAAATCAGGAGGCAAGGATTCAGATGCTGGCTCCACTGTCCTTACTAGCTGTTCAACCTTGAGAGCGTTCTCTAACTTCCCAATTGTAAAAGGAAGATAGTTATGCCCACCTCACAGACTCATTATAGGGAAATGAGGTACTTATGTGATGGCACCTAACAAAGCAAATTGTGTGCTAGAAAGGAGGGAATGAAAAGGAAGCAAAGGGATGGAGAAGTGCAGCCAGAGAGAACTTTTTATTCAGAGGGCGAGTGGAACTCTGGTGGGCACTTTAGGTCCTTCTCTCTACTGCCCCCGCCCCTGCCCCCCTTCAGGTTCCCCTAAAATGCTTTGTCAGCTCCAGATCCTTTTTTGTTTTTCTTTGTTTCCTCCTAGGCCTAATTCCCTTTCAGTGACTTGTACTTTTCTCCTGCTGCCTTTTCTAGTAGAAAGTCAGTGGGTCTTGTCACTTCTCTAGTAGTCAGGGGTGTTCAGACTCAAATCTGCATAACAAAGGCCCTGAGCAGGGAGGGCAAATAGAGCTTCCCAGTGGCTTTCATGGTGGTGGGGGGGGGGGGGAGGGGGGAGGGAACGGCACCCATGCGGTGAATCCCTCAGGGACAGGGGACATGGGGGGACATGGTGAATCCCCCAAGGACAAGGGGACATGGTAAATACCCCAGGGACAAAGTTTGCTTCCTTACTTTTCTTGTCTTCCTGCTTTTAAACAAAATTCAGACCAGAACAATGTGACCTACTTCACTCTTCATAAGCTGATGGCTTTTTAGTAAATGGGTAACTGAGAGGGTTGAGGCTCCTGCTGAGCAAGAGAAACATGAGAGCCACAAATGAAAATGGTATGTGCATTTGTAAATTTTCTAGTAACCACGTGAAAATAAAAAGTAAAGAGAGACAGGTAAAATTAACTCTAATAATATATTGTATTTAACCCAGTATATCCAAAATATGTATCCTTTCATTTGGTAATCAATACTATACATTATTGAGATCATTTATCTTTTTTGACCATCTCAGTTTGGGCTAGCCACATTTCAAGTGCTTCATAGCCTCGTGGCTACTGTATTGTTGAGATAAATTCTCTCTCAAAGCTGTAGAAGAATTTTAGGAATTAGCTAAATCATTGATTCCAAATTCTTCATATCAGGAAACTGGAACCCAGACAGAGCCACTGGAGAGAATTGAAAAATTCCTCAAGTTCTAAAACCACCAATTCTTGACAGGATTATGTGACATGGGTGGGAGGTGGGGCTGTAATGCACTGGCCCTATTAATACTATAAGAAACAAATTTCATGGAAAAAGAAACCCGGAGGTCTGGTTTGTCATGAAAAATAAAAACTTTGTAAAAATCTTTTAGTATTTCATCTGCAAATTAATTTTAACGATGCTTGCCATGCATAGCACTGTGTCTGACCCATAAAATCTCCCCAAAACATATGCTAAATCAATTTAAGTACTTAATAAATAGAATAGAAAATTAAAACTGGAAGAAATGTTGAAAACCATTTAGTCTAAACTTACATAAGGTAATGATGGTAAAATGCTGGATGACCCAACACATTTTAATACTTTCTCCTCCATTTAAATATTTCAAATGAGAAAAGAAGTGACTTGCCTGAGGTCACACAGCTGCTAATCTGTAAATCCCAAGTCTGAGTACTGCCTAGTGATTTTTTAAAACATGATTTTAACTCCTCCGATTAGACAGAATTGAACCTATAACTAAGCCCTATCTTGTGAATGGAGTGAGTTTGGAACCCTGAAATCTAAATTCGGAATTTGGGAAAGCACTTACTGAAACGAAGAGAATGATCTATTTCTTGAGAGTGCTGTTAGAGAGCTGTGGATACTCAATTATTCTGGATTTGTGTTAGTGCGCCGGTATTTTTAGGACTTGCCCATGAACACCCCCCTCGAGGAACATAAAGCACTTGGCATTCTGAGGTACCTCAGGCTATCTCAGCAAACACAGCTGACAACTTGACAAGACATCCGGGAGTGTGTGTCCAAGAGAGCCCAGGTGCTTGTTCAAGATTCTCTTGCTTTTTAACTCTTCGTTTTGCCTAGATCTTCCCCTCTTTCCCGAGCCTGAACACCTTCCTACCACTGAAGGTGGACAGTTGTCAGGATGGAGCTATTTCTGCCCAAACACACTGCTGGGCTTCAGACGGCAAGCTGCTCAGTACCGACCCTGAGTTCCAGATGTCTGCGGGTTTGTTTGTAGAAGGAAGGCCTCTGGAGTGAGTGGCATACCTGCTGAGAAATTTGATGGAATCAAGACAACCTATAACGTGGTCTGTTGCAGTGATGTTGCCCTGGGAAGTGAAGTGGGGAAAAATGTCCCCAGGAAAAAAAAAGAATAAGATGTGGCCTGGCCAGTTTGGCTCCGGGGATAGAGCATCAGTCTGTGGACTGAAGGGTCCCAGGTTCAATTCCGGTCAAGGGCACAGGCCCAGGTTGTGGGCTTGATCCCCAGTGGGGGACATGCAGGAGGCAGCCAATCAATGGTTCTTTCTCATCATTGATGTTTCTATCTCTCTCTCCCTCTCCCTTTCTCTCTGAAATAATAATAATAATAAAAGAACAGGATGAAAAATCCTGGTTAAAAAGCAAGATATGGATTTTCCCTTCCCAGACAGATTGTTAAATAGGCTTTACTTGTTCATTGGGGTCTGGTAATGAAAGTTGACAGGATATTAAGGTTATTTCAGGTTCTACTGTCTCCCAGGGTCATATAAGCCTTCTGTTATGCATGTTAATCCATCTCGGCATTCCTGCCAGGGACTGCCTAAGTAGGGCAATCGGTTTAGTATGCACCCTCCCCCTTTACAGTTTAGTTGAGAGGCAAAACCTACCAATTAGCAGAATATGCATTGAAAGTCAAGTGATGCTTTTCTCTTCTATAGAAATAGCACCAAAATTTGTGATAAATAAGTGATGAGTCCAACTGCCATTTCTTCAGAAATGCAAAGCCAAAAGAAGAAAGCAATACCTCTCTCCTCTCCCTCTTCCTTTGTGGTGTGTACATGCACATGTATATATCTGTGCAGGTCTATGAAACTACATACAGTATATGGTGAATTTCGCCCCGTAGGCTGAAAATACTGGTTGGCTCTTTGCCAAGCCCCGATTATACTCCATCTTTCCCCTCTCCAGGTATATAGCTGGTGGGGAGTCTGCAAACTCCCCACCAGCACTCCAGTTAGCTATGGGATGGAAACAACACCACAAAGAAAACACCAGAGATGTAATTTGATCTTGACAAAGAAGAGATTGCAGAAGTGTGATTCTGGACCCAATTTATTAGTCATTTCAGCATGTCCCCTGGATCATGCCTTGAAGGAGATTAGAACAACCTGTTTCTGTGGTGGTTGTTATTTCAACTTTAAGCTGATTTTTTTTTTTTTTTTTTTTGTACAAATGATGACACTAGTGGCAAAAGCCAGGCCATCGGAATTCAACTGACTGGGTTAGAATCCCAGCCTTGCCATTTACTAAATGTGTGACCACAGGAAGTTACTGAACCTCTCCAAACCCCAATTTGCTCATGGTGTAAAATGGGAATAATTGTATCTTAGGGTACTATAAAGATTAAATGAGATAGTGCACAGTGTTTGGTCCTGTAATTGGTGATTTATTGATGGTCACTATGGTAACAAAGAAGATAAAAAAAACTTCAAGATTAGCTCCAGAGAACTGCTGCCACTTTTCATCTGCTTCTCGAGGCTTGGTGACATTATACCAGAGTAAGGATGCTAGGTGCCCAAATCCAAGTGGTCAGCATAGAAGGAAAAAACTCCTTTCTACTCAATTTATCTTTGAGCAAAGCTATAAAAGCAACTTCCATTCTCTTCTCTTTTGATAAAAGCAAAATGCATCCCCTCTAAGTGGTTATTAGAGGGCCAATCTCTGTACAGCCCATTCTATATAATAGGTACTCAAAACTCATTCACTCTATAATGGCTTAATATTTTCTGTACAGGGACTAGTGGTGGTATAGGCTCCTAATAAACCATTACATCAACTCCTGAAGCTCTGAATCTTTGAAGCAGATGTTTTCCTAACATCCTGTAAATACTCCAATCATCTCAAACTGCTGGGATTTCACCTTTGTACCGTTTTTAGAATATGTGCCCATTGAGTAATGGGCTTGTCTAATCTGTTTGACATTTATTGGTGCTCACAGTGTAGCAAGGTTGGGAGATGTAGCAGAGCACATTCTAAATAAATCAACAGGAGAAAGCAAACTAAATCGTAGGGGGAAATTACAGTGTCCAAATCATTTATACACTAGTGATTACCATTTCACCTGGGTCCAGCTGATGTCACTGGAGAGTCTCTGAAGCCCTAGGACTCATTTATCAACCCTACTAAACCTGCTCATCCCTGGTGCCACACTGAAATTGAACAACGTGGTGGAGACTTAGAGGGTCTTGGATAGGAAGATTAATTAATGAACAGAAGGAACATGTGGAGAAGAAAATGAACTGGATTTGGAGGGATCTGGTGCCATATCTGTTATTAGCTGGTGGGGTGACCTTAGCGGAGTTACTTTACATCTCTGGGCCTTAGTTTCCTTAAGAGTATATGTGTATATCTATGTGTGTATATATGTATGTGTGTTTGGAAATGTGTTTGTGATTGATTAGCTGTGATGTTCATAATTTTGAAAGGATCAGAATTCCTGTTTCAAGTGACATCTAATTTAGAACTCAGTATAGAAAACTGATAAAAGTGAATTTATCCATTTGGGAAAAGGGACCCACAACAGGGAAGACTTCCACTCATGTCCTGTGGCAGCTCTAAATAGACTTGCCTGGATACCTAGAGTTCTCTGAACTGTGTGTGATTACATGATCTGTAGTGTTCCACCAACTCTCATTTTATTATTTGCATTTGTGGAAAACTTCCTACCAAAGATAAAACATTGAATCTATGCAAATACTTTATTAATTTTTAATTTATTAATTTGCAAGTCATGCCAATAACTTACCAAATAATTTAGTAAAGTAACTTGGTTTCAAGTTCCATAAGTTAGAGGTTTAAGATCCTGTCTTTTTTATTTATTTGAAGTCTGAATTAACACAAATGCCTCTTGTGTTTTGCTTCTACCACTTTATTATTTTTGTAACAAAATGGCCAAACTGTTATCCATTTTAAAATGTAAGCTCCTTAGAGTACTTCCCGTTAGGATAGAGAAAGTCCCAGGGGATCATTGCTTTCACCCTAACAATGAGTATAAGTTGGATAATTTGTTTTTAACTCATCAGGGACTTGAGGCATTCAAAGAAACCTAAATGAATCAAATTCCAGGAAAGACAAGTTCTTCCTAGGAGAGTAGAGAGATCCAGATTTGCCTTCATTCTGGTGGAAGAGCAGACGGTGGAATGAATCTGACATAGATTTGTAATCCCACTGTTGGCAAAGGTATGACTCTTTTCCCTCTCTCTCTTAATCTAGCAGCTAGGACAGATCATACAGGTGTTTTAAAAACTTCTCAGGGGATTCTAATATGCATCCAGGTGGTTTCAACATGCCTGCATGTTGATTATATGACACTAACTGAAGAAATATCTCATGTAAGAGACACTCCATGCAATCAAAAAAATTTTTTTTCATTAAGTATTTACTGAAGACTTTCTTGTACTCAGCACTGAGCAAGTGCCTGATAAGTACAGAATAAATATAAGGCATGGCCACTGTCCTCAAAACACTCACCATATAGTTGGGGAAATAAAACTAACATATAAAACAATTGAGCCAAAAAACCCCACAAGCTGTGGATAATTAGCTCCTAAATGGAGTGGACAAACCATATATATATATCCCTAACTGACCGTTATGACAGAACGACTGGAATGACCAGAATGACTGGTCAACCAGTTGCTATGATGAGCACTGACCACCAGGGGGCAGATGGTCAATGCAGGACCTGCCCCCTGGTGGTCAGTGCACTCCCACAGGGGGAGTGCTGCTCAGTCAGAAGCCAGGCTCACTGCTGGTGAGCGCAACTGCAGTGGCAGGAGCCTCTCCTGACTCTGCGGCAGTGCTACCAAGTAGTGGCAGCAGGTGCGGTGAGCTGGGATGAGCATGAGCAGTGCGGTACACAGCCCTGGTTCTGGCTCCTCCCTGGCTGCCTGCTACTTGATGCACTGCTACATCGCTCTTGCAATCTGGAACCCTTTGGGGGCCTAAACAGGCAGTCAGACATACCCCAAGGGGTCCCGGATTGCAAGAGGGCGCAGGCCAGGCTGAGAGACACCACCCCCTTCAGTGCACGGATTTTGTGCACTTGGCCTCTAGTATATTCTATAAAAATTCAGAAAGCAGAAAATCAATCTGGCTGGGAGAGTCAGTCAGTCAGGCTTTCTCAGAATTGGTATTTTTCTTCAAATAAATATTTTGATGATATTAAGAAAATTCTTACTTGCTAGAACCCTCATTTTAAGATGGATCAGTGGGAAACTTGAGAACTAGTTTAACAGCACACTCAATGTTAAAGATTTTCTAAAAAGTGCTTCAATAACCAATTACTAGTCTTCCCTATGTTTGGAAATTCTGTTGTTGGCAATTAAAAAACACTTTCTTTCCTAAAAATGTATATCTGACATTGAAACTATTATTATTTTATTAGAGATGAAAATAGAGGGGTATCTAACATCTAAAATTAAATTTTAAGTGTTTCATTTTTTGAAAACCTAAGAAAGTATTGCCATAAGCGCCTCTCCTTATTTCCAACGTGCCTTTATTGAGGGGAAATATTTCATTTACATTTTCTTGATTTATTTTACCTTAGTAGTGCTTTGTGAAAAGATAGCTATTCAGTTTTTGAGACATGTTTAGCTTTTCAGTAAGCTTTTAGGGCTGTCTGTGTATCTGTGTGTCTATCAGAAAACCGAGAAATCGTTTTGCTTGGGGGAGGAGCAGGTAGAGACCCAATAGGGCTCTAGATCAGAAATGTAGGCAGAGTCCTCCTCCCATCCCCATCTCCACTTCCTCCCTCAGTGCCCTTTGTAAGGCCTGCATGCTGGTTTGGTGGCTCTTGTCTCCTCTGACAGTGGGAGATGGAACCTTTGTAAACTGGAAGCAGTGGTACAGCACAGCTTGTCCAAGGAGCAGCAGTGTCTGTGCTTAGTGCCTCATGCCCGAGCAGCTGTCTGCCGTGTTTGCCCCCACAATTCCTCTGGATAGAGGTAAACAAATGTGAACATCCAATAGAGTATATTTGAATCTGACCTCTGAGGCTATCTATTTTAGGCAAATTGTAATTTTGCAAAAGGCATGGGCTTATTCCAAATGTTTATTTAGTGTTGAATAGTTTCCAGTTGGCTGGCTGGTCTACTTTATTGATGGTGTTGAAAACATTAAGAGATATGCTAATAATAGATGCGAGGTTTGCACTCATCTCTGTGTACAGAGATTCATTTTGTTGGGTGCCAGAACAAAAATTCACTTTAGCGAGAGATGGGCAAATAAGTCTGGCTATATGTGGCAACCACTATTGCCTCTACCCCCTCACACAACACTCACCTTGTTTACTAAAGAGCTTCCCTGTGGCTTTCTAAGTTCCTGCCAACACAATTCTTTTTCATAGGATGCCTACTACCTGGGTCAAGCTTTCTCTACGTCATCTCTTTTGTCCTTAACAATTGACCATGAGAAGCAGGAATCATTATTCTCATTTTAGAGATGAGGAAACTGCAGTTCAGAGATCTCTAATTTTAAGTTTGAAGTGAAGATTCAATCCAAAGTCTGATTCCAGAAATTACTCTCATTTCATTTTATTTCAGCAAAATTCCACATTAACCAGATGTCCCCCTCTCTTATGTACATGTTTATGGTATAGCAATTCTTTTTCCTTCTACTGATCCCTGATATGAATTTTGGCTCCATGATGTCAAAATGAATACTTGGGGATGAATCTTCTATTTTTTTAAATAAGTGATAGCAATTTATTGTCCAAGTGGCAAAAAACAAAACAAAACAAAGAGAGAGAGAGAGCCCTTCAGAGGACTGTGCATATGACCACACTTTCCTATAGACATATAGAAAGAAAACTGGAAAAAAATACTGACCTTGCATATCATTAAGCCTCAGATCACTTGCCTTTGAGCTCTGAATGTCAATTTGCTCCTAGAAGAGACTTCTGTGAATAGAACCTTGGGTTAAAAAAAATAACCATGGGATAGATTAATGGCACAGTTGGCTACTGAAATTGTCCCTGGTGTGGAGAAGGGAGATTTATTCAGCCTTGTTCTCCTACACAGTTTTGGGTCTATTTCACTGAGGGAGATGAATAGTCAGTTCTGAGACAGCTTCAGGGACCTGCTGTCCGCACCATATAGAGCAGGGGTGGGGAGCCTTTTTTCTGCCAATGCAATTTCGATATTTATAGCATCATTCATGGGCCATACAAAATTATTAACTTAAAAATTAGCCTGCTATATTTGGTCAAACATTTAATTAACTCATCCCTAATGCCTTGGCAAGGCCAGACCAATGATTTCTCAGGCCTTATGGCCCATGGGCCGGAGGGTCTCCACTCCTGATCTAGAGTCAGTCCCAAATGGCAGATCTTTGTAAATGAAAACATCAGTGTTCCTGGCCACGTCCTTCCCGGTGTAATCGTCTTAGAATTGCTTTCACAGCCATGAAGCTCTGCTGCCATGCAAGTCTGTTCCTCTAAGCAGCACTTTTATGAGCTTGAGCAATTGCTGAAGGCAGGGAGAAATTTTAGGAGATCTAGATTCTAATTAAATTTTTCTCTAATTAACACAGTGGAGACTCTAAAAGATAAAGGGAGGCCCTGATGATGGCAGCAGCCCAAATCCAAGAAGCTCGGAGAATTCTTCCCCTTCCCACAATTTTAATGCAAAAATCATCCTGAAAACTTGTGTAGCTTGAGAAGGAAGGAGAGAAGTGGTGACTTTTTTCAAACATAAACTGGCTGTGATCTTTCTCCACAGAACCAAATAACTTTCATACATTAGTGAAAACATCTTGTCAATATTCCCATGACATCCGTGCCCTTTTCCCCATGACATTTAATGGTTCACCACTGAATAGATGATGATTAAATTTTCTGGTGCTGCCAAACACCTCTTCCTGTTTCTCTTCTCTCTCCTCATTTTCTCCTTTGTTCAGTAGACTTGTCTCCTAATGTCCCTGGAATATACTTCCCTGGTTCCAGGCTGTTATTCATGATGTCTGTATTATGTAGGAATGCTCAGTTATTTCCCTTAACATACTAACCCCTGCCCCCTGCCTTTCCTTTGAGACATATTTCAAATATCACCTCCTCTAATAAGGTGCTTCATACAAAATACTCCTCCAATAAATAGTCATTGATGAATTTTCTTGGTTATTCTTGCCATAGTTAATGGTTTTTTCTTTTCCAACATAGATGGACTTTTCAATTAATTTCAGTCTCTTCTAACTTTCATTCCAACTCTTTCGCATTCGTGGGTTATACCACTTGAGTGTGATCTTTTCAGTCAAGGGGTCTCGGTAGTCTGCAGTCTTTCTCTTTGCCTGTTTGATTCTGTTCTCTTCACTCCAGGGAGACTGCATTTTGATGCTTTTGCCTTTGAAATTCTCTTTCTGGCACATTCTTTCATTTTTTTCTCTCTGCTCCCATAGTTTAGTCCTAGCACACAACACAAATGTTTTCACTGTGTGTTTTAACATTTTCAACATCTGTTGTTTTAACATGGCCCCCCTCCCATTTCTTCTGCAAAATTCATTTCCAAGTGTTCTTTCTCTTCCCCAAAGTCACTTTTTCTTCCCAACTGTCCATCGTGTTTCCAACTTACCATAGTTGAGTGTACTTCTGAAACACTGCCTTTCTCCCTCTCCGACATGCAGCCATTCCCCTCAAACAGCTAGGCAGTTAATGTTCCTACCCCCTGGCTTTTCCTTCTAAGAGTTTCTGCTGCCTCTTGTGTACACAGGCAAAATGCTTCCAAGGTCTGTCACCTCCTGCAGGGCTCATGCTAATGGAGCTACAATTGACACTCCCACTCAGAGGAGCCCTCATAAGAGCCCGTAGCCTGAGGCAAAACATGAGTTCAGTGAGACCTCACTCCCATTGCCATGCAGCTGCTCCCCTTCATCTGCTGAGCCTCCGGGTACAACCTGCCAAGACCACTGCCTACCCAGGTTCTTAACCACTTGATAAGATCATTTTTTATTTTGAATTGTCCTTTTGTTTCTGGATGCCTGTTTGAGCTGGTCATTGATGTTTCCTTTGCTGGACCACTGGGGCCTTGAGCTCTGCTGCTGCCGTGCCTCTCATCTGGACTACCTCCACTCCTCCTCATCCTGCTTGTCTGAGCTACAGATTCTCTCTGCCTGGTCAGCCCCTGTCTGAGAACATGCTTTGCTCTTGCCTTTCCTAACCACTTAGTCATTCAGGCTCTGCCTGATTCCTGGGCCTCTGGTTTCCGTTGCCAATACGGAGCCTCATCTCTGATTAATTTAATGACTTCCTATTGAACACTTAATTGTATCCAAAGCATTTTGTAACTTGTATCAGAGGGCTAAAAAAAAATGAGTAATATAGCGTAGTCCTCTTTTACCTTTGGGAAATATGTTCAATAGCCCTTTTGGATGCCTAAAACCAGATAGTAAGAAACCATACATATACTGTGTTTTGTTTTCTATACATACATACCTGTCCCCTTAAAGGCAACACTTTACGGCCTCCCTTTGGCATATCTAAATTTCCAGCACCACTACTCTTGCACTTTGGGGCCATTATGAAGTAAAATAAGGGTTACTTACATACAAGCACTACAGTACGCTGACAGTAAACCTGATAACTGAGGTGGCTACTAAGTGACTAATGGCAGGCAGTGTATACCGCATGGATTCTCTGGACAAAAGGAAGATACATGATCTGGACAGAGTGTAACGACATGAAATTTTATCACGCTACTCAGAATGGCGCACAATTTAGAAACTAGTTATTGTTTATTTTTGGAATTTTTCATTTAATCTTTTTGGACCACGTTGACTATGAGTCACTGAAACTGCGGTAAGCAGACGCAGGGATAATGGAGAACCCCAGAAAGTACTGTCTCTCAAGGAGCTTACAGTCTATTGGAGGGATTGTGAGGCCAATTTATCCGTGAAAGGCAAACTGTCATGAGCTCCCTGAGCCAGGGTCAGGAAAGGGAAAGACAAAGCCTCAGTGCATGTGTATCAGGGACAGGGTGGTGATCAGGATAGTTTGCTTGGCAGAAGGGGCACATGGGGCTGATTTGAAGGTGGGTAGGGTCATAATCAGGGGGATATATTTTTGGAGGAAGAGTGAAGTCAGGTTTGGCCAGATTTGTCGCAATGTTTCTCAACAGGCTTCTGTGGCGTCTGGTGCTTGGGACGCTCTATTTTCTACTTAGTAAATGACAGTGTGACCTCCAGTCACTGAGGCAAATGGCACAACTCTGACACAATTTTCAAAATGTCCAGGAGACACTACCGTTCTCCAATGGAAAGTACTAAAGTCTGGTGCCATGGGAGAATATCTAGAAATATCTCTGATCTGAGGAGTTTATGCCTAAGTGGAATTCAGTGGGAAGCCCCTGGAATTTGAACATGGAATGGAAGAATTTAAGATACTCTTTAGAAAGGATTAGGATTTTACTCAGGAAATGAAATAGAAGACAGAGAACAGGAGACTGGATGGGAGGGAGAGATTTAGGAGGTTGTTGCAATAATCCAGGTAAGGGATGATAACAAATTATGCTGTACACAGCTAGAGGTCTTCTTCATAAAATAAGCCAACTAATTGGATGTGGGGTCAAGGGCTCACTGAGTTGACAGTGATGCCCAGGTTTTGAACCGAATGACTAGGAGCACAGAGGTGCTACACACAGAAATCGGGAGGTCAGAAAGAGGACATGGTTTCAGGGAAAGAAGATGAGTTCAATTTGGAGCATGTTGTGTTTGTGCAGCCCAGGGGGACATGAATGTCTGAGTGGTGCCAACCAAGCACCAGGAGCTACTTACTGAATACGAATGATGCTACCTGAATGGCTATTTTTTTTAAAGGTTTTTAAAACAAATTGTTTCTTAAATAAGCCTGTCACACACAGCCACCCCCTAGTCACTTTTCCTCAGCCACTTCCATCTCCCCTTCCTTCCTTCCTTCCTTCCTTCCTTCCTTCCTTCCTTCCTTCCTTCCTTCCTTCCTTCCTCCTTCCTTCCTTCCTTCCTTCCTTCCTTCCTTCCTTCCTTCCTTCCTTCCTTCCTTCCTCCTTCCTTCCTTCCTTCCTTCCTTCCTTCCTTCCTTCCTTCCTTCCTTCCTTCCTTCCTTCTCCCCCACACTCCTCCCTCTCTTCCCACATTGAACATAAGTAAAATTCATCCCAGTTCAGGTAAGAATGTTCCCCAAATCAAAATTAGCATTTTGAACTAGTGAAAGACTGACTTTTGAAATAAAATATTAGGTAATGGATGTACCAGGAATGAACTAAAAAAGATACAGGCTTCTCTCACTGCTTTCAGCCTTACTCCCCAGGGTGTCTCACTGAAGGAAGGTCACGGGCAGCCAGGCAAGGGCACATTGGATGCAGAATTGCTAAAGTACGTTTTCTCCTCCTGCTGAGTCCCTAAGGACGCCGAATCCAGCTGAGCTGTTTCAGGGTCTCATATTCTTCCCCTCAGTAAATTAAATCACAAGCACATCTCATCACCCAGGCCCTCACAAAAGCCTGCTATACCTTTTTTGGCAAGCGATGCTTGAAATGGAGCTTTTAGGAATGCTAAAAGCCTCCCTCCTCCGGCCATCTGCGTTGGCTGGTCCAGCTGCGTCCACGGCTGGGCCTGGGGGTTGGGGGAGAGCCAGGGCCGAGGTGGCAAATTTCATCCATGTGTGAGCCGAATCGAGTCCAAATGGACTCCTGTCAACGATTTCTCTCTTTTGCTCAATAACTTGACGTAATTCTTCCCTGAAGCCGCCAATGATCCTATTGGATATTTGCAGGGAGCGTGTGGCTTTCTAACCTTTTTTCCCTCCCAACTTTGAAAATGCTTTAAATGGGAGGGCAAATGAGTACAAACAGGAAAGTGTTGGGAAGGTACAGTAGAGAAGCCTTCTGTGGCTCTGAGAGCAGATACAAATGCCGACTTAATTGGAAAATCAATCTTGCTGTCGGGCTGATTGATTGCTGGCCTCCTCGGGAGGTGGGAGAGAGAGTTGAGTCATGACGAGATAATTTTTTCCTATTACTAAAAGAAGGCCTAATGTACATCTCTAAGCCATTCAGCGTGAATAACTTGTTAAAAACACGCCACCTTTCCCCTCTTGTTAATTGAATCTTTGGTGGAGGGAAGGAAGAATAACATAGTTTGTGTTGGTGGAAACTCTTACTATTCCCCCCCAAAGATACTCAGGTTCTGAGAGGTGACTTAATAACTTTTATTAAAGAAATGCAAACGTTTTCATAGGGAGCAAAACAAAGGCCTGCTCATCATCAGGTCCACAGAACACTGTTTTGAGGGAGAGGGTTGGTGTTGCCTGGGGAGAGAATCACATGCTGACCATCAGTTCACACTGTTGGGTAAGGCTAGAGGTCAGATAGTATCTCCTTCTTCACTCAGATGGGGAAACAAGCTGTTGGGTTTACCCTGATCAAGGCCCCATGGATAGTGAATGAAGGAGCCTGGAAGAATGGCAGTCTGTCCCCCAAACATTTGTATCTCCCACCACGCCATGTGGCTGTTGAAGAAAGGTTGTGCTGGGAGGTGATCTGTTTATGTTTTCTCTCTCTCACAATATCCGTTCTGTGGTCTGACCTGCTTTGGAGGCCCCACCCTGTACACATCCTTAATCCACACCCTGGGTCCTGACTGAATCCACTTCTGCATTTGTCACCCTCCAGTCTGGACGTGCACAGACTTCTGCCCCCATGATGGAATGCCAGCAACTGTCTATTGCTTTAACTCATTTGTCCTTTCACAAATCTGTATAATGATGCAGCTGTAGCTCTGTAGTCTCTTCCATGAAGGATGATCTCCCCTGATTTTTCCCCCCAGCAAAAAGGCCTCCTACCAAATGCCTGCTGCAACTATGATTAGAAGGAGTTAGAGGCCTAGCTGGCATGGCTCGGTGGTTGAGCTTTGACCTATGAACCAGGAGGTCATGGTTCGATTCCCAGTTGAGGCACATGCCTGGGTTGCAGGCTTGATCCCCAGTGTGGCATGTGCAGGAGGCAGCTGATCAGTGATTCTCTCTCGTCATTGATGTTTCTATCTCTCTCTCCCTCTCCCTTCCTCTCTGAAATCAGTAAAAA
Source organism: Corynorhinus townsendii (assembly GCA_026230045.1). Classification (NCBI taxonomy): domain Eukaryota; kingdom Metazoa; phylum Chordata; class Mammalia; order Chiroptera; family Vespertilionidae; genus Corynorhinus; species Corynorhinus townsendii. The sequence continues at coordinate 37,445,647 of JAPDVU010000002.1, forward strand.
TATATTTTTTAAAAAAGGAGTTAGACACCTTCCTAGCTTAATGGACACCAAGAAACAATAAAGAATTGTTTCTTGGTGTCCTTCCAGGTCTAAGGAATCCTGGAAGAACCTCTCCCATTAAGTAGAAACCCTGTGCTCAGTTTCTTTTCCTGTTTCCCAATATCTCAGTCATTCCCTATGCTTTCACCCCAGTTTCTCCCCAAACCTACACTGGGCCTTGAGCTAAAAAGTACTTTCTTCATTGTTTCAGTGAAGTTTTGCTATTCAACTATTTCATGTGCTCTTCCATGTGGATTACATTTGTAATATTTAATCATTTCCAAAAAGTCTACAAGCAAGACCAAGCTTATTAGTAAAATGGACCTGCATTCTTTGGGCAGTGTTCACCACAAACTTCATTTTATTAGAAACACAGAGAAGCTGGCTTATTATAATCAAGAGAGATTATATATAATAATAAAAGGGTAATATGCTAATTAGACCAGACATCCTGTGGACGTCACTCCAGACATCCTTTCAGACGAAGTTGGGGCCAGAGCAAAGCGCGGGTCCCAGGTGCCGGAGGGAAGCTGGTATCGGCAGTCAGGGGAAGGAAGGCCTGAATTTTTGTGCATCAGGCCTCTAGTTTGTCATAGTGGTTAAAGATGGTAAGAAATATTAAATTTTGCAGATAGTTTTAAGATCTCATTTTCTCATTTTGGGTATTCACTGGAGTGTAAAGTACTTATTTATTATATAATGCTACAATTATTAAAATAAATTCTTGAAGACAGACCCAAAGACAATATGAGCCATCAAACCTACCTAACAACAACAACAAAAAAGAAAGAATGAAAGAAAGAAGGAAAGAAAGAAAGAAAGATCTGAAGAGGAGGGTGTGACTTTCTAAGATCATCCATATGAAATCTTCACTCACCAAGAAAACACATATTTTTTAAGGAGTGTGTAGAGGTACCCACGTTTTCTCCACTGTGTGATCCTGTAGGTGTGGTGCTGAAAAGCAGTGAATGGTTTCAGTGTTGGAAGCAGAAAGAGGAATGACTAACCCCAGAGCCTCTGAGAAGTGTGTGTGTGTGTGTGTGTGTGTGTGTGTGAAGGCGAAAATCCAAGGGGAACAATACATTTCTGTGTAAATATTCTTTACATTATGGACTTTTACCACTGCTGTGTGGAGCACAATTGACATATTTTTGGTAGAGTATAATTATTATGACTTTATTTCCTAAGCCAAAGTTCATGCTACTCAACCCAATTTATAAATGTGGAGGCTGAAGCTCAGAGACCATTTCCCTAAGGTCACACAAATGACTCACAGCAAATCCAGGAAATCATTCTGTCCGACTCCAAGGCTGTGCTCATAACCTGCCTAACACAGGATACCCTGTGAACTTATGAATATAGACATAAACTCATGGAAAAAATAGAAACAGGATACTTAAATTTGACATTGTCATAGAAAATAGGTTGCCTATTGTTTATGTATAAGAGCTATGAATAAGGAATAAATTACAGACTGATGATGGTTTGAGTTTTGTTTATTCTGAGGCTTGGGAAAGCTATTGAAATAGTTAATTCTTAGAAAAATTTCCCTTTTAAGTATTGGGATGTAAAAATGTTTGAAATGTCTTAACATTCTTAGATAAATTAGACATGGATTTTCTGACACAGTGATATTTTCAAATGTTCCAAAATGTTATGGAAAACATCACATTTCCGTCATAATTCTTTAAAAAGGAAGAATTCCATAGCAAGTCTTGAGATAAAGATTCCTGGCTTAAGCTGCTGCCTCACCCTTTCTGCTTTGGTTTTGAGAGACATTTGGGGTTCATTGGCTTTGTGTTGTCAGTGGCCTTGTGAATCCACTGAAGGTATAAATAATGACAGAACTAACTCAGAGCATTTGAGCTTCAGAAGGTTGGGTTTAGCACAGACATAGTCTATCAGAGAGCAAAACTGGTCCCTAGTAATCCCTTGCCTGGTCTGCTGGCTGAAAGAGTCTGAGGCCATTTCATGCTTAGGAAATATTTCTTAACATTTTTGGAACTGGCAGAATTGGTTGGACTGGAATTTTCTCCACTTGTAGTTTTCTGTTTATTTCTTTTTCCCTTTGAGTGTTGTGTGTGTGTGTGTGTGTGTGTGTGTGTGTGTGTGTGCGCAACAGGTGGCATCGCCATGCAATTTTTATTGTTTCAATTAAGCCCCTAGGAAGTTAGGTGTGGAAAACACCACACAAAGGCTGCTTCCCCCAGCAGCACAGGGGGCACTGATGTGACCATTGTTTCCACCTAATGAAGACGACTTTCCAGCTGTCACAGCACCCAATGGGCTTAAACTCTGTCTGATAAAGCATATCGCCGCACTGCATCCAGCCTGGATGTCTATTTCTAAGTAATTTCAGATAAGAATTGGTAAATTAAAAAAACAGGCAACATACACTTTGAGAATCCTGTTAAAAGGATGTAGGTTACTCTTGAAAAATAAAACGGAAGCTAAACTTTCCCTCAACCATCTTTAACCTCATATGCAACTTAGTCCCTGCTCATCTCTCCAATCCCATTTGTCATACCTGGTGTGACTGGGAACAACACAAGTCATGGCCTGAATAACTGCCATGGGTGACAGACACTTGTGCTTATTTTTTCAGTGACTTTCCCCCACCACCCATGAGTGAGGCAGGAGAGACAGCATTGCCCCCATTTCACAGAAAAGTAAACCGAAGCACAGAGATATTCCTAACATATCCAGCACCACATAGCAGATATCATCAGGATTTGACTTGAAGATTGCCTGATTCCAAAGCCCAGCCTCTTTCTAGTTTTCACCAAAAGACTCTACATTTAATGAACATTTTTAGTGACAATTAAGATTTTGGATAAGAGAGTAACATCGAATAGGCAAGGTAAGATTGAGCCATTTATAGGCTCCACTAGAGAGTTCATAAATAGCTACAATCGACAGATTTCACTGAGGACAGATGGCAGTTTTGGCTGGGATCAGCTCGATTCCTCGAAGGGAATTCTGTGCTACCAGTGTTGGTCTCTCCTCCACACATTTGGGCTGGCTCAGTGTGGAGTAGGCTGAGAGGATTCATCTGGCTCGATGTGAATCTTAATATTTCACAATGTCAGAATTGAAATAAAAGGAAAAGTAATATACTTTGTATGTCCTTCCTTCTTTCTAAAAATACTGCCACAAAGAGACATGAAATGTAGCTTGAAAAAAAAAACACACCTGGAATTCTTATCTTCTGTTATGGATTATTGATACTGGTGGCCAGTAGAGACCCAACTTATTTTGAGATCACATATACAGTTGGTAAACAAGTTATATTTTAGGCTCAAATTAAAGTCATTTTTTCCTTCCAAACTGTTCCAAATCTAATTGACCAGGCACCGTTCCACTTTATATTCTTATTTATTTAAAGGAAATATAGTCCATATGTTTCACATTCATTTATACTTAACTCATCAAAATGCTATTTGGCAACAGGCATTCAATGTCCCCCAGAAGATTCTTGAGGTGCCTTTGATAAAATTTAATTGTTACAACCAAGAAATAATATTTTGCCTGGAAAGAAACAAAGTTCCCAAAGGGCTTTAGGTCAGTTCAAAGCTCCATTCAAAATGGGTTATGAAAGGCTAAGTTTGGAAGAATGTTTTGGTATAATTAACTGCTCTCTAAAACTGCCAGTGGAGATTTCTGGATAAGGGGTTACTGGATTCCTCAAACTGAGTGACTGAACATCTACTGTCCAAATGAAGGGATTAACAGATGACTATCGTATTTACTAAAATGTGTAATGATATGTTTAAAACATTATGAGCTTTGAATACATAGTGGGACATTGGATATTTGACTATTAAAAATTAAAAGCAAATGCCAAGGGCTACTATATTTAAAAAATGGAAATATATATTTGAAAATAATAATGTAAATATCCCATTAAAAATGGATACAAGACAGAAGAAAACACACATAAACACACACACACACATAAATGGGAAATTGACATATGCAAAAATATTTGGTCTTATTAATAGTCAAATGCATTCAAATTAAAACAATGAGTTATAATTTTTAACTAGCAAATTGGAAAAATGATGTTAAAATATTAAAAGCTACCAAAACATTTTTGATAATATGTTGGTTGAAGTGTAAACTGGTATAGTTTTTCTAGAAATGCAATTAACAATATGAATTTTCATTCTTAAAAGAGTTCATATCCTTTCATTCAATAAACTTCTAGGAATCTATCCAAAGTGGTGGACAAAGATTTATATGCCAAGCTGTTTATAGAATTGCTATTTTTAATAGTGAAAATAAAGCCAATATTTCTAAAAATAGAGTTAAATAAGTTATGGTTAAATAAATTAGGTACATTACATAGGCTATTATTCATCTACTAATGTCACGTTATAGAGTTTAATGTCATGGGAAATGCTATTGTATAAATGGAAAAAGCAGAGGAAAAAACCCTTTAATATGTGATCCCAATTTTGCAAAAACAAAACCAGATATGCAAATACATGAAACACATATTTAAAAGAAACCAGTTGATGATGAGAATATGTGATTTTAATTTTCTTCTTTTTAGCTTTCTGCATGTAAAAACAATGAATGTGTGTTAAATTTATAATCATAAAACACAATAAATATTGCTTATATTAATAGCATTCTTACTGGAACTGATAAATAAATTCAGTAAAGTACAAGGATACAAAGTAAATATCCAGAAATTGGTTGCATTTTTATATACCAATAATGGATTATCAGAAAGAAGAACTAAGAAAACCATCCCATTTACAATTGCATAAAAAATACCTAGGAATATATTTAACCAATGAGGTAAAATACCTGTACTGAGAAATTATGATACTGAAGAAATTAATGATACAAATGAATGGAAGCACATAGCATGCTCATGGATAGGAAGAAAGAACATTGTTAAAGTGACCATACTATGCAAAGCAATCTATAGATTCAACATAATTTCTATCAAAATACTAATGGTGTATTTCACAGACTAGAATAAGTAATTCAAACATTTATATGAAACACAAAGGACCCTGTATAGCCATAGCAATCTTGAGAAAGAAGAACAAATTTGGAGGAATCACACTGCCTAATATCAGACAATACTACTAAGACACAGCAATCAAAATAGCATGGTACTGACATAGACACAGATAGATAGAACAATGGAACAGAATAAAGAGCTCAAAAATAAACCCATGCCTATATGGTCAATTAATATTTGACAGAGGAGTCAAGAACATACAATAGGGTAAAGACAGCATATTCAATAAATAGTGTTGGGAAAATTGGACAGATATGTGCAAAAAAATAACAAACTAGACCACCTTCTTACACCATATATAAGAATAAACTCAAAATGTATTAAAGAATTAAGTGCAAGGTAAAGGAAAGAAAAAAGAAACAGATGGGACTACATCAAACTAAAAAGGTTTTACACATTGAAAGAAACCATCAATAAGTAAAGACAAACTGCTCAATGGGAAAACATATTCACCAATGATTCATCTGATAAGGGGTTAATATCCAAAATTTATAAAGAGTTCCAACAACTCAACTCCAAAAACAAACAAACAATCTAATTATAAAACGCGGCGAAGGACCTGAACAGACACTTCTCCAAAGAGGACATACAGATGGCTAATAGACAGTTAAAAAGATGCTCAATGTCACTAATCATCAGAGAAATGCAAATTAAAACCATAATGAGACATTTCACACCTGTCAGAATAGCTATCATCAATAAATCAACAAACAAGTATTGGTGAAGTTATGGAGAAAAAGAAACATGGAGTATTTTTGTGGGAATGCAAATTAGTACAGCCACTGTGGAAAACAGTAGGGAGGGTCCTCAGAATATTAAAAATGGAGCTGCCTTATGACCCAGAGATTCTACTTCTGGGTATGTACCCAAAGAAACCCAAAGCACTAATTTGAAAGAATATATGCACCACTGTGTCATTATGGTGTTACTTACAATAGCCCAGTATGGAAGCAGTCCAAGTGCCCATTGCAGATGAGTAAATGAAAAAGCTGTGGTAGATCCGTGCCATGGAATATTACCTTGTCATAAAAAAGACCTAGATCTTACCATTTGTGACAGCCTGGATGACCCTAGAGGGTATTATGCTAAGTGAAATAAGTAAGTCAGAGAAAGACAAATACCATATGATTTCACTTACATGTGGAATATAAAGGACAATATAAACAAACCAACAAAATCCAAATAGACTCATGGTTCCTGGGTGAAGGAAATGTTGGGGGATTGAGATAAGAAGGTGAAGAGATTTAGAAGTATAGATTGGTAGTTACAAAATAGTCATGGGATGTAAAGTAAAGCATGGAAATACAGCCAATAATATTGTAATAACTCTGTATGGTGCCAGTTGGGTACTGAAAATATCAGGGGGATCACATATATGATTGTCTAACCAGTATGCTATATACCTGAAACTAATACACAATACTATTTAATGTAAACTGTAATTGAAACAATTAAAAAAATTTTTAAAAATAAATAAAAGAAAAAATATAATTATTTGAATTTTCAGCAGGCTAAAGAGGTGGAAGTAATACATTCATCAAAAACTGAAATGGTCTTCTTTGGGCTTTGCAATGACCATTAAATAACTGACTTTTTTTCATTCTGTAACTTCATGGCTGTAGTATAGCCATCTTTGAAAAATAGTCTTTCAATAAAATGTAATATCCTGTCTTTATATACTAGTAAAAATAATCCAGAGGAAGCAGCAGTCATTCTCCTTGATCAGTTAAAAACATGCCCATAATGAATATTAGAAGAGTTTTCTGATTTCTGAATATAATGTAGTTGATTGTTTCTTTAAGATATCTTTCTCTTTAGTTTGATGGTAAAATAATTTTTTGAATAAGCCAGTTAGTTAAAGAAAACATCTTTTCAGAAGGCATTTTCCCCATGAGTTTAGGGTTGATTGGTTTGACTTATCTTCTTCATTAGGTAGACAGGAGTTTGGATACACAGCAGAAAATGTGGTTGAGAAATTGGAAAGCTACTACAAACATACTCTGGTCTGGAGAGGCAATATGAAGTGTGGGTTGAAGGAAGACCTGGCACTGCATTTTAGCTCTGCCACCTCGAGGGTGTGTGAATGTGTGCAATCATGTTGTAGCTTTTATCTTGTCTATCTCAAAGGGTTCTTGTGAAGAATGCATGTGCTAATATGTGTGAGTTATTATTGTTATCATACAATATAAATTTGATGGTAATAGAAACTAGGCTCTTGTCTATTGATGGGTTGGACCTGAAGTTTCTTGGTAGAAGTTATTCAATAGTCACTGAAATTTCCAATCCAGTCCTTCACAAATGTTCCCAGAGGTTTTAATTTAAGTGTAAGAAATATGGATTCTTTACCTTTGTTTGCTGGAAACCCTGAAGAACAACTATTCTTTAAAATGTATTTATTTTAATATGTTTATAGTAAACTGAAAGTAATGAAACCATAAGACACACATCTGTTTACTTTATAACCACATCGTATCTGTGCGCACCTTAATCTGAAAATAAGTCAGCCAACTGAAATGTGATAATTTGTGAAGGAAGCTGTACATGCCCTTTTGTAATGTATTTATAGTTTTGAAAAGTTAGAAAGGAAAACTACCCTGGATCAGTAAGTGCAGTGGAGCTTCAGACTGAGGCGCTCTCAGTGGACGGCCCTGGAGAGAGACCCTCACAGGAAAGTGGAGTCTGCATTTGGAGAAAGTAGTTGGCAATTGTGTATCACAGCAACCCCATGATGGGATTTTAAACTCCAGGCAGCAGACTTCAGTCAGCCTGGGCAGAAAAAAAAACACACGATAGACAGTTTAAATCCATGAAGGAACAAAGCCATTTCTGGGGGGAAAAGTGAACATTTTTTCCTTATCAGACTGGAAAAAATGAAATGAAGGTCAGGAACACTATGGACACTGGGGCAGGCCTGATAGTGAGGGAAATGATAACCTTTTGGTTGATACTTTGCCTATGCTTCCTAAAAGTTAAATTTAGATTTCTCAATAAGAACTTACTTTTTAATTTAAGTTTTATTCTAACTAAGGTATTGTCTTTTTATAATAATCAATATTAACTTTTATGTAGAAAAACTTCAAGTGGGCAAGTGTTTATTTTATTGTTTTAAAAAATGTGAACTGAATACCCACTCAGTAATAAGCATCTTGCTAGTCTAAAAATTTATTATAAAATTAATAGGTTCATGAATAATTCAGTCTAGAGGTCATTAGATGGGGATAGGCTACTGTGTAGGAAGGTGAGGGCGTGGAGTTTGGGTGGGGACAGGCTGGCATGGGAAGTCAGAGCCTAAGTAGGATGAGAAGGGCATCCCTGGGAGGGAGTGGGGAGGCATGGCAGCATTAGGAGAATGGGGACATATGGGAAGGATGACCCAATAAGTAAATAAATTGAGGATAATGGTTTCACACTATTTAGTATTTAGTAAGAGAGTTATAAATGTGGAAAAGAGGAAAACTGTAATCAACCAAGAGATGCTATTTTGGAATTGGAGGTATTGATGTGAACTCATTGCTTTTCACACACACACACACATTTCCTAGCTCTGGCACTGAGAGTCCCAGAGCAGTGACACCCCAGTCATAGCAAGCACACCTAGAGCTGGATCTTCAATTCTCAGTACCATTCTCCACTAAAAGGAGCCATGATGACTTGGACAAATGAATGATTCTAGAACCAGGGTGGAGAAAGTGAAAAATAAAGCCTGGAATATCATATTGTCCAGGATGTAAAGGATATGCAAGGAAAGGACACAGAAGCCTCACTGAAGGAAAGAAAACCTGGGATAATTTGAGCTTCAGAATAGATGTCAGTAAAATAGTATTATTGAATAAAATAGTATCCATGAGCCCATACTAATATAAATAAATCAATGGATAAATAAATCGAGAGAAGTGAATGCTGACTAATAGATGTAGAAGGATATCACTATTTGGCAACATTACAGTAGTAATTAAGCCAATAAATATATATAGATATTAAAAATAAGTGTATGAAAGTTTGAGAGGAGAAAATATTCATATCACCTCAAAAAGTACTTTCATAAAATATTTATACATTAAGGAAAAAAAAGTAACTTGAAGATATCCAATTATCAAAATTATCAAAATTAACCTTACCAGAAAAGGGACAAAAAGGAATTGTGGCCACTTGATAGAAAGATATAGAAGAACCAAGTATCCCTTCTGAGGCATTGCTGCTCAAGATGCAGAATCTGAACCTAGTCCTGAGAAAGCACGAGGTAGATTGGGAGACATTTTACCAATAACTGGCCTGCAATTTTCAAGTGTCAAGGACATGGATGTTGAGAAAAGACTGGGGAACTAGTGCAGATGGCAGGAGACCAAAGACACACAACCAAATGTTATAATATCCTTTGGGTCCTTTTTGCTGTAAAGAACATTATTGGGACAATTGTTAAAAATTGAATGGGGTCTGAAATTAGTTGGTTATGATGTGTCAATGTAAACTTTCTCATTTTGATGGTTTTGTTGTAGTTTTGTAGAAGAATGACCTTGTCTGAAGGGCATTTACACTGAATTGTTGTGAAGCAACATGTTGGTAACTTCCTCTGAAATGGTTCAGAAAAAAAGTATATTTGCACTGTATTTGCAATGTTTTGTAATTTTGAAATTGTTTCAAAGTACACTCATCTTTAGTATGAAAAAAAATGAGTAAGAAGTGGCCCTTCTTTCAGGGAGGTTACTTTGTAGTAGAACGGCCAAGGCAATAAAGATGAAGTCAGCAGAGCAGAGAAGGAGGCAGTCGTGACATGGTTACCAGCGAGGGCTCTAGAGTCAAACGTCTCATGCTTTGTGCCTCAATCATAGTTCTGCCTATACCATCTAGGAAGCCCTAGGAGGATGACGTGAAGTTTCTGGGTTTCAGTTTTCTTCTCTATGAAAAGGGGATAATAATAATCCCATAGGGTAATGAGAAGTGTGTAGAGCACATGGCAAGTGCATAGTAAATGGTAGTTATAATTATTATTTGTTATTGGTGGTAAGCTCTGGTTATTTGTAGTCAGAGAGCTGCATTTAAATTCTTTCTTTGCTACTTTCTACAAGGCCTTGAGCAAATTACTCAGTTTTTCTAAGGCTCAGGTTTTTCGTTGAAAATAGCAATAATAATCACGTTAATAATAGTAACAGAGTGTGAGTGAGACTTAAATGAGATAATGCACAATGCTTAGCACATTGTAAGCACTTTATATGTTACTGATCGCTACATAAACACAAAATGAAATATAATAAATCCAATATGAGAAATAAAAAGCATGTGGCAGTTCTAAGGAGAAGGAAGAAAACATCTGGGGGAAGGAAGGAAAGCATTTGGTTGTAGAATTCTCTGGGACAATGGAGAGGCTTATACTATAGTTGAGAGATGCTAAGGCTAGAAGAATGGCAGTGGGAAGGGGAGAAAGGAAGGTGGTGGTCGGGGAGAAATGGGAGTCAATGATCTCTGAGCTAACAGACAAGGGGAAGAGCTAGTGTGAGGGAAGACTCCAGATGACAGTGATGGAAAGATGTGTGCAATAAAATGGGCTCTAGAGAGGAATTTCTTCTCTGGAGAGAAGGAGACTGAATCAGGCATATATACTGAGGTGATAATGTAAGTCTGTGAGTAAATGAGATTTCCAAGGAAGAGTGTTCAACAAGGAGAGAAGAAAGGAGGAGTCAAAGGCAGAACTTAAGAAAGCTCCTTCATTTAGGGAGCACAAGGGGAGATGGAGCATGGGGATATATGAGGGTGGGAAGAGAGAGAGGAGGTAAGTGAGTCAGGAAGGTGCTAGGCAAGAGGCATGGGAATAGCTTGGTTCAGAGAAAAAAGGCAGAGGGTAGAGAAGAATAAGGACTAGGGGAAGATATTGCGTTGGTGGTTAGCTGGGTCCTTGCTGAGTTACATGAAGGTAGAGTAGAAGCCAAACTCCAAGGGGTTAAGTAGCAAGGAGGGCATATCTGGGTAAAGAGAGCAGAGCTTGGATTCTTCTTGAGGACACTGAACAGCCAAGGCTGATGTACCAGGAAGAAAATGAGGCTTCAGTTTCAGGCCCCTTACCTCCCAGACCTGTCCCAGGCCCTAGGACACATCCTAGCAATGTGCTCCCATGTTCATGTGACCTTTGAAACTTACAAATGTAAGATATTTGACTTTAAACAAATCAATTTATTTCTCACAGATCTGAAGGCTGGAAAGATGGGCACACTGGGTACCACTATGGTAGGCTTCTGGTGAGAGCCCTCTTTCTGGTTTGCTGATGGTGTCTTCTCTCCCTGTGTCTTCACAAGGTGGGGATTGGCAGGACACACACACACACACACACACACACACACACACACACAGATCTTCTTTTATAAAATAAAGGCATTAATTCCTCCATGAAGGCCCCATCTTCTTGACCAACGCTAACACTTATTATGTCCCAAAGAACCCATTTCCAAATACCGTCACATTAGGGAGATAAGGAATTCAACATATGAATTTTGGAGGCACACAGATGTTCAGTCTGTAGCAATATTTAACTGCAGTCAGTTAAGTCTACTGGCTCTTTCTATTCAAGCTCTTCTTCACTTACAATTTCCCAGAGGTCGAATGGCATTCCAGCATCAGCGTAGAGAACCAGAGTTAACGTCTATGAGGATATACTGTGTGGTTTGCATATCGTTATCATCTAGTTAAGTTATTGCTAATAGTTTCAGGAATTCTCACCCCAACCCCTGGGCAGACTCACTCAGCATTGACACAAGTGTCAATGAAACCAAGTATGAATGTATCTCTTGACATGTGGCTTCAGGAAAAACCTGGAAAGTGGAGGAGAAAAGGTTTGAAATGTACAGAGCCAGAGACTAGTGTGTGGACTGTCCTTCCAATTATGAGATGAGCAAAATTGCCAGAAGAGGATTGGTTCTTGTCAAGGCCCAGTCAGAATGCAAAATCTTTCCTATCAGATAAGATAAGCTAACATTTATAACATACCATGATGAGGAGACATCAATGGCAAACTTGTTAATGGGTGTTGTCAGTGAAAAAGGTTTAAGATTAGTCACAGCACATACACACTCACAAATTTGAAATGTTCTGAAATCCTTCAGCTCAGATATGAAAGAAACTTGAAAAGAGATTTTTTACACATTTGAGAAAAATAATCCTACAAAGTTACATATTACCAATATTGAATTAGTATTTAGCTAAATTTTTTCTAAAACCATAAATAATAAGCAAACTTTTTTATTAACTGTGCCGAAAAACATTGAATTATTGCCAAACTAGTGGTCTCGTGCATGAAATTCATGCACTGGGGGGGGGGAGGGAGGCGGGAGGGGCATCCCTCAGCCCAGCCTGTGCCCTCTCGCAGTCCAAGACCCCTCACTCCTTACTACCCGCCTTCTCACTGCTCTTTATCGCTTGCTTGCTGCTCCTTCCTTAGCGCTGCTGCAGAGGCAGGAGAGGCTCCCCCCACCGCCGTTGCACTCGCCAGCCATGAGCCTGGCTTCTGACTGAGCGATGCTCCCCCTGTGGGAGCGCACTGACCACCAGGGGGCAGCTTCTGCATGGAGTGTCTGCCCCCTGGTGGTCAGTGCGCATCATAGCGACCGGTTGTTCTGGTGGTTCCACTGTAATGGTCGTTTAGGCTTTTAGTATATATATATAGAAGGTAAAGTAGCAGTCTGAGAGAATGCCTCTAAAAATGTAGGGGGAAATGTTATAGAGGCCAGGCAATCAATAAATTAAAACATTACATTATTTTTTTGATTTTATTATGTTTGCTGTATTTGTCCATGTTTAAAAAGTTATAACTTATTGCACTTTTCCTTCTAAATTAATACTCAGTTTTATACTGAAATTTTCATTTTTAATTCTTTATCTTAATGGGCCCTCCCTGCCCCAAAATTATATGAGCTTCAGGCCCCACAAGAGCTCAATCTACCCTTGCATGCACAAACAGCGGTGCTTCTTCCCAGAGGTTGATTCATGCCTGAATGGGCAGAGCTGGAAAGTGAGCTTTGGGCTAAATGGGATATTAAATATTTCATTATTAGTAATTTTTAGCCTAGGGATGACCTGAGTATTTTGTGGGCAGAAAGGAGGGTGCTAGGTTTAAGGGAAAGATGGAAATACTCATGTCACAGGAATCCTTGTTGGAACAGGGCTCATATAGAGGAAAGGAAGGGGTTAAGATAGAGTGGAGTGACCTACTTAAAAATAAAGCAGGTGTAGAGAGGCAGCGAAGGAGGAAAAAGAGTGAATAGACTTTAAGTTAGTGAGGAAAGGCATCAGGGAGTTCAGTCCTGTGACCTTAATCTTCTAGTTCATGTAGGAGGCCAGGTTATCATCTCAAGTCTCAGGGGTGGTGGTTTTAGGGGTTTCCAAAGCCTGATCATGTCACTAATAGCTGTTTCTGTGAAACAGCAGTATTGGGTCATCACTCATCTTCCCAAACTCGGCCTGTTGGTCCTAAGACATTACACTTAGAGACATTTCTGTGGACTTGACAGTAACCATCTAAGATGAAGGTCGAGTTTGGGGACAAGCCCATGCTTTTCTCTGTTCTGTTGTCTATATATACTGTTGTATATCAGAGACTCCAACTGTGGGAATAATGCAAGGATGGTGAGGAGACTGTCAGGTGGGGAACTGGAGTTGTTGCCTAAAGGAAAGAAACAACAATTTATTACAGATGGCCTTATTCCACACAGGATTTAAGGCAGCTTCCAAGAATGCATGTAATAAAATAGCAAGCTGTGGTCCATAAATAAAAAATCAAGGCTGGAAAAAGCATAAAATATAAAAGAGAAGACAGCAGATGTGGCTTGTCTTCAAATAACTGGAGAGTTGTCGTGTGGATGAGTGTCTAGGGTTCTTTGGAACGTGAGCCTAAGAACACGGAGTGGGGTGACAGTGGGCACAACAAAAGGCAAAACTTTCTAACAAGTGCAGCTGCTACTCTACCATGGAATGAGGTGGGGAGTTCCTCCTCCATCCCAGGAGGCATTTACACCCAGCGAGGTAGCCTCTTTTCTGGCCCATCTGAGAGCCAGCTGACATGATGGAAAGATCTGGCCCCTGGCCTGCCCTTAGGGTCAGCATTCTAATGACTAACAGGAACTGTTTTTGAACAGCACCCTGTAAGTAATGAACTATTCTAATACACACCACACATGAATAAAAGTGTGCCAACTGCCAAAATGAGTATTTTTATGCCCTATAGTATTCTCTCCCATCTTTGAAATGTCACTGCAAATTGTAAACCCAAAATTTCTGAAGCAGAAATGAAGCAAAATTTCAGATGCTTCCAATAGGAGGAGGGTGGACTGGGAGGTGCATGGGTTCTATCAGCTCATCATTCCCCTGAGTCATCATTGGTAGTTAGAAGGGCTAGTGGCATCCAGTCAGCCACTCAATGTTGAACAACAAATGGCTGTTGTTCCCTAGCCTATGTCAGGCCCAATGCTAGGCCCTGGGGAGAAAATAATAAGCAAAAAACACACAGTCCCTCCTTTCCCAGTGATTGTTGCTTAGTGGGAAAATGACATTAATAAAAATAATCACACATCTATGTACTTACCAATTGTGATATGCACTATCAAGGAAGAAAAGAGTATTTTGGGAATGGATAGCTGTAAGACCTGTGAGAGCATGAAGGAAAAACATGTTTACTAATATCCGTGAGTTATAGGACAGTAGAGGGCAGGGGTGTAGGTTCAGATGTAGAGCCTTCAGGCTGAACAGACAATGTGGGGAATAGCTCAGAGATGTGTGGGTGCACGGAGCATTTGAGAGACTGCATGGCCAGAGTTTCTGGGGGCAACTATACTAGAGGCCTGGGTGGCATGAGCAGCCCAGGAGAAGAAGTCCAGGATCATGAGCAACACCAGGGACTTTTATCTTCATTCTAAAGGCCAGGGGGAAGCCCTTAGGGAGAAGTAAGTTCGTGTAGGTGTTTTGCTGCCTTAAAAAAAAAATCACTTTAGCTTTGGAGTAGAGACTGTATTAGGGGTGGGGCATGAATAGAAGTAGGGAGACTATTCAGTAGGCTGTATGAGGGATCAAGGTGAGAGATGGTGGTGATTTGGACAAAGGTTGTGGTGGCAAAAATGGAGAGAAGTGAATGGTTTCCCAAGGTGAGCATGAGATAAAAATGAGCAGGATTTGGTAATGGATTGTCGGGTTGGTGAAGGGGGTGGGAGGAGGTGGTATCAACCGTGAGTCCCGCACATGGACAGATGAGTTTCACTCACTGATGTGGTGCTCCAAGAGAGGGTTGGCCTAAGACAATGGCCAGAAGGAAAAATAGACCCTCCCTCTCACCTTACCTGGTTTTGAGTCAGAAAAGGCAAGAAGTTCACCTGACTCCAGTTCAACTCAGTGCAGTTCCATCCTATCCAGTTCAATTAGATTCACCTTATGCCTCGGCTGCCAAATAAGTCCCTGTGAGTAACCTAGATCAGTCGTTGGCAAACTCATTAGTCAATAGAGCGGCAACCCGCGGCTCGCGAGCCGCGGTTTGCCGACCACTGACCTAGACGAACATAAAAGGCCCTGGGCATGTTTGTATGGTTATTTCTTGTACTTGATGAGTATCCAAATAACCAAAGTTCCCTATGGAATGTGCAAATTACCTGCAGAGATAAAATGCCACTGGACTACAGTGGTTAGATGAGCCCCACAGAGGACCTGACTGACTCACAAAAGGATTGGATGGCCTGTAACTAAAAGTGGAGATAAGACTCCACAGGGTGCCCTTGAAGTTACTGGGCAAGGGGTGATGTGAATGTGCAAGGACCTCAGTTCTCTTGCACCACCCCCACCCCTGCCCTGGGGACTGGAGTATGTGCACTTGTTCTTATCCCTGGCTCCATCTCAGACTCCTAGACAATTCCTAAAGGATCCTTATGCTTGTGTCCTCATCTACGTGGATAATAAGTACTCCCCAATTATCCCATTTATGTTTTACAAGAGCCAATTAGAAATGCCTGATAACCTGGGAATTTTCTGACAAAGATAATACGTAAATTTAGTATGTATCTGGGGATGATGGTTCTAGCCACATCACTGCCCCAAGCTACAAGTGAAAAGGACGTCCCAGCCATGTTGGGCATCCTTATGCCCCTTCCTTATGACTTCTGTATGTCCCATTTCCCATAGCCTCACTACTACCCCTCTCCAACTCTACTCAGAATTGCAATGTAAATATCATTGTCTAAACACAAAAACTTCTGGAAGAAAGCATGTGCTTTATCTAATTCTCTATCTTAGTAATAGTCACTAAGCCTTGTATACCCCATTCTATTCTCAAAATAGGCTTCTGTACATGTTTCATTTTGCCCAGACAATCTTGGGAGGTGGGATTGGCTCTCATTAAACTCATCCCCAGGGACACTAAGCTGCTTACCCCAAGTCAAATGCTATGAAGGGGCCGAGAGGTGACTCTGCATTTCATGCTGTCTTTACTCCACCAGTTGTTCCCTTCTGGTTAAAGCAGACAAATCTGTGGTGGGAGGGGGAGCTTGAAGATGTTGGGAGCAGAGAGGATTTTCCCATTATCCCTTGAAGTCACACAACATAAGCAGCTGTCAATTTCTTCCCACTTAATGGTGGTCAGCTCAGTGGCTCAGAGTATAGGATGTAAAGGGAGATAGGACTGTATATGAATACTGATATTCAACCTTGCTGTATATGACTTTGAGTGAATTATTTCACGTTGGGACAATATTAGCAACTACATTATAGGGCTCATGTGAAAAATAAGTGAGTTCATATGTCTATCTCTATATCTCTAGCTCTATCATCTCTATCTATATCTATCTCTATCTCTATATCTATCTATAATAATAAAAGCATACTATGCTAATTAGACCAGATGTCCTTCCAGATGTCCTTCTGGACAACCTTCTGGACGAAGCCAGGGTTGCGAAGGAAGCCTGGGTCCTGGGTGCCAGAGGGAAGCTGGTACTGGCTGCCAGGGGAAGGAAGGCCTACTCTTGCACGAATTTCGTGCATCAGGCCTCTAGTCTAATATATATGCTATAGTTTCTGAAACATAGTAAATCCTTAAAAATATTATTTTGGTGGCAGTGTTGTTTTAGTTCATGTCCAGAGCCAAACTTTCTTGACCTCAGTATGTACATGGGAGGCATGACCTTTGAGGTGTTCCCTGCTCTAGGTTATTGAAAATAGCTGATTAGAATATTGTGTTGAGAGGGATTCTGAGGTTTGCCGTGGGATCTGCTGAAATCAATTAGTATTCCTATAAGTGGGCTGCATAACTGCACTCTTTTCTGGGGAGCCATTTGCAGGGCCTGTCACAGTCCATGCCCTTGCCTCTCAGCCTCAGTGTCTGCCTTAGGCATCTGCTCAGCTTCTTTTGTCAAGACCAGTCCAGTTATGTTCAGACTAAGCACGGTTTCCAGCCCACACAGGCACTGCCTGCTTGGGTGAGAGCAAAGAATTTAATGAATAGTAGCTATGTATGGATGGGTTCTAACGAGAGAGGTTAGCAGGCTGGGGATTCAAAAATAACTTCACTGCAGCAACTCTGGGTGAGCCAGCACATGCTGTACATTTCCATCCAAATAGAAGACATTCATTTTGAAGACCCTGGAATAGCTGTAACTTGAGATTCCCACAAATACTTGGAAAACTGTCAGTCCTTTCTGAGTGACAGTAGATATAGAAGCAAGCATGCCAGTAAGAATGTGAAACTGATTCTGAGAAATGGCCTGGATTAGCCTTCCAAGAAGCCAGCGTCTTCAGCACTGATCTAGCTTTCACGTGCTTCGGGGACAGTGTTTTTATGAAGCGTACCGATTAAACAGTTGCTGCTCTCTCTCCTGGAAGAATTACAGAAATACAATAATTGTTATGAATGGTCTCTTACAGTAGGGCTTATATAAGGTTCTATTCCATGATCTGCAGAGAATTTTAACAGTGTTCTATGTTTTTTCTTTCACTTCTACCAAATTTATCAATGTCTCGGGTCATTATATGCCTGATCACAGCAACATGAGTTCATGAATATGTATCAGTGAAAATCCTGCAATTTTATGTGCTAATGTGCTCATATCTTTAGGTGTTTATAGCAATTAAATAAGACCTTGATAAATTTAGAGGAAATAAAAACTGCTTTGATATTATGAGTGCTTATGTGGTGAAATCGCAGGCTGAGGTAAATTATGTTTTGTACAACTATTAATTTGTTTATTGGTTTCATAGATAGATTCCCATTCAGTTTCATTTCTTCTTAGGAAATAAGTAGTGTCTTCTTGGCCTTCTGCTGATGTTCATTTCCCTTGTGAATGAAACTAATCCTTATCTCAGTTCATGGGAATAGAGGTGTGCTGCCCTGTTGGGGATGCATTAGGGGGGTCTTGAAATTTATTAATAGTGAGTCAGGGCAGCCACAGGGCAGGTTGCACAGGGTCCAGGTTCTGTCCCAGTACCATCAGGTAGGAGTGGACCCAGGCGGGGAAGGGACCGGGTGGGGAAGAACCCCAGTCACAGAGATCACTGCTGGAGAGGAGATCAGTGACCAAGAGCTCTGCTTCCTGAGGAAGAAAAAATGGGAGTGGTGGCACCTCTGCAGAACACAGGGGTGGGCCATTCCAGTGGGTGGTGCTCCAAAGGCAGGGCTTGGTAGAGCAGGGATTTGGAGTGGGGTCCAGAGAAGAAGTGCCATCCTGGGATCTGGGACCTGTCAGGGTGGAAATGGGACTGAGTCCCGAAGGAGTGAGAGTGGCAGGAACTTGATCACAGACCACAGATGGGGTGTGGTTGCCAGATTTAACAAATAAAAATACCAGACATTTAGTTACATTTGAATTTCAGATAAACAAAGAAAAATTTAGTCTAAGTATGTCCCATGTGATATCTGGACATACTTATACTAACAATTTATTTGTTGCTTATCTGAATTTCTTTTTTAACTGGGCATCTTGTATTTTATCTGGCAACACTTGGTGTGTGTGGTGGAGACACTAGTCAGCCCTTGTGCACTTGAGGAAGCCTCACTGATCTGGGAATAATGGAGGGGCTGGCTGTGAAGAGGGAAATGAAACAGGGCTAACGTGTGTGTGTGTGTGTGTGTGTGTGTGTGTGTGTGTGTGTTTTAAGACCCATTTATTTTCATAATTTTTCTGTTTTGTTTTGCTTTGCAAGCACAAGCTGCATTTGGCCGGTGTCAGAGGCATGATATTTGTTGGCTTGTAACATGAACTGACAAAGCTGTGTGTACCCAAAGCAATGCCATCTCATTGAAAATAAAAATTTCTATCTCCCAAAAGTGGTTGTCTAGATAACAACAGTGGACACAGGAATATTTGGAAACATCTGGATGATTGCTACCCTCTGCATAAAAATCCCCATGACTGACTCTGTTTTTCCATTTATATCCCAGATATTTTGAAATATGTAGACAGCCAAAGAGACTCATCTCCAAGACAGAGTATATCATCATTATAAGATGGAAAATTTTCAAAACTGCTTCTTGACTTTTTTTTTTAGTCTATTGATTTGTCTTTACTCTTAATCATCTCATTGATCTTTCCCACCCTACCCCCAACCAGTGCCTAGCACAGTATCTGGCACATAGCAGATGCTGAATAAAATTTTAAAATGAATAGATGGGTGAATGAATACAATATTCTTAAACAATTTAGCCTCTACTACAGAGATTATAACAAGCAATAAAAATGATTTAGAAGGGAAGAGAACAAATATTTATCGAGTGTGCACTATGAGATGGGAATGGGACCAGACAATATATATTAGGTGTATATGTGTAGATCTGTACTTTGTCACCTGTGAGTCAGCATGAGTAGTCCCATTATGCAGTTGAGTAAACTGAGAGAGACTGAGCAATTGTGAAGATCTATTAAGAAGCAGGGCTGGGATAGGAGCCTTGACCTGTCTCAGCTGTTAGGACATCTCCACTGATTCCAATGCAGCCCTCTTGGACTAATCTGCAGTACCTGTTCATGTTTTGGAAAGTCTTCCATTGCTTTGAGAATTTGGTGAAAGCCAGATTCCTTTCCCAGAGACATGACCATAGAAAAAAGTGTTCCCAATTTTCCAAGCAATGGGGCTTCGTCAAGGTGCCCTGATTAAGAACCCCATGATTAGAGAGTCAGATTTCTTCCTGTGGAGTCACAGCTAAAGATCAGTCTCAGCCTTGCACTGGTGAGGCCATGCCCACTTCTCTGATGGTCCCATTTGGAATTCTCTCCTGGAGGAGAGAGGATCAGGTATCTTCTTCTCACAGAAGACTTGCTCAACTTTCAGAGAGCCAATCTGCTTCCTTCATTCCTGGTGAGATGGTGTAGTTCTACCTGTAAATAAATGCTGGTTTGATATTAAAAAAAATATAGATTTTCTAATTCTTCCCTTTGCTCGTTCAAATTAGAAAATTAATAAACAATAGTAACCCAAATAAACTTGTGTCAGGTGCCAGGAGCACAGCAGTAAACAAGACAAATATAGTCTCTGCCCAGAGCCAGAGTTACCAGGAAGCCAAATAAAGTAGCTTAAGCTGCAGGTTCCCTCAAGAGCACAGTCTCCTTTGAAGCTCCTGGAGACATATGTTTTTGTAAAATATGCAAAGCAGGTATTTCTGGATTGTTTTCCTTAAAGAGCCCATTCCCTCCCCCACTGAAGAAGCTCAGGCACCACAAAACCTGCATACCACACCCTTCCTCTCCCACTGTTCTCTGGAAGGAGTAATAAAGGAAGGAGTAACAATGAGAGAACAATTGCAAGAAGATGGTCCTGGGTTTGGGGGAAGTGCTTGGGGAACTCCTGCAAGAGGATTTAGTCTTTTGGGGGGTGGGCAGTAAAGGTTTCTCAGAGGAATTGATATTTAAACTGAGTTCAGAAAGCTGAGTGTTTTGTTTGTATTTGTTTGTTTGTTAAGGAAGGAGGTGCAGTAACAGATGGAGGGAATTATGGGTGACAAGGCCCTGGGCTGGGAGAGGGCAGGCCTGGTGTGAGGGCCTGGATGAGGTACCTCATGCCTGGTGGGTGTAGAGAGTGAGGGAGGCTGATTGATGGGAGAGAAGACTGAAGAGAAGAGTGAGCAGGTTTCTTAGGGCTTGTAGGGCCTGTTAAGCATTTTGAAGTTTATTTTAAGGACAGCAAGAAGCTGCTGAAGGGGAGTTAAAGGATCAGATTTGCATATTAAAAAACCACCCTGGCCGCAGGGTGGAGAATAGGTGTTTTTGTTTTGTTTTGAAACTCTAGAAACATCACCTGGAACATAGCTGTGGTTTGATAAGAAAGTGAAATATTCTTTGGAGAACATAATTCTCTCAAGGGCCATATCCCCTTGGTATATGAGGGGACAGAGCTGCCCAGCCAACTTCTGACACACTGGATTAGAAGTGCAGGTGAAATCAGGGCAACAGTGAGCATCCTGGGACACTGCGCCTTCGGTGGTGGCGGGTGTGGGCATTGTGAAAGCTTTTCTGGCACCCTG
Organism: Corynorhinus townsendii; assembly: GCA_026230045.1. Taxonomy (NCBI): domain Eukaryota; kingdom Metazoa; phylum Chordata; class Mammalia; order Chiroptera; family Vespertilionidae; genus Corynorhinus; species Corynorhinus townsendii. The sequence continues at coordinate 37,467,189 of JAPDVU010000002.1, forward strand.
CATTCTTCCTCCATCACAACTGACCTCAGGCTCGAAGCGGTGAGGATTGAGGGAGACTCTAAAGGACCCAACATTGCAAAGCAACAATCTGTGATGGGGATAAAGATCATGTCAATGTCAGTGTCAAAAATCATGCTGCCCTTTAAGAGCCAAAGTGACCTTGAATGTGGAAGGGCCAGTAAAATCTGGCTAACCCAGCAGCTCACATGCAATGGATTTCCAAACTTCAGCAAACATATTACTCTCTCGCCTCCTCCCAAGAGCTTCCTCCATTCCTCACCTGCTTAGGCTGGTTTTGCCCCAGACTTTGCTCGCTACTCTTCCCCTAGAATAGTTCACAGTTTGCTACTGTCAGAAAGAAACCCTGATATTGAAACCCAGTGCTTATGGTGATTCTGTCTGTCTGACTCTGTAGCATGGGATGTGCCAGAAAGATGTCTCACACATTAGATCTACATAGAGATCTGAAGACAATATTGGTGACCTACAGCCCAGCCTTCTTCGATTGCACAAAATTAGTACAGCAAATCTCAGCCACCTCAGTGGCCATGGCTAACCAAGAAGTGTGGTAATAATTCTTAATAGGGTGTACTTATTAGGTGAAAGAATTATAGAATACATTTTAGATGAAAGAGGAGTGTCTGTGCTTAAAGAGTAAAGATCAATTACCTGTAACATGACCTCATACACATTTTATTTGTGACAATGTTAATAAATAAGGAGGTAAGACATTTTCTGAACTACAATAACATTTCTTATGAAGTTCAAGATATGAGTGCAGATTTCACATTGCCCATACTCTAATACAAAATCTTGGCAGCTAGTGCTAAAAAAGTTAAATTCAGGGAAGTCAGGAATAAGGCTTCTAACATTCTCACCATCGATCAGCATGGAACATTTTTCTATTTGGGGAGCCTTTTGACATTTGTGTCCCTGTCAACTTTAGGGAGGAATTGAGGAAGTCAAAGGAAGAAAGAGGAGCTGACTTCGCTGTCCAAGGGGACTGAGCAAAGGTTGGGGCCAGAAATGCATTGGGTGGGGGGAGGTGGGTGTGGGAAAGACGAAGTTAACCAGCTGCTGCTGTCATCCCTGACCTATTTCTTTCAGCCCCAAGAGCTGTTCCTGTCCCTGCTCTCAGCAACTGTGACACTGCCTTGGGGTGGCTCTGTAGCCAACCCACACTGACTGATACCTGTCTCTGCCAGTTTCTTAAATGTCACCAGAGAAAGACAGTTCCTCCTCCCTGGAGGACACAAGCGCTACTTGTTGACAAGTGGACACTTGGTTCCATTTTCACACCTTCCAAAAACTGTCTTGGATGAGCCACAATTTTGTTAACTTCTCGGGTGTGAGAAGCTATAGATGGAGGTATAGAGACGTGATTTTTCAATGTGATGTTCTTTCTATGTGTCAATAAAATGACTTTTCTGCCATTAGGAGAAACATGTGCATTGAATTATTTTTTACAGCCATAAAAGGCTAACTGTACCTGATGGCTCTGTTTTCATTGATTCCATTCAGAATTACATCCATTCTGTGAAATGTTGAGGCATAGGAAAAGAGAAAGAGGACAGATACATGTTGATTGCCTATGAGTACTTTACATTTTAGTTGGCATGAATTATAACTCATAAATTCCATTGTCTGAGCTACATAACCTTCCACATGCTCTAAAATAACCCAATTCCTATTCTGAGTCCCTGCCTGGTGCCAGAAATGTATTCTCAAGTAATTCAGAGTTTCTGCCTCATTTTCCTTGGAGTGATAGCTAAGGTCTTGAGGGTGATTGCTGATATATGGCTAGCATGGAGCTGTTGGAGGATGGGGAGTGGTTTGGGATCCAGTTCTCAGCACCATAAAATTCAACCACACTGAAAAGCAAAATGGGATGGATTATTGACCCACCCACAAACTAGGTTGTCCCTTACCCTGTTCACAGGTCTCTTCTTGCCACTCCTGCTCATTTTGCTCCTCCTGAGCCATTCTGGGGTGTGAGGAGCATTTTGAGGCTGTTGAAATCCCAAACCACTTATCTCATTTTGACCCCAATCCTGGGTATTTGAAATATTATTTTCCATTTACAAAGGAGGAAAATTGAGATTCAGAGAAGCTAAGACCTCACCCCAAATCTCATAACTAATGAGTGGTAGAGCCCAATCTGCTTTCCAAACCCATGTGGTTCCTTTCATCATAATGACTACCCACCCAGCTTTATTCCTCCCCCCCACCCCCAAGAAACCTCTTCTAATCTCCCAAGAATAATGTCTGCCTCCCTAGAAATTTCACAGCCTTTGCTGTCGAAACCTTTGAGATGACATTTAACCATCACACCCTGTTTTATATGTTGGCTGTCTGTGCACACACAGAAATAGCACTAATTAGGCTGTGGCTCCTAGAAGGCAAAGACCACTTCTTGTTTTTCTCTATCTCTCTCTTTTTTTGCTAATACTATACCATATACATGGCAACTGCTCACTATAGGGTTGATTATAATAAAAATAATCCTATCTAATAATAGAGTAATATGCAAAGTGACTATACCTCTGCTATACCCACAAGCCACGCCCACCAGCCAATCAGGAGTGAGTAAGCAAATTAACCCAACCAAGATGGCTGTGGCCATGGAGCAAGCAGGAGAGTTGGGTTTCCTCGGCAATGGAGGAAGCCAAGCTTCCCGCACACCCTGGCCGGCCCTGGACTTCACTCAAGGCTATAAAGTTTCAATTATAGAAGATAAATAAATCCCAACAAAAATGGTGGCAGGAAGGAGCTAGAGAGAGCAGGAGGCTTGAGTTGCCCCCGGTGATGGAGGAAGCCAAGCTTTCCGCCCACTCTGGCCTCCGCTCAAGGCTACAAAGTTTCAATTATAGAAGATAAATAAATCCCAGATACCAGGGCCTCTGCTTGGGTCGCCGGGGAGTGTGTCCGGCCTGCAAACCACCATAGGGTCCTCACCCAGGCCACCCCACGCCTCAAGGGAACCCCCACCCTGATCTGGGACACCCTTCAGAGCAAACCAGCCTGCCCCCACCCATGCACCAGGCCTCTATCCTGTCTAATAAAAGAGCAATATGCAAATTGACCATCACTCCAACACACAAGATGGCTGCCCCCATGTGGACACAAGATGGCCACCACAAGATGGCCAGCAGGGAAGGGCAGTTGGGAGGTCCCAGGTCTGCAAGGGAGGGCAGTTGGGGGCAATCAAGCCTGCAGGGGAGGGCAGTTGGGAGATACCAGGTCTGCAAGGGAGGGCAGTTGGGGGCAATCAAGCCTGCAGGGAGGGCAGTTCGGGGTGACGAGGCCGGCAGAGGAGGGAAGTTGGGGGCAACCGGGCCTGCAGGGAAGGGCAGTTGGGGGAGACCAGGCCTGCAGGGGAGGGCAGTTAGGGGTGACCAGGCCTGCAGGGGAAGGCAGTTAGGGGCAAACAGGCTGGCAGGGGAGCAGTTAGGCATCAATCAAGCTGGCAGGGGAGTGGTTAGGGGGTGATCAGGCTGGCAGGCAGAAGTGGTTAGGGGCAATCAGGAAGGCAGGCAGGCGAACAATTGGGAGCCAGCAGTCCTGGATTGTGAGAGGGATGTCCGACTGCCCGATCGGGCCTAAATGGGCAGCCAGACATCCCTCGAGGGGTCCCAGATTAGAGAGGGTGCAGGCTGGGCTTAGGGACACCCCCAACACCCCCTTTGCACAAATTTTGTGCACTGGGCCTCTAATGAGTTAATAAATAAATTAGTAAATGAATGAGTGTTTATTGCCTATTAACTATTTGTTCTATTTCTGTGGTCACACTGTGATAATAGCCTGGTTAATGACACATGGCCTGTAGATATCTGCTTTTGCCCTTGCCTTTTAACTCTACTGACCTTAATACATATTGTAACTTGGAGAGCATATGAATCCATCAATGGTGGGGCTTTATCACATTCTTCCCCTCCTGCTCTACCTATAGAATCTACTGGTACCCCCAATTTCTCTAGCTTTTGATTTCCCAATTTCCTACCTCTTGACCAGGCTTTAGATATAGGCTTCTGTCTCCTTCTTTGTTAGACAAGTGATTTGAAGCCTTTCGTTGCTCATTGACTTTGGGAGGCCCCACTGCTCTGTCACAAGATTGACTCTCAACTGTGTTCCCCTGATTGATGCAGGGGATTCTGGGAACAGACACTGCCTGTGCCCATCAGCCTGCAGTATTCTCACTGGCTGGGAGAGCACTCAACATTCCGCCAGTGCCCTCATCTTCCCACCAGGATGAAAGGTTATCATACTGGGAACACACGAAAAAATCCCAATAATTGGTCCAATGATTCTAGCACAGAAATGTTCAAATTAGTTTTAATTATTTTAATTTTCAAAAGTAGATAAAAACATTTATAGTGAGGAGGAGGAAAAGGACATGTTTTTTAATATATTCTATGGTAAAATTTATCCCCAAGGATAATCCCCACAATGTTATCAGGTCTATCATTTGTAGGGAATAGAAATCCCATTCAAATCAATTTTAGTTAAAGAAGAGAACTAATTGTCTTATGTAACTGAGAAGTCCAGGGCTCCAGGCACAGTAGGATCCAGGTAATATCCATCTCTTTTTTTAAGTATATTGACGCTGATTTCCTTTGATTTGGTTCCAAACAGCTTATGGTTTCGATGAGCCTTTCAGTTTGCAATCTCAGAAGCAGAGAGGTTTTTTTTCTTCTCAGTATTCAAAAAGTACTCTGATTGGCTTTGTTTGGGATATGTCCACTGTTAGACTCTGATCACCTTGGACTTCTGGTTGGTGGAACAGGACTCTGTGATTCTGAGCCTCTCCAGAGTCACACGGGGTGAAGAAAGGCAGATTCCAAAAGGAAACATTGGAGGGAAGATCAGAAAACCCAACCAGTGTCCACTATATGAGGCAAGCTGGAGTTTATGAGTTAGGTCCTCCACTTGGTGAAATGAATCCATGCCCTAAAAAGGACTAAAGTAAACTAATGTTTATTGATCTCATATTAGGTGCTATGCTGGGTACAGTAAATGCATCATATCCTGTAGCTCTTATAATCATCTGCCCCAGTCCTGCCCTTTTAAGAGCTGAACAGGATGAACTAGGTCTCCTGTGAAAGGAGAGCCCTTCAGACCTTCAGCATCCACAGCTCTCAGTTCACCCACTGGCACCTGGCATGTTCCCCATCTCTTTCTTCTGACCTGCCCAATCTCTGTTCTACCACTGGTCAGTCCAGTTTTGTTGTACTAACTGGCCATCTCCAAAGAGCTTCCAAACTACTTTCCTCTTCTGCCTCATAGTTTCAAGCACAGACTCCACCCAGCCCAGATCCCCTTGGCCTCTGTTGACCTACTTTGTGAGCCATTCACATTGAACATTCAAAGTGACCCTGCCAGGGTGTACTGGTGAGCTCCACACAACTGCCATTCTCGGAGGTAAACAGAGTTATCCCCATTTTTAATCCGAAGACACAAAGTTTCCAAGAATTAAAGGGACATTTCCAAAGACATACATGAAGACGTAATAAACTAATATGGAGTTAAACCAAAGCCTGATCATAAATTTACCAGGCACGAACTGTCTTAAATTAATATGCATGAGGCTCATTCAATTCATTGCAAATTTGGCAAGTGAAGATAGAAATTTTGGTCTAGTCAATTAAGATATTGCAGCTTGGTAGTACCCCTAGATGATGCTCTTTCCTCAATTTTTAATTGCAAAAAGAAAAACAAGATTTAAAAATACAAAGAAAGAATACAGCCATGAAGGCTGTATTGTTTTTGAGAATGGCACTTCTCAGAATCGTGCAGTATACAAGTTGAACCGGATTGTATAGTGGTCCTGCAAGAAAAGGAATAATCAGGAACTTTATTTAAAATAAATCACCACTTAGCCCTGGCCATTGTGGTGTAGTTGTTTGGAGCGTCATCCATTATACTGGAAAGGTTGTGGGCTTGATCACCTGTCGCAGCCAGTGCAGGAGGCAACTGATTGATGTTTCTCTCTCGCCCCCTATATCTCCATCTTTCTCTAAAAATCAATAAAAACATATTTTCAGGTGAGGATTTAAGTACATAAATACACTATTTAAATTATATTATTTGCTTAAAGAAAGTTCATTTAAAACCTGTATACTAATTATGTATACCTGTATATTAAAATTCAAAGTGACAGCAATATACCTGTGATCTACTTGAGCCCTACAATTTCTCATGTTTGATGCATATGCCTATAGAGTATCAGATTGTGGGTTCTCTGCAAAAGCACAGCTTCCTGATTCTGAGGATAAAAATTATATAAGCGTAAGAATCCAGAGGCTTCTTTTATTTCAAACAGCTTTTAACATTTTGGCAAGTTAAGCACAAATGAATCATAAATGTACAGATTAAGTTTCTCTCGGAATACAAATGGGTTTAAATTGGAGGCAGAAAGAGTGGTTGGTCAAATGCATCCCTATTTTGCTGAGTCAATAACTTTAAAAAAATAGCACAGTGTTTGAAAAATCTAAACACGTCCTAATAAAACCACTAATGTGGAAATTTCCATTCTAGTGTTCTGTTTCCATTTCAGAGTCAAAGTGGTTTAACAAAGTATGTTTAAAAAGGAATCCCCTCCTGTTCTCTAATTAATAGTTTTTCTTACCTGGCATCCAAGATAGTTTTACTTAAATGTCTCTACTTCATCACGTGTAGTTAAATAAAAACATAAGCTGGCTGTGCCCAATTAAGATCATGACTGCTTCTGTGTGAGCTCTGTGGTTTACCTGCTTCTTGCATCCATATCATCACAAGAATACTTATTATTTGGGTCACTGAGTGAAAACCACCAACAAGATACACTTCTGAAGGGTGAGAAAAAGAAATTGCTTCTTACCTGCTACACATTTCAGCTTCTTTAATAACATGATCTGACTCAGGCTGGATGTATTGAGAAAGCAATTAAACAGATGAAAGAAAGGTAAAGTAAGTAATCCTAAGGAAAGTAAGTGACCCCACCTAAGTAAAAGAGAATAACTCTTAAGAGACTGGACCTGGGAGCAGACACAGCTCCTGATTTACTGTGCTCTGTCACTTAGGGAAAAGGGCAGACATTCATCTTTCCAGAAGATGAGCAGAACTAAAGCTGGCATGTGGGCAAAGGAAAGAGGTGCCAGAGACAGCAAGAAATAAACAGATGAGACTTTGGGATGGTCGCTTATTTAGGCACTTAGCCTAGGAACAGGCAACCCAGGAAGAGCCACATGATTGAATAGTGTGGAGAAAGAAGGTGCCCATGAATAAAAAGATATTTAAACAAGAGACATCTTTCTTGGAAGCTAAGACATCTTTCTTGGAAGCTTTCATTGAATACAGAACACAATCCATTGTGAGAATTGCAGAGCCTGAGCTATTAAGAACCATGTTGTTAAGAGCCATGAGGTGTGACTTGGTCTTAGTAGAACAACAAGCTCAAAGAAACATTGAGACTAAATGCCTACCTGACAAAGAATATTGGAACAGAATCCATACTCAATGACATCAACCTTACTGCTGATTGTAGTTTTCAGTATCACTTTGGAGACCAGTTATGTATTTTTCAACCTCTGGGCTGACTTCTCTTTAAATTTTCCAAGCAGCTTTCTGCACCTCACCTTGTGGTCTTGGTTGTGTCAATTGAGGGTGAGAGGAGTCAAAAAGAAATGAGGTAGAATTTAATCCAAACAAAACTGCAAGTAATCATCAGAATTGCAGAGTATGATCAGCGAATGCAAAGATATTTATCATTTATTTCTGGATTCTGCATCCAGAAAGGGGATGCTCCATTAGTTTTGCCTTGCCTCCCCTTCTCCAGCAGGTTGAAGGGTGATGGAGGGGGAGAAGGTCACCATTTAGTTTTGGTCTCTGAGTAAATTGGAACTGAAGAATGGCTAGATTGTGTTGATAGTGCTTATTTCAGTCATTTTGAACTTCAAGGAAAAACTTGATTCTGTGGTTTGGGTGGCCTGAAAGTCCTCTAAACCATCAACCTGTCTACCTGTTTCAAAGGGCTTGTTATCAGAAATGTCTGTGAAAATTAGTTTCTGCCCTTGGCCTTATTCCTTGAACTTTTACAGTCTGCAGGTAGAGTCTCCAACAGAAAGCATCAGTAGACAGCTACTAAAGAGTATGTTGCTATGGAATATAAAGGAAATTTTGCACAAGGCACATCCAGTTGTGATTATCATGCAGCCAAACAGAAGAAAAGACAAGTCCCTTTCCTTGAGAATTTTGAACAAAGTATGTTGAAGATTCACCTGCAGGGAAATGTCCACCAGGCCCATGTAGCCATGTGGAGGCTCATGAGGTGATTTCCATTTAGATATTTGAAGAAAACTCAAGGGAAACAGTTTGGGCTACTCAACAGAACATGAGTGATATATGGAGACACATGGATTTAAATGGTTTAAATCCCAGCTTTGTCACTCACTAACTCTGAGACATGGAACAAGTTACTTTAAAACTCTTTGGGTCTCAGTTCTTAATCTATAAAATGAAGACCACAGCAATTGCTGAAGGCAAGTTTCGAGAGAGATTATGTAAGTAGGTCACCAGGCCCCTATTGGAAACTCACCAAAGGTTGGTTTCCTTTCCTTCCTCTCCTCCAAGGTCCTCACTTGCAGAAAGTAATTTCTTGATCAGTGTTTATCAAAAGGCTCAAAAATTCACCCAAACTTCAGGAGTATAAAGGGACTCCACCAAATAACTCTTTAACAAGCTGTTCTATTTTTTTTTTTTTTAAGAGAATGAGGGTTTAGCAACAGGAAAGTTACAGAACACAGTGTTTTTTGAACAATGGTTTTAAAGTAGCTAGGAGGTCAAGTCACAAATAATCTAAGGTCTCTTCCAGCTCTAAAATTCTATGGTTCTATGAAATTGTGGCAGTAGCTGCAAACCAAGGCTGGCCTTTGACTCAGAAAGGATTGCAAGCACAGGGCTGGCCACTGGGCATACTGAAGATTTCATTAAAAACCTATTACCCTCAAATGTTAGCTTTGGGATTAGCACATTAAATAAATGCATACTACAGCTTTGTCAGACGTAGCAAGGTCCTTTTTGTCTGCTAGCATATTTTAATGGAGCCAGCACAAACTAGCAAACACAGTCCATGAAGATAAAACCAGGGATCCCAGTTTATTAATCTCTTCATCACTGATCACCTGTATGTATGTGAGGAAATTTAGCTATTTGTAAACTTAGAGATCTTTGAGAAAAATCTAAGCACCCTCAACTCCGCCACCCCCCCATCCCCCAAGTGCTGAGTTAACAATGATTTTAATTTCTTTTGAAAATTCAATTTCCATTTGGATAGAATTTTTAAAATGTGTTCTAGAAAACTTGTTTTTGCAATGCTGAGTTTTGTTTGGAACAATTTATGTTCAATGGCTATTTCAACATGAGAAATGAAATGTGAACATAGGAAATGGTAAGACCTCCTGTAGGGAGTGTGTGTGTGTGTGTGTGTATGTGTGTGTGTGTGTGTGTGTGTGTGTTGTGAAGATGTCTTTATTTATTTGAGAAGGAAATTTCCCTCCCTCCCTCTCCCCCCCCTCTGCTTTGGGAGTTTATTTTATTGTTGGAAAATACTGTAACTTAAAAAAAAGAGATGGAGAGAGAGATAGAAACATCAATGATGAGAGAGAATCATTGATTGGCTGCTTCTTGCACACCCACTATTGGGGATTGAGCCTGCAACCTGGGCATGTGCCCTGACTGGAATTGAACCATGACCTCCTGGTTCATAGGTCAACACTCAAACACTGAGCCATACTGGATGAGCAATAGTGAAACTTTTAAATATCTCTTCATTCAGTGGAAACATGGATTCAAAAGTCACCTTTCTTTGGAGTCAGGAGGAGTCTGAGTAATTAAGTAACAACAATATACTTAAAAACACTTCAAAATCAAGGTATTCTTAGGGAGGGGATTAACGGTCTGTAGCAAAGACAGCTGCAAAGACAAACATGTTTTAAGCACCTACTGTATGCTGGGTTCTGCTTGGACACTTGTGCAGGGGCTGTTAATCCTGGAGCTGTGTAAATGCCCCTGATGCTGTTCTGACAGAAAAATAAAATACTTTTAGGGCAAAAAACAGACTTTTACTCAAATCTGAGCTGATAAGATATCTAGTTTAGTTTAAGGAACACTACATAGTATTTCAAATTAGTGAGAAAGGAATTTACTTAATTATATCTGGGTTTCTATTTTGGAAATATCCACTCTTTCAGTAAATTTGTATTGAATGCCTACTATGTTTAAAAAAAACTGAGAAAGTAGAAAAACAATTAAACACGTTTCTACATTTTATTATAGTCTAGGAGAGTAAAATATATATTCTTATTTTAAATGAATGTCATATGTAATTATTAATTGGATAATTTTTATAGCTAAATTTTTATAGATATGTAGGTAAGAAAACTAGTGATGATTTTAATTTTATAAAAATAAGTAAACCCACCAAAGCTTAATAAAATAAATCAATAAATAAATCTGGAAATAGAGAAAAAAAAGAAAAACAAACAACAACACCAAAAAACCTGGGAGGGAGTATACCAAAATGTTCACTCTGATGTTTTTATGACGGTGGAAACATGAGTGATTTTAGTTTTCATTCTTTTCTTATTTATTAATTTTTTAGAATAAGCCTACATTTCCTGTATTCTTTAGGTATTTAAAATATGAGCACTTATTTGGAGAAGGAAGACTTGGAGTTAGTGAGGGTGTGCAGGAGAAAGGAAAGAAGGAAATTGTACTTGAGAAAAGATATTTCTCTCTCTGCCAATCACACTTCTAAGAACTCTGACTGTGTAGGCCATAACCCATAGCCACTCATTTTGGCTCATGAAGTGTGTCAAGTTTTTGTCAGATGTGGCAGGGATTATGCACCATGGGTGAGGTCAGACTAAGCTCTGGAGGGGATGGACAGATATCTAACCTGAGATTCCATAAGAAAAATTGGAATGATGAAATGGCTAAATAAAATGGGAGGCAAAATTCACAACTGTTGATCCATGCTGGGGTTCTTGTCCCAGCCTTACAAAGGGTTCAGCATTCTGGAGAAAGGGGCTGTGCGTAGATGATTAAGGAGTCCAAGGATGAAAGATAATTTTGAAAGGCATTGGGGGTCAGAGGAGCTACAGCTAAAGGGAGCTAAAGACTCTCCTTGACCAAGGACCCTTGCTTTTATTAAACACAATTTGTCCCAAGGCAAGGTGGAAATATACACTTCAAAGGGTAAGGTATCTAAGGGTAGAATGCAGAAGCATTATCGGTTTGGGGAATAGCCTACAGCTGTTCAGGTGTTTGGCCAAAAGGAGGCAATAAAATGCCCTGAGGTGTCTGGCAGCTAACAATCCTATTCAGGTTTGGGGGAAATGCCTTAGCCATTTCCGACAGATAAACGACCTATGTGTGGCTCAGCCATTGTTGAGCCCACCAAGTCCCATCAACCTTTTGGTAAAACTCTTGTAATTATTACATGCTGGAATTGGTTCTCGGCAGATCCAGACAAATTAGAAGCAAGTGCAAGTTTAAGTGAAAGGGGGTTGGAGCCAAGAAGTGACAAGTAGATGAGGATGGGGCTGGTACCGAGGGCAGGATAGGGAGAGGCTGGCTGGGATGCCATGGATTGAAGGGAGGAGCTGGGAGAGTAGTCACCACGTGGAAGTAAGGGTCTGAATCATTTGTTAGGATGACACTTTCTTGTGCCACCAAAGGTTCCTTGCCAAAGTTAGAACTTCTAAGGGAAACCTCAAGAGACTTTCATCAGGTTAACCACTTCAGAGCACTCTGAGTAAAACCATTAATACAGCAAAACTAGTCCTGTTTCTCCTGGGTGGAGGCCATTTATATCTCCTTTGTGTCATCTCTGCTGGCAGCCCTCTGTCCTTCAGATGTATAGAAGTCGTGCAGGCTACATTCTCAGGTTCCTGTAAAACACCTTGGGACTGAAGCTCTGTTAGTTTTTGTGCTGTATGTACTAGTAGGCAACATAGGATGGTATGAAACTGATGAATTGGAGCTATGTTTTAAAATCATAGTATTCCGTATTCCACAGCAAAATCCAACTTTCTGATGTCTTTTGACACACTGGAAGGTCTGTTCACATTAGGCCCCAATTCCTACAAAGTAGCAACACCACTGTCCAGCTCTGCGATAGAGCTGGACAGTGGTATTGCTACTCTTATTCCATCCTGTGTGACAAAAAAATATTTTCCAAAGGGATTGCTTTGCTTACTGATAAAAAGAGACATTTAGGAACAAAAACTCCTTCCTCCTTTGGATACCAGATTTGCATATGACTCCTGCAACTCTAACATCATCTAGGTCCATAAAGGCAGCCCAAGATAACATGCTGAGATGCTTGGGTAGAAAGGTGAAAAGAGTCTGGGTCCCTGGTGACATCATTGAGCCTGCCCTAGAGCTATCATATCTTCATTTCTTGTTAAGTAAGATAATGTTTTTCGTTGATTCTAAGTTGTATTACCTGGAAACCCATGGTTGGGCTCTGGCTGCCTGTCGCTGTGTCCAATAATGAAGGCAGGGTTGAATCATATAAGGCGTTTATTGAGAAAGCTAGCCAACCAAGAAGACAGGGCACTTACAAGCATTCAAATCCTGTCTTACAGAAAGGTGCAGGGGACAGGGTTATAAAGGGGGAGGGGCTAGGGTGCTATGCGCAGCTCTGGGGGCACGCAAAAGTCAGCTATTGTAGCCATCAGGCCATGAGATGATGGTAATGAGATGATATTTTGACTCCTGGTGGGTCATTCTGACCATGCTTATCGGTTCTGCTTGCTGGATTCACAGCTGAATTAACCTTCTTAATCACTTCGCACAGGCCTTGAAAAGGAAACTTAAGAAAAACTTCACCCCCTATTCACATATGAGAAACACATAAGTATATGTGTTCTAAGATTTAAAATAATATGATTATTTTTCAGATTAATTCAGGTGCTCTATCAATCAGATTATAAGTCCCCCCTATTCATTGCACTTTCTATTCATTGTTCAACTTCTTTGAAATCAGATCATTTGTGCCATATCTTACAATCACTGCTGGCCAGGGGCGGTCCTAACATTGTTGACATTGCCTGTTCATGGGACATTTGATTGTTATTCCCAGTGACATGACTGACAACTGCAGTCCTGTGACAGTTCAGTCAACAAACTCTCGAAGAACATTAGAGTTAGAGATCTTGTTTTCTGTCTGAACACCTTCTATTGACACCTTTTGGAAATATAAAGAAAGCACTGTCATCAAAACTTCCATAATAAGTGTCAATGCTTGCAAGGAAGTTCAAGAGGCATTAGTGAAGCAATCTTTTAAGAAATGCTGCATCACCAACACTTTGATGTCACAAAGGCAAATACTGGGTAGAAAAATGTGGATATTGATGGCTCTTAATTTAAAAAATAATTCAGAACATTTAAACCCTGAATATGAACCGATATATTTAATTTATGGTAGTAGATACACATATATTTCTGCTATGGAATATATAGTATATTCATTATATGTGTTTAAATGTCTAAATAAGTTTTACAATTCTCTTTCAAAAGATAGAAAATAAAAATTTTCATCATTAGAGAGCATTGTGTTAATGCTAATTGATAGGTTCTTTTCTTTTTCATTGGTTCATAAAATAAAGGCATGTGTTATAATTGGTCTTACATTTGACAAAATCAATAATAAATTCTTTGTTGTTTAAGTTGAGGCTTTCTGTTTCTTGCAATCAAAAGCTTCTGCAATGACATAGCATACAGTTTATGAATAGTTTATAGTCAGTAGCTTTCTTTTTTAGCTCAAAAGAAAAGAGGTGGAATAGGTTAAAGTCAATTCCCTGTGGCAGTGGTCGGCAAAATCATTAGTCAACAGAGCCAAATATCAACAGTACAACGATTGAAATTTCTTCTGAGAGCCAAATTTTTTAAACTTAAACTTCTTCTAACCCCACTTCTTCAAAATAGACTTGCCCAGGCTGTGGTATTTTGTGGAAGAGCCACACTCAAGGGGCCAAAGAGCCGCATGTGGCTTGCGAGCTGTGGTTTGCCGACCACTGCCCTATGGGAATCTGAGTTCTCCATCTGGTCTCTTCCTAGGTAAGGTCAGGGCTACTTTCTTATTAGTATAAGAATATGATGGGTAGGGCGAGCAAGGGGAGACTTGTCTCTCCGTGAGCTAAGAAGACATCTCTTTATCCTCCGTTCTGCAACTATTCAGCAACTATTAGTTATGCTCATGTGTTAACAAGCAGTATTTTCTGGAAATGAAAATGTGTCAGCCTCATCATTAACAGATTTCTTAATTAACCTGTGGGTGCTCCTAGCAACAGAGTTAACTGTTGTCTTAGAAATGAATCATTTGGGTTCCTTTGTCCTACAGTGCTCCCTTTATTCTCTCTGACTATCATAGGATCCGTGTGCTGTTTGATTAGCTCATCATAATTTCCTAAAGTAAGCAAGAACTTGAGAGACTGCCCATGGCATATTATTTCATTGCTAAAACTTGCTGCTGACTCTTTTAGCCTTTGATAACTAAGTCGTTCCTTAACAATACTGTTAATTATACCAGTCATTTATTCTACAACTATGCCTTTTTCTCTTGATGTGTTTTATCCTCATAGAAAAGGTTAGTGACCTCCTTCAGAGAAGACTCACAGGTGATATTAGTTGTTGGGAAAAGAAACATGCATGCCCAACTCACTAATGCCTGAAAAATAGTTGCCACAATATGGGTCTTGCTTCTTTAAGAGCAACCCGAGGATCAGGAACTCCCTTCCTGTGATAAAATGTACATTTCCCACTAACTGCAAATGCTTCATTTGAAAAGGTTGATTAGAATGTGCTATTACAAAGAAAGAATTCCAGTGGGTTAAATTTAGTGTCATAAAAAATTCAATCCAAGAATAGTTTTTGGCTTTGAGCCCGCAGTGTTTCTTTTGTTGTGAATTGGATGTGTTTTCATGTACTGTAAGCATTTCCTGCAGTGTTTGTCTTTCTTAGTACACAGATTGATGGCTTTATTGGCTTTAATAGTACTTGTTTTTCCTTCTAAAATGACTTATTTAAATTCTATTATTGCCAAACCAAATTTGATTTTCTTCTAATTTTTATGGTTCCTTCAACTGTTTTTGCCTTTTCGGTCATAAATTTGGAATGCCTTATTCCCTGCCACCACCTCATCTCTTTTTTAAATTAATTATTTTGTCAATTATAGTTGCCATTTAATAATTTTTAATTTCAGGTGTACAGCATAGTGGTCAGATAATAATTTACAAAGTGTTCCCCCAATATTTCAAGTACTCACCTGGCACCATACAGAATTATTGCAAAATTATTAACTATTTTTCCTATGCTGTAGTTTACATTCCTGTGATTACTTTGTAACTACCAATTTGTACATCTTCATCCCTTGGCCTTTTTCACCCAATCTCCAAACTCACCTCCTATCTGGCAACTATCAGTTTATTTTCTGAATCTCTGAGTTTGTTTCTGTTTTGTTTTTTAGACACATACCATCTTCACTCTCACCTCTTATTAGAAGCCACATTTGCTCCTCCCCACAGTACCTCAAAGGAGATAGCCTTGAAAGACAAATTATATATATATATATATAGTATCTTATATAATAAAAGCCTAATATGCAAATTGACCATCACTCCAACACACAAGATGGCTGCCCCCATGTGGTCAAAGATGGCCGCCACAAGATGGCCAGCAGGGGACGGCAGTTGGGGGCAATCAGGCCTACAGGGGAGGGCAGTTGGAAAAGACTAGGCCTGCAGGGGAGGGCAGCTGGGGGGGACCAGGCCTGTAGAGGAGGGCAGTCGGAGGGGTCCAGGTCTGCAGGGGAGGGCAGTTAGGGGTGACCAGGCTGGCAAGGAGGGCAGTTAGGAGTGACTGGGCCAGCAGAGAAGGGCATTTAGGGGTGACCAGGCCATCAGGGGAGGGCAGTTAGGGGTGACTAGGCCAGCAGGGGAGGGCAGTTAGGGGTGACCGGGCTGGCAGGGGAGGACAGTTAGGGGAGACCAGGCCAGAAGGGGAGGGCAGTTAGGGGTGACCGGGCTGGCAGGGGAGGACAGTTAGTGGTGACCAGGCCAGCAGGGGAGGGCAGTTAGGGACAATCGAGCTGGCAAGGGAGCAGTTAGGTGTTGATCAGGCTGGTAGAGGAGTGATTAGGGAATGCTCAGGCTGGCAGGCAGAAGCGGTTAGGGGCAATCAGGAAGGCAGGCAGGTGAGTGGTTGGGATCCAGTAGTCCTGGATTGTGAGAGGGATGTCCAACTGCCCCTTTAGGCCTGATCCCACTGAAGAGGGTACAGGCTGGGCTGAAGGACCCCCCCCCCCCCATACATGAATTTCGTGCACCGGGCCTCTGTATTTGCTAGCAGTTGATTTGGTTTTGAAGACTGGACAGCCCACCCATGTCCTGTCAGTCCCTGTGGTTTCCTCTTCCTTCTATTCAGTTCTTTAGTCCCTTGATGATTATAAGAAGGCAACTTCTGCCTATTGAGTGAATTATTGGTGCTCCTAGGCCCTGCCCTAAGTGCTGTATAGACATAATCCTGCTTACTCCTTCCTACTGCCTTACTAGTAAAGGTAAATAGCATTATCCTTATAAAGGTAAGGAAACTAAAGACCAAAGTAATTAGGCAACTGGCTTGAGGTTACCCAGCCAATTAGTGGCAAAACTAAAATTTACAACTTCACCTGCCTATGAAAAACTCCCTCTTGTTATGAAAGTAATATTCAAAGCCTCCTCAAGAATGTGCTAATTTATTCTTTATTTCTAGTCTACTTCACCTTTATTATATTCATGACATAGACACACAAGACTGACCATACCCATGAGCTCCATTCTCCACATATTTGACACACATCATATGATATTATGTGATGTACTAGAGGCCCAGGGCACAAAATTCTGCACGGGAGGAGGGGGTCCCCTCAGCCCAGCCTGCACTCTCTCCAATCTTGGACATCCCTCTCACAATCTGGGACCGCTGGCTCCTAATTGCTCAACTGCCTGCCTGATTGCCCCTAACTGTCCCCCTTGCCAGCCTGATCACCACTAACTGCCTCTGCCTGCTGACCTGATCGCCCCTAATTGACCCCTGCTGATCTGGTCACCCCCAACTGCCACCCCTGCTGGCCTGGTCACCCGTCACTGCTTCCCCACTGGCCTGGGTCACCCCCAACTGCCCCCCTGCCAGCCTGGTTGTCCCACGCAGCCTGTGTTCAGTTGTCCATCCAGTTGTTTTGGTCATGACAGCCCCTGGCTTTTTATATATTAGGATGTGTGATATTGATGCATGATATTTGGCATCTTTTACTTTAAACTGTATCACATCTGAGACATTATAACTATTTTTTTGTTGATTCCTAAATTAAATTTTCTCTTAAATTTGTGGTCAGTATACACTGAGTGACCAGATTATTATGATCTCTGAATGCATAATAATCTGGCCACTCAGTATATATATATATATATATATATACCCACACACACACACACACACACACACACACACACTGAGTGGCCAGATTTTATACACACACACACACACACACACACACACACACACACACATATATACTGAGTGGCCAGATTATTATGCATTCAGAGATCATAATAATCTGGTATATCCTATATAATATAAGGCTATATATATATATTAGAGGCCTGGTGCATGAATTCATGCATGGGTGGGGTCTGTCCAGCCTGGCCAGACCCCACCCATTTTCAGGGGGAGAGGACATGGGCAGTTGGTCGAACTCCTGGTCGAGGGGACAATTTTCATATTAGCCTTTTATTATATAGGATATACACTGAGGGGCCAGATTATTATGCGTTCAGAGATCATAATAATCTGGCCATTCAGTGTATTTCCTGTTAGAATTCTGCCAAAGTGTCAGGATTTCATGATATAGTCTGTTTTATAGTCCTGATTTCAATGCTTGACTTTACATCAGATTTTCCTGATACAAGATGAAACAGGACAAACATCATGCAAGAGGGCTGTGTGGGGTAAGATGCAGTCTTTTAGGCTTCTGGAGAGTCAAACTGTACCCCCAAAATAAGCCTAACTCAGTACGTGATATAGAAATGCTAGCATCGATATTTGTCCATAGATCTGCTCAGTTGATGGATCTGCTGAGAACCCCCTGAAAATAACAAGAGCAATGTAAATAGCCAAAATGTCTCAAATCTATCCCATCTCTTCTTCCCATAGGAAGGGCAGCTGCTGATTCCTCCTGTGATAACACAGACTCAGCTGAGTGTTCAAAGGTTGTTGGGAGTCTATTCCAAGATGGCAAAATTATGGGAAAATTTAATTCTGTAAGCTTTGGGATAGGAAGATCTGCTCCTGAATATTCTGAGTCCCTCCATAAAGAGAAAGCTACAGTAAAGAACTCTGTAACTGAGTCAACCTAGCGAACATATCAACTAACACATTTGGAAGAGAAAGGAGGACAGTGTTATATGGTTTTTAACAAATTTGCTCATTATCTCTTTAATATATTCTGGGCTGTGAACAGTGATTAGTATACCAAATTAATTCTTGGATGGCTTGCTTGACTAACTGAGTTAAGATCTCCAGGAACAGTAAGCAAAGGATCTCTCGTCCAATTGGATCTGTTTCTTCTCTCCCACCCTTTGCATATATCCCCTTCTGTTTCCTCCCCCGACTCTAGTAATTAAACAATCTTGTTTCTTGGCACTGTGTGGACCAGAGGGGATCTTACCCTGAGGTCTGCCATCAACCTAAGTGATTTCAGGGAGCCTGAAATTGTATTGAAAATGTAATACTCATGAACAGCCACACATCATTCTGGAGAGAGAGAGAGAGAGGGAGAGTGTAACTTTCATCAGATTCTCAAAGGTCCATTACCCTAATGGTAACAAACATTGGTTAAACAAAGTAATCCTTTAATGACTTTTTTTCTCTTATCATTGTTGCCTGGAAGTCTATCCATTGATAATTCTAGGTGCTCAGACACTATGCTTTTGATATGTTAGTGAACAAAACTAGATTGCCCCCCCAGCCCTTGACCCCACCAGAGGTTTAATTTGGAATAAGCGAGTAAGATCATTAGAAACATCACATGGGTGGGGGTGTCAAGAATGTACTAATAATGATAAAGAGTGAACATCGTCCCTCTAGATTGGTGCTTTGTGAGTTTTATTATTATTATTTGTATTTATTTTGTAAGAACTTTTTGTAGGCATTTTTTTCTCCTTAAAGACAGTTGGGAAATCCTGTGACATTTCTGTCATTCCACTCCCTGAGTTTGTGCACATGTCCAAGCCATCCCCTGCTCCCATGCCAATCTGTCAGGCACCCACTGCTGCATACCACTGGAGCGCTCCCTCTCCATCCGTACACATGAAAGAGGAACCAGAGGCATGGACGTGACAAGTTCTGCCACCCATCCCCCACAAAATGAAATTGATCCAGGTCACTGACAAACTCCCAGCTCTTTCCTTAATAGGCCTTGGAAAACCACAGTAAATTAGCTTGGAAGGGCGCAACAGGGGTGCAGATCGGTGTCTCAGTTATTATAGATAAAGATTTCAGTGCACACAGCACATATCAAAAATTTAACACGTGCTGCCTGCAGAGTTTTAATGAACACAGAACGCTCAGTTGCTGAAAACCAACACAGCCCAGGCATTACTTCATTCATCTGTCAATAAAATTGTCTCTTATTTTATTTTCTAATGGTTTATCAATACTCGTAATTTGCCACTGGTTATAAAAAAAGAGGGTGGGGGAGAGAAGGGAATTTAAATAAGTCCTGCCAACTAGGAAGAAAGCTCCCTGGGCCATTTTGTTCTGCTCCGTAATTTAATGACCAGAAGATGTGAGGGAGTGGAAAATCTAGATTTCTTCCATAAACTGAAAACATCAACCTTACTTGAAAGAATACAGTAGTTGATTAGATGGGGATGCATGCTGCTCTGGAATTTTGTAATTGTCTTTTAAAAAAGGACCTTAGGGTATTGTGATCCAGCCTTTCTTAAAGAAGTTCTGATTAAGGGAAAAATTGTTTTGCTTTATTTATCTCTTCTCCCCCCGCCCCCCATGTGATATAGCTGTGAAATTTACCAGTAAATGCCAAAATGCAAGATCTCACCTGCCTTCCCCACTTTTTATAAAATAGTGAATAAGCATAAAGCCCTCGTCTGCAGGGGGAGGGAGTCCATCACTGCAGCTGACATGGGCAAGTCTGGTCTGCTTCCCCAGTGCAGCAAGGGAACGGCTATTGATCACTGTTCTCACCTAGTAATTATGTCGGAGCGAGGAGAGGGACTCTGTTTATTTTCCCCTGAATGATATTTATGTAGTTTTTAAAAAACAGATTTATGATAATGAACTAACCATGAGAACTCATTCATTGATTGATTCTTTCAATAAACATTTGTGGCAGGCTAATGTATTAATAAATTAAGGTAGAAATTAACCTGTGCCTTATTTTATTATTATTATTACCAGAGACCCGGTGCATGAAATTCGTGCCTGGTGTGGTGGGGGTGTCCCTCAGCCCAGCCTGCACCCTCTCCAATCTGGAACCCCTCAAAGGATGTCCGACTGCCTGGTTAGGCCCGATACTGGTAGGATCGAGCCTAAACAGGCAGTCAGACATCCCTCTCATAATCCAGGACTGCTGGCTCCCAACTGCTTGCCTGCCTGCCTTCCTGATTGCCCCTAACCACTTCTGCCTGCCAGCCTGATCACCCCCTAACCACTCCTCTGCCAGCCTGATTGATGCCTAATTGCTCCCCTGCCAGCCCAATTGCCCCTAACTGCCCTCCCCTGTCAGACTGGTCCCCCCCAACTGCCCTCCTCTGCAGGCCTGGTTCCCCCCCCCCCCCCGCCTAACTGTCCTCCCCTGCTGACCCAGTCACCCCTAACTTCCCTCCCTTGCCAGCCTCATCACCCCTAACTGCTTTCCCCTGCTGGTCTGGTCCCCCACCCCCAACTGCCCTCCCCTGCAGGCATGGGTCCCCCCCCCCCAACTGCCCTTCCCTGCAGGCCCAGTAGCCCCCAACTTCCCTCCTCTGCAGGCCTGGTCCCTCCCTACTGCCCTCCCCTGCTGGCCATCTTGTGGCAGCCATCTTGTGTCCACATGGGGGCAGCCATCTTTTGACCACATGGGGGCAGCTATATTGTGTTGGAGTGACAGTCAATTTGCATATTACTCTTTTATTAGATAGGATAATTTTCTTGCTTGGGCACATTCATTAGAAAATGGATGAAGAAGTAATTGTATCCTTTATTCATGGAGGAAGGGCAGCCAGGCTTCTGTGTTTCTCAGTTTCTGGGCTTCTTTGTCTAGGAGCTTCTTTACTTCCTCTCTCCTCTCCTCTCCCTTTTTTTATTTTCTTCTTTCTTTTTATTTCCTTTTCCCTCTGAGACTGGTAGGTATGTCCAAATTTGATGACGTTTTTTAAATATATTTTTTTATTGTTGATAGTATTATTACAGATATCTCCCATTCTCCCCTCCTCTGCTCCTCCCAGCTCCTATTCGCTCCCCCTGTCCCTCCCCCCCCCCAGGTCTTTACTACCCTATTGCCCATGTCCATGGGCTATGCATATAAGTATATAAGTTCCTTGGTTTATCTCTTCTTGTTTCCCACAACCCCACATTGAGGTATGGCAGTCTGTTTCATGCCTCCCTACTTTGGGTCTTATTTTGTTGTTCAATTCATTTTGTTTATTAGATTCTACAAATAAGTAAATGTGAATGGAGAACATATTTGCCAATGTTACATCTGATAAGGGGTTTATATCCAAAATATATAAAGCACTCATGCAACTCAACAAAAGGAAGACAAACAATACAATTAAAAAATGGGCAGAAGACCTGAATAGAAATTTCTCCAAAGAGGACATACAAATGGTCAAGAGACACATGAAAATGTTCAGAGTCACTAACCATCAGAGATATGCAAATTAAAACCACAATGAGATATCACCTCACACCTGTGAGAATGGCTATCATTAAAAAAATATCAACAAACAACAAATGCTGGCAAGGAAGTAGAGAAAAGGGAACACTAGTTCACTGCTGGAAATGCAGACTGGTGCAGTCGCTATGGAAAATAGTATGGACTTTCCTCAAAAAATTAAAAATGGAATTTCCATTTGACCCAGCAATCCCACTTCTGGAAATATATGCTAAAAATACCAATCAGAAGGAATATATGCACCCCTATTTTCATAACAGTGTTATTTACAATAGCTAAGATCTGGAAACAGCCCAAGTGCCCATTAATAGATGAGTGGATAAAAAAGTTGTGGGACATTTACAGCTGTAAAAAAGAGGGGTCTCTTACCCTTTGGGACAGCATGGATGGATCTGGAAAGTATTATGCTAAGTGAAATAAGCCAACTGAGAAAGACAAATATTACATGATCTCACTTATTTGTGGAATCTAATGAACAAAATAAGACTTGAAGCAAGGATGACTTCTTTACTCAACCCTTTTGGGGAGATTCTAGGCCCTGAAAGGGCATGAGTCTGAAATATTCTGCAGCTGGCGCAGACGTGTCCCTGGCTCAGATGAGACCCTTCCAGAGGTAACAGTATCTCAGAAGGAAGATGGTGTTCCCCATCAAGTGCCTCCACCTTGAAAGCAGTGGGGAGGGCTCCCTGAGTGCCAGCCCAAGGTGAGTGGAGAGGACTACCCTCTATCACCCCCTCCAGCAGCAGCAGGACAAACAGTGTCTCCATAACCAATGCTAATGGCTAGAGGGCCACACCCCCTTTTCATGGGCTGCTTTTCATGCCACAAATAGGCTGTTCTTATTACCAACTGACAATTTGAATTCTGAGAAGAGCAAGTTGTGTTTCAGAAAGGTAAAGAACTGTGGCACTTTTTGCAATCTGAGTTGTAGGGCAGTTTCTATTTTTTGACACACTTATTGAGCATCTTTTCTGAGCTAGGCCTTATGCTAGGCAGATGGAAGGACTCATTGCCTTCTTTCAAGGGAATCTGAGTCCAGTGGGGGAAGGCAGACAAATGAACGGAACTATAACAGCACTAGAAGGATTCCCTGCTAGTGGTGTGAACAGGTACAATGCAGAGGAGGGATGGCTGATTCTGCTTGCACCGTGAAGGAGGGGCATAGCGGAGGGGACAGGAAAGGCAATCCAATTTGCAAAGTAACTGAGTTGTGATTGTTACCTTGCATCAGGGACCCCTGCAAAGTTCCATTGCATGAAGGTGGGGCTGTAGGGTACCTAGTATAAAGTTATTAGAGTAGAATTTCCCAAGCTCCTGAGAATGAGTTACACCAATTCAAAGAATATTTCGGATTAGTCTTTGCACAGCTCATGTATGAAAGACACTGGAGAGATTTTCCAAAGATTTGACAAAAGTACTGAAAATGTACATGACATTGCCAGTGATGAGTTGTGAAGCTGAAAGAAATTTTCTAAATTACCATTAATAATAAATACATTTTGATAACTATGTTACAGAAAAAGCAGAATTATCTTTCTTGTCTCACTATAGAAAAGTCTATTACAGAATTTTGTCATAAGAAGAGACAGTCAAAGATTATACAGCCAAAAATGTAGAATATAAGCATTCATAAAGAGATGTCAAGCAGATAATTAACACAAATCTTATGTTATTTTTCCCCCTGGGTTTTGTTAGTTGGCTTTCAAAAGTTGATACATTTTTGCCTTCTTTTCTCATTTTAAGTAAATATTCCTGTTGATCTACTTGTGTATTTATAATTTTGCATTATTTTTCTTAAAGAAGGTTCCCTAAATTGTATAAGCTTTAGGTATTCCCAAACCTAGGCCAGCCCCTAGGGAGGAGCAGAGACTGGAGAGGTAGGTTGGGACCAGACTGAAATCAGAGCCTCAGGACGTGGTGGAAGACCTTCATCTTCTCCCAAGGCTTCATGTCCTTGTCTCACCGAAGAGGAAGCTGGGCCCGGAGAAGTCAGGTGACTTTTAAGGTTCTTAGAGCCTGTTGGTGGCAGAGCCAAGATTTGGACCCCATATCTCACTTCTCTGACATGTCTTCTCCTTCATACTGAGGTCTACAAGGAGAAAGCATAGGCTTCGGGTAAGGACAGGGATAACAACAAACTGATCCATTTGTTTTGGCCAGTACAGTGTTTAAAAGGTAACCCAATGTCAAGGCCTTTAGATAGGGCATACTCTCTGCTGTTCACATAGTCCCTTCCACTCCCATCCCCTTACACTTGGTTGACAGATGTGCCTGTCCTTTGTAACTCGTGAAGGCACCTGGGTTGGAGCACCAGTTCTTAGAGAGCAGAAAGGCCTTGAGGCTGCCGGCTCAGGATGTTCCCTTCCCGTGTAGCATTGATGGGAGATATGTGAATCTGGCACAGCAACATCTATCCAGTGCAGCTCTGGCCTTTGAGTTACTGAGTAGGAGAAGAACAAAAGTCAGATTTTAACTGCCAGTCATTCACAGGTATCAGTGGGAGCCAGCCACGCAGGGTGTTCTGTGGACATGCAGTCCTCAGAAGGGAAGCTGGAGAAATGCAGGCTCTTTGAGGGAATACACTGCCCACCAGGACAGCAGCACAGTCAGAGAAGACCTCAGCAAGGGACTTCTTAAACTTAGTTTTAGCGATTGGCCACAAAATATCTGGCCATTTAACTTCCAAAGAAAATACAATATTATAGGTGCTCTCAGGTTAACAATGGCCTAAGAACTGGTATGTTTTCAGTTATGAAAGCAGCAAAAAAAAAAAAAAAAAGCAATAACAAAGGACATGCACCCAAACCATTATATTGCTGTAAAATTCTGGCTGATTCACATGGGAAACAGTCTTTTTAACTATTAGCCAATCCACACAGGCAGGTAAACTGAAAAGAATGTTTATGGATTTGGCCCAGCTCAGTCCTCTCATGATATCAGGCTCTAGGCTTTTCTAAAAGACACCTCTGACTATTTTGCTTAGGGACATACATAAGGACTTTGTATACATAGGTAATATGGCCCCCTGTATTGTTCTTAAGAAAGTCTACATTTGTCTAAGACCTAACTACATGCCATGGCTTCATATTTCTTGCCTTAAATTTACATAAGAGTCTTGCAGTCTCTTGATTTTATAAGAACTTGAGGCTAAGAGAGGTTATTATAACCCAGGACTGCATACTTATTAATAACAGTGGACCTAGATCTAGAACTCAGTTCCGTCTAGTTCCAAAGCCATCATATATTGTTACCTCAACTTAACTGCCATAAAGGAAAGTCAAGGCCAGTGAGTACTAATAAGCAGGACCTTTTTGAAAACCATAATGCATAGATTCCATGGGAACCAGATCATCACCCTTGAGGCTGATTCATTGCATTTAGTTCTAGGCTCTCAGTGGACTTGCATGGATGGACTGGGGACTGCCCCAATGTTCAATGTCTACCTCCATTTAAATGTAATTACTTTGTCCCTCCAGGGAGATCTGGAGCACCAGGGAGCAGGGTCACTGAGCCACCTTGTGTCCTTCTCTGGGGACTACATCTTTCCCCCACTCCACCATCTAGAGATTTGGGGAGGCCTCATCTTCCTTTGCCACCAATGTTCTTGTATTCCCACCCAGAAGAGTCTTTGCCTAACTGTCTTTACTTTCCTTTGTTGACCTTTGAGAAAAGGAGTTGCCTACGATGGATAGACAAGCTAGGGATTTGATGTATTTGATGTGAATGACTTGAAAGTATGTAAAATAGTTGGTAGTCATAAATTCTAAATTCTTGGAGAAACTCAAGGCTCCATTCCTCACAAGCCCCCACTACAGTCTCTCAAGGAAAAGGAGCTCACATATGGATCAAAGACGAAATTGAATTTTCAAGGATATACAATGTTGCCCCCAGAACGGGGAGTGAAATTTTAAGCAGGAGATATAAAGCTACCTTAATTGGGACAGAGGCAATATTCCCTAGTCACTTTGGATTGTGTCTTGCTTTTCTTTTTTTCCCACCTATGTGGAAGTATAGGACAAAGGCTGTGTAATGAATAAGAGAGTATGCTCCAAATTAGAAACAGTATGAACTCAGGATTTCCAAAATATTTATATGTATATATGCTATGCATGCACATGTACTCACATAAATGTGTGTATGCATTTGTATATGTGTATGTACATGGGTGTTTTTGTGTACATGCATGCATATAATTCCTAGTCTGAAAGGAACTTGAAGCAAAATCACCCCAGTAACAATGAGCATACCCAGTGCTCAGGTCTTGGTCCCCAAGAGCATTTTCTACTAAAAGAATAAGGGCTCCTCAGAGAAATGGATGAATCTAAGGCTGAGGCAGAGAGAGTTCTAGAGGATCCTGGAACATTTGTCTATATCAGAAAATAAGGACATGTTTTTTAAATGATAAGTGTATGTCATAAGGATGAGAGATAGGTTGAAGTGGCTCCCACTGCTCAAAGATGGAGCAAGTTGAACACCAAAATAAATAAGGCGAGTATGAACATAAACCACTGAAAAATAGAAACCCATAGAACTGTACTGATAACAGATAAGTAGGTATATAAATGGAGGAAAAGTGAGGGCTCTTATTGTAGAATACCAAGAGCTGATTGGTAAGTGGGAAGGGAACTCTAAGAGTTACAAAAATCATCATTTTATAACCATCTTAGTTAAGAATGGTTCAGGCAAAAGTCATCAATGGATATTAAATCAGGAAGGGGCATTTTGATGAGGAGCAGGGTATTTTCATATTCTTAAACTGACTCCCACTGATAGCTTATTTGTTTCGAGATGAGTAATTGTAACTGTAGGGTATGGAAATCAGACAACACCTTGATTAAGGTAAACAAAGTGAAATCACCAATGAAGAGTAAATAAACATTGAGTACTCCTGGAATGTGATACTATGAGAACACAATATTACTTTTGGATATTCTGGCTGGAAATGCATAACCTAAATGTAATTTTGAGGAAATATCAGACAAAGCTGAACTCAGGTATTTTCTATTAGAAAAAAAGGAGGCATGAACTATATTATTCAAAATGTGAAAGTCATACACAAAAAAAGCAAGGCTGTGAAAATGACACTAAGGAAACATGACAACTAAATGCAATGCCCGATCTTAGACTGAATCTTGTATTAGAGAAAAAAAATGCAATAAAAGAGATTTTTTGGGGCAATTGGAAAAATTGCACTTTAAATGTAGATTAGATTAAAATTTTATATTAATGTTAAATTTACAGAATTAGATAGCTGTGGTTATGTAAAAGAATATCCCTCTTTGTAGGAACTACACATTGAATTATTTAAGGGCAAAGGAGTATGATGTATTCAACTTTTTTCAAATGATTTTGGGGAAAATAACATATTTAATATCTGTTGTATAGACTATATAATATAAAAATATAAATATATCTATGTAAATAGAGATGAGAGAGAGAGAGAGAGAGAGAGAGGAGAGAGAGGAGAGAGAGCATTAATAGCTGCAGTTTCATATCTCGCTATTTACTAGCTGTGTGATCTTAAGCAAGTTATATAATCTCTCTGTGCCTCAACTGGAAAGTTAAAATAATAGTACCTGTCCCATAGGATTTTTGTGGGAAATAAAGGAGACAATGAAAGTGTTTATTATTATTGAATTGGATGTCTTTTCATTAAGGAGGTATCCCAGCTTTGGGAGATAAATTAGGGACTTGGATGAGTCTTGGGGTTTGAGGCACAAAGCAAGATATTAAGGCAGATCTCTAGCCTAGGATTTAAGCTGCAGGTACATGAGGTACCCCCCTGGTAACACGATCACTCAGATCATCTACATCCCAAAATCAGAGGTTAGGACTACAGTTAGAAGTACCAGTAAAGAGTAAGCTTAAAAATATATATTGATTTCAGAGAAGAAAGGAGAGGGAGAGAGAGATAGAATCATCAATGATGAGAGAGAATCATTGATCAGCTGCCTCCTGTACACCGAACACTGGGGATGGAGCCTGCAACCCGGGCATGTGCCCTGACCCGGAATGGAACTGTGACCTCCTGCTTCATAGGTTGATGCTCAACCACTGAGCCACACCAGCCAGGCAAGAGTGAGCTTTAGACCCAGGAGAAATGATGGTGACTAGTAATCAACTAGTCAGATTCTGAGATTAAGGAGCCTGGTGATTTTTCTAGAAAATAAGATCCATGACGACCGGGGTCTTTTGGGGTGGGTGGTGAGTGGGGTGAGTACTTCCCAGTAACAAAAGCAGCAGTAAAAATAACAAAGTTGATATTTGGAAATAGGGCAATTATAAATAAACCTGGTTTAAGTTTTCCCCAAACAGAGGTTGCCTTATAAAAACTTCTGTCAGTGAAGGGGATGCTTAAACGAGAGTCCCGGGCAAGACGAGAAAATCTTGGCAGTGTGCGGAGACTGAGCCGATTCTGCTGTGCCCACGTTGGTTTCCTAATTTGGGTAGTTTTCTCTCACAAGCGCCTTATTTGAAGACGGCTCTGGCAGTGTTATGATTAGAAACATAATGCATTCCACATGCGCCTGGAAGCCTGCAGGCCACATTTCAGGGGGTTAGTGCCAAGGTGGCCCCCTGGATCAAGTCACAATTTCCCTGGCCAGGCCAGTTGTGAATATGACTCCTAGTGGGGGCCAGGGCAAGGGCTTGACAAACCTCATTTTACTGCTCTTATTTTCAGCCTTCTTCAGGGCCGTGGGAGAGGGAAGGAGGATGAAGGAGGGCATTGGTTTGTGACAGAGGTGGAGGAATCAGGGAGTAGAGAGAGGCTTCGTGGGTCCTCTCTTCTTGTCCTCTCCTTGTCATCTCACCTCACCCCTGGACTTTCTCGTGGTTGTCTTATACGGCACTGTGTAGCACCCTCGTTCACTTGCTCAGATCAGTGCAGCGAGGAAGAGGCCCAGCACTGTGTTGAAATTGTCCAGCAGAGCTGCTTAGTGGCATAGGACTTGGGAAGAGTTAGCCTTTCTGAACCTCAGTTTTCTCAGCTGCAAAATGGGTCAATTCCTCCTGGGCTGTGAGGATGAGCAGAGGTGATAGGCATTAAGTGTCTGGGACTAACCTGGGTGTGGAAGGTGACCAGGGGACGGTTGTCAGCATCATTTATATATATATAAATATATATATATATTGATTTCAGAGAGGAAGGGAGAGGGAGAGAGATAGAAACATCAATGATGAGGCATTAATTGGCCACCTCCTGCACGCCCCACACTGGGGATGGAGTTCAAACCCTGAACACGTGCCCTGACCGGGAATCATATCATGACCTCCTGGTTCATAGGTCTACACTCAACCTCTGAGCCACAGCAGCCAGGTGTCAGCATCGTTTTTGTTAATACCTGAGTAGAGGCATGGCCCGTCCTCTGTCACTCAGTGTCTGGTGGCCAGCCCCAAGTCCTAGCATAGCTCTGCTCATAAGTCCATCCTGAAAAGTCCATCAGCTGGATGCCTTCTATGCCTTTTCTTTATGCTGTAAGGTTCCTAATGTTAAAGCTTGCTTTCCCTCTAACCTCCTGAAATAGCAAACCAAGCTGAACCTGCTCCTTCCTAGCATACTTAATATTTAGCATTTTGGCAGTCAGTTCTGCTTAAATTGCTATCCAGCTAAATCATGCTCACACCTGATCTACATTTTTTTCCAGCCCTGGGAACAGCCTCACTTCTTTTTATAGGAGTCAGGCCAACTACTCCTGAGCAGATTAACTCAGAGATGTTTTCAGGGTCTGTTAAGTCTGCTGTTATTATATACTAGTATATATATAATTCTCAATAAAACCAGACTTTGTTGTGGTCATTGTTTTCAGGTTTCCAGTTAAGCTGAAGGCCTGAATGGTTTGAATGAATTATTTTCTATCTTCTTCGCATTCTATACAAAAATATGAAGCCCTGTTGAGTTCCCGTCTGATCTGAAATGTGGATAAAATTTCCTCTTATCAACTGCTGGTCAGAAATGTGGAAACAAAAGAACTCGATTCAGAGTCAGACAATCTTGATTAGAGCTGTAGCTTCATTACTTACTAGTTCCACAATCTCAGGCAAGTAAGCTCACCGCTCTGAGCCTCAATCTCACTTATAAAACAGAAATAATATCCTTGCCCAGGCAGTATTGAGGATTAGAAATGGCAATAAAAGGGCGTACTGGTAAACTGTAAAGGCATGCCCATGTTAATTTACTTTATTGTATTTATTGATTTTTTTTTTAACACAGTGCCACTGAGGATTTTCAAAAGCAGGAGAAAGTAGGACAATTTTTAAGTTAGTCCTTATGCATTTTCTTATGTAGTCCTACCTTTTCTGCTGATGGCTGTGGCTTAAACCTTTAGGCTCCTCTACTAGCTTAGGAACAGAAGCACTGACCTCTTTTGAAAGGACAACTGAGCCAATAGGCCAGAGAGCACTTTGCGCTCCAGGGAGGAGATGTGTACGGGACATGTAAGGTAGCACTCTTATTGTTAGTATTACTCACCTGGATCATTTTTGTGCTGATACAGTAACATCATCACCAGCCAAAGTGGAAAAAAATACATTATTGATGGCTTTGCACACACATGCTCGGCTCCGGTGAAGGCTCGTGAATAGCGGGGGCTGCAGCTGAGCTCTCCAAAGGAACAATGAAGTGGGTGGGAGCCCAGTGGAAAGGAGACCTGTGGGGATCGGTTTCCAACTGCATTGTGGCAACATGAATAATGCAAGAATATTGTTTTGGGTTAGATATCCTTTTCAGCATCTTTAGAAACCTCTCTTTGTACCATGGCAGGGTGACACAGCTATTCAATATCACATCAAGGATTCTTTCTTGGCTGTGGGGCTGGATGGTAGCAGAGAAAAGAATGTGATTCTTTCAAATAGATTACAATATGCTTACTACATCAAAACATTTGTTACAATTATGATCTCTAAATAAACCCATGTCTCTGAGAGGTGGGTTTGGATTCCAAAATGTCTAGTATTTTATTCAGTTGATTTCCCAATTTGGTATAAGTATTAGGAGAAGGGTAGGAAAATGGAGATCCACTCACCAGGTCATCTGCAAATGTTTGAGTTAGCTACACATATTTTGTAATTTTGAGCACTTTATTTATTTATTTTTTTAGCCAATAATGTCCTTTAAATAATTTTTTCAGAAAGATTGACTAAACTTCCTTATAATTTACCTTTTCCAAGGAAGGATTTGGGGTGGCTTTAAAAGAAAGACACATAAGATAGGTTAATAAAATATTTATGAATACTATGATGGAGCCATTTTATCTGTGAGGCTTTCTCTTGGGTGACAACTGTGTTTGAGGAAAAGAGGAATCCCAAAGGCATATTGCAGTAACCAAAGACGATCCCTGAACTGCCTTGCCCAGACCAAGGGGAGACATTTGTACTGCTCCCAAAGAGATGTGAGGAATGTGTGTGTGTGTGTGTGGGGGGGGGGGGGGTGGCGGGGCGGGCAGGGAGGCTAGGGGCAGGGAAGGAGTTGATGCCACAGATGACTTATATTCCTAAGTGATGAGTATGTCTGGCTAGGGCTTTTCCTCTCGCTCCATCATCCTCTGTCCATCTGCAGTAATAAGTTTCCCTAAATGCTGTATATTGCAGGGTTTTGGTGGCAACTAGTGATAGAAATGAGTATGGGTGACAGAGGGTGAAAAGGTGGATGCTGAGCCAGAGAGACTTGGAGGCATCAGCTGCTATCTGAGTTACTGAGATGCAGAAACAGAAAATGAAATCTCGGAGGCCAAGCAGGAAATAAATTTCCTAGTAATTCACAATTGTTTATAGAGATCTGTGATTTACTCCCAACTCTGGCTTGGAGTTTCCTGACAGCCGCTGTAAAAAGAAGCACGTTCTGTTTCATATTTCTTGTCCACAGCGAGGAAGTTGCATACTATCCTCAAGGTTGTTGTTTTTTTATTTTCAACTTTAATTCTGGAAGGAGTTTCTTAGGCAAGGCTTTCCAGAAAAGGCCTCAAGTGACATAAGAAAACAATGCCTTCTAAACCAGTTTTACAGGCAATGTATGAGCACATTTTATGTGGCTGATCCTTGAATTGCCCTTGAAAGTCTAGGGTGTGAAAGCTAAAGCAAAACCAGTGAAAGAATACTTTAAGGGACTACATTGATCTAGTCTAAGTAAGAAGCTGTCTGTAGTGGAAGTTCATGGATGATGCCATCCCAGTTGATTAAAGCCAATCAAGGTACTTTCCCTTTACTGATGACTCACTCAGTAATCAGGCTGTGTGTGGCCTAATCCTGGCCACTGAGAACTGAGGGAGAAAAGCTGGGGAAGCTCTGGGAAAGGTTTTCTCCAGCTCAAGTAGGAAATGCAGGGAGAGAATGTTTCTCTTCTTTCATGGGATATTGTTATATGTGATTACCATGGAAATAAAGGCTAAATATTGAGGATGGCCAAATGGACAGCCTTAGAATCTTTTGGTCCTATGCATGCTAATGGATTTCTTTATTGGTTAAGTCAGTTTGAGTTGGGGATTGTTTTACTTGCAGTCAAAGGCATTTTGAGTGATGCCTCTTTCTATAATCTGTCATTATCCAATAATAAAACAATGGAAATCATTATAGGGGAACAAAGTGAAGCAAGTGGGTGAGGTCATGACCCATCCTTTGGCTTGCCTTTGCAATCAGCCTCATTTTGACGACTCTCCACCTCCTATTGTACTTCCATGCTCTAGGAATATGGAACCGGCTTTCTCTTCCATCACTCATATGCATTAACTATTCTTTATCCAGGACAGCTCCCCAACTGCCTTGAGTGAGTATGAATGTGTGCACACACACACACCCCTCCAGCTTGGACACTTCTGCTTATTTTTCACTCTTTCAAGTGCATTCAGATGTGAGGGATTTCTTTGGTATATATCCCTGATTCCTACCTATTTAAAGTATCTGTGGTAGGAAGCCTCTGAGTTGGTCCCAATAATCCCCCTTTCTTGGCATTCATGCCCTTGTGCAATCATTTTCCTTTGGTATGAGCTGTACTTGTGATTAACTTGCAACAAATGGAATACAGCAAAAGCATATACATTTTCTACTTATTATGTCACTTCCAAAATTTTGTTATTATGGAAAGACTGTGCCCTTTGTCTGTGGCTTCCTTTCTCACTCTCTGACTCATTCTTTCTGATCATCAATTGTCAGAGGGTCTTCAAACATCTCTAGAGAAGCCCACATGGTGAGGAACTGGCCTGCCAGCAACCACGTCCATGAACTTGGAAACAAATCTTTTGAGGCCTGTAAAAGGTCACATAAGAGTTTGGAAACAGATGACATGCCATCCCAGCTGAGTCTTCAGAATAGACCCTATCATAGCTCTAGCTGACACCGTGGCTGTGACCTTATTCAAGATACTGAGTCAGAGTAACCCAGTTAACCCTTGACTGAATGCCCAATTTACATGATTTATGAGATAAGAAATGTTTGGTATTTTGAGCCACTATGTTTTGGGATAATTTGTTATACAGCATAGGTAATGAATACAGCATCCCTTCTCTGAGTTCCCACAGGAATCTGTAGTTCTCTCATCATGGCACTTATAACTCTGTGTTGTAATTATCTGGTTATTTGACAGTTTTGCTAGATTGTAAATTCTGTGAGGATAGGGACATTGTCTTGTGTAGTATTGTGTCTTCAACAAGTAACACTGCTCTTGATACATTAAATATGCCAACTCTGAATTACGAAAGAAGGCTGGGATTCTATAAAATATGTGGCACAAGCATTTCTGTGTAAATAGGAAGTTGGATCAATGAGATGCATACCTAGAAAACCCCCCAATAAATTTAATACCAAATTGTAAAAAAATTATTAATCTAGCAAGTGTGTAAACAGACAGAGGGCCACTAAAATGGTGCCAACAGATAAAATAGGAGTTTGACTCTCAGTCCCTGGTAGCTAGCTAGCACTGCTATATCCATTGTGGTAAAACCATCAGTGAGGAGAGAGGGTGTAAACATATATAAACACAGTGATCAGGTGAGTGCCAGCCCTGCTTTCCTTTGTCTAGCTCTGGACCTGGAAATGACTGGCTGGCCTCTCTGGGCCTCAGTTACTCACTAGAAAGTGAAAGAAGATTTTATACCTTCTTGAAGATCCCTTCCAGCTCTAATGGTCTACTTTACATATGACTCCATTATATGCACACTTACCTCAAAATAGTTCAGATCAGTGCTCCTCAATATTTTGCCCCCCTCCCCCATCATATCTGTGGGATATAATACATTGTGATTTTCAGCCTGTGAGAGGGAAAGGGACAGGTTATGTTGCGGGCCTATTAGAATTTCTGGATAATACATGTAGTGTGAAAGAATTTCTCAGGTGATTCTTACCTACTTGATACCGACTTTTGAAAATCTTTGAGCTAACACATGACTGACCAGCAAATTATGGTCAACAGACCAGATATTCTACTGTTTGTTTGGTAAAATGCATGCAGTAGAACTTAACTATATGTTCAGTAGAAGCTTAAAAGAAACAGCTGAAAAATGACCTAAGTAGAAAAATTTAACAAGCAACCCACTCTGGTAGAGTTGCTGTCAGAATATGGATCTTAGAAACTCCATCACAAAGTTTTTATTTCCCTAGGGACTGGAGTACTATATACACATATGCTTCAGAAAGTAGTAATCTATCATGATTTGACAATAATTTAGAAGGTAATACTCTAAGGCATTTACCACATGGCCAGGAGACTTCTATATCTACAAGAGATTATTGTCAATATTCTTGACTGGAAAAGCCCATACTGCTCTAACTAGTGTATAGCCCATTTTTTGAAATATAATAATAATAATACCCATTATTTGTTTAATCCTTTCATTTTTTTCAAAATTCATTCCATCTGTCATTGTGTTAACCTCACAATGTACCCATTAAGTAAGCAGAGCAGGTGTCCTGAAAGTAATGTTTTCCCTGCAAGTTTGCTCACTTCCTTATTCAATGTATACATTTATCCAGAACTCACCAGAGATGTAGTTCTGATCAAGACAAGGTTGATGCTGTTGGGGGCTCAGAATCTAAAAGGAGAGGCAAACATGTTGGCAGATAATTACAGGGCTGTCAGGTATGTGCTTTCTTTCACCATAGTGACCTGTGTGTCTACTCCACACTTGACCCAGGTCTAGAACCACACAGGAGTCACAGGCCAGAAAGAATTGATCTTGGAGTAGAATTATTTAGTTATAATTATGTCAACAAATGTCTGTTCATTCACATACCATTCCGTGTGGGAACATAATTGCTTTTCTGGACTTTAGGGCTTTGGTTTTCCCCAAAGAGGCCACAAGTTCCAGAAACTCATGAGGCCTGTGACTCACTATTTAGCAATGCCATTTCTCCTGGTGCTTATGTTCCTCTCACCAGTTAGAGATCAATCTCTTAGAAGAAGCTCTTAAGTTTGGAAGCTCAATAAGTGAGATGTGAGAAGTTTTAGTCTTCAGATAAAGGCTGGGGTATGCTGGAACCTAAGTACACTGGCTTCTGAAGTTTTCCATTTTCACCACAACAGTCAGCAAACGCTGCAAATCATAACTGTGTTTCTCCCAGAGAGCCAGTGTAATATTCACCAGCACATGGCTTGCCATTCTTCACCTGGGGCTTGATTAAGTTGATGTATTTACTAAACTATTTTGCATATGATATACATAATAGCCTTTTAATTTGGGTTTGAATATAATTATACAGACTCTATTAATTTTCCCCCTCCTCCCACATATGTGGGTTAAAACTCCCTTAATTTGACATGTGAATTTATGCAAAATAACAAACACTACATGTCTTATGGTGAGAATCTTAGAACACTAATCACACTGTAATCTTGAACACAGCCACCAAGCCAATGCTCATTCAAAACTATTCTCCTACATTGCCACCTACAGCAAATCTACATGGCTAATGAGCTTTTCTTTTATAATTGTCAAATATGTATCTTCCTTCTGGTTGGAAAAAATAGGCTAAAAATCAAATCAGAAGAGAAATATGCAGATGTGTTCATTGCAAAGATTTTATAAATCATCAACTTGAGCATCCACTTCTTTTCTCTAAACACATCCCCAACAAATCACTGCTCCAGAAGGATTTCCTTGTTTCTGCCAACAGGTTTACTATTTTCTTAGTAACCATGCTGGAAGCCTCAGTGTCATGCAAGTGCTCACCACAGTGCTAGGTCCACAGAAGAGGTTCAATAAATGCATGCTGGATAGACCATTTTAAAAATTCCTTCTTCTCATGCAACAAATCCACAAGACTGTAGATTTTTCTGCAAAATGCCCACTTCCCTTTCACTGCCGAGACTAACTTAGGCCTTTACTACCACAACTTTTGCAGCTACTTGTCTTATGCTTGTCTCTCTCCACTTTCAGGCATGTGTACAGTAGGCTTTAACTGAATGTGTTTTTGTATCAGGTACTAGGCTTGAGATGAAAATGAACCAGACATTCCACCTTTAAGGTAGAAAAGACACAAATGATTGAGAAACAGTGTCTCTGAATATGACAATGGCTACAATCATGCAAACACAGAACACTGTAAAAGCAGAGAGAGGGATTGGGTCTATTTCAAGTGGTAGAGTCTTGAGTCAAATTTTGTAGTGTGCCTAGCATTTTGCTATGGGTACAAGGCAGGGAAAAAAACAACCTGAGAGGAGGGGGAAGTCATATGGCATATTTGGTCTTGAGTAATAGCTGAGTCAGGAGGGAGATTCAGAGTCCCTGGGTTAAATTCTGCTACTCCGCTCTCTGAATGACCTTAGGAAAATTACCTAAACTCATTAAACCTTAGTTGCCTCATGTAAAAAAGGGGACTATGTGCCTTGTAAAACTGTGAGTATTAATGGTGCAAATGAATGTAAATTTCTTAGGATGGAGCCTACCACACTTCAAATGCTCAATACATGCTGCCTATTTTTCTTACTATTCTAGGCAAAGGTAATAGCCTTTGAAAAACTGTGCAGGTAAGAAAGAAATATGGTCTGTTTTAGGAAAGGCAAGCTTCCCAGGGATATCACTGGGAATGGGTGGGGGGATGGTGAAACATAAGACTGGAATAGCAGGCAAGGTCCAGGACCTGAAGATCTTGAGCACCATGCTCATTCCTTTGGGCTTTATCCTGGAGGTGATAAGGATCCACTGAAGGGTTTTAAGGGGAAAGTGACTCATTCTGTTTCTTGCTGCTAAGGTGAAGATTGCTTTTATTGTCATTCTCCTACAGTCAAGGAATACTAGAGCTGGATGTTTGCTAGAGATGACAAGACATTTTCTTCAGGTTACTGCAGTAGGGAAGAGATGCTCCAGTATAGACTGAACTCCAATGAAACAAAAGGTGGGAGGCTTTTTAGGCATTTGTGTGTGCTAAAGGAAAAGTACTGAAAGATAATGAAAGGGGAGGCGGGTGTTGGCCAGTGTGATGAGGCCCTCTGTGCTGGTTATGATCAATGTTAGGCTCCTACCCTTCCAGAGACTGGCCAACAAGGACTCCAACTTTATTCATCACTACATTTCAAAGGGATGGCTTGAAAAAGATACACCTGGATTATAGAAGATACATCTCAAAGGGACAGAGAGAGGACTTATAATTGTAAGTTTTCTAAGGAAAATACTCTAAGAAAAGGGACATGAGGGGAGTATAGTCAGGTTTTTGCTGAAATTATAATCAATTCTTGTGGCAGTGTTGAGCTATCTCAGCCAGGCATTTTAAGGGGACTGGGGTCATCCTAAAGACATGACCTTGGGCTGATAGAAGCCATACTAGAGTGTGGTTAAGTCTCTTAGTGTGTGGAGTGGGCAAAATTGTTTGTCCTGAGAGTTTGCAGTTCCCAGAGACCAAGTTTGAGGCCTGGTTGAAAAGGCAGCTCAGAGGAACCTGACTAAAATTTGGTCAAGAAAAAAATATTCTGCAGTAGCTTTCTTTCCTGTTGTATGACATCTAACGATTCCTAGCTTATTTTTGTAGACCCTTCAAAATCTGGACCCATCTGCTTGGGAATTCTAACCATTAGTTCTCCCCGCTCTTCCCCCCAATTTATGTGGTTGACTCAAGTTCAGTTTGGAGTGACCCCTCTTATGTCTCTCTCATCTTGATCCCTGGGTTTTGGTTCTATTGTTCTCTCTCTCCTCCACCCCAACACTGTTTTCACCCGTGAAAGCCTCACCCAGCAAAGGCCCTCTGTGTACAAAGGCTTATTTGATAACGTTTTCTCTGAACTCTCAAAATTCAGTTCTCCTGCCACACAAAGTAGCTGTTAACTATCTCACGTATTATATTTAGAGCATATGAGATTTTGGAAAATGTACTGGGCTTGGAGTTCAGAGGAGTTTGGATATCACCCCTTCTATGGAACAGCTATCTGAACACAAGCAATTCTCATCTCTGAGCTTCAAAGTTTCATCTGTAAAATGGTAATAAGACTCATCCCAAAGTGTCATTATAATTAAGGTAGATGACATAATGTTTTCAAAAGTGCTTACCAATGCATTGCCTGAAGTTTATATACAATAGGTATTTATTAAATCTTTTACCATTTTAGGTATATTATTTCCCTGATTAGATTTTTAAGCTCCTTTAGAGCCAAGAATAGGGCTTATGTTCTCCATAATAACTTATCAATGTTGAGCATGTAGTAGGCATTCAATAGACACTAGCTGAATGATTGATTAATTGTGTTCTTAGAGGAAAGGGGCTGAGGGTGTTTGTTACACATTCTGAAAAAAATTAATAAAATTAATAGTTGCCCCTAAAGGAAATGAGTTCTCCAGACAACTACAAATAGAAGCTAAAATTTTACAGTTCTAGGAAGTACTAGTTTAGACTAATGGACTTTTTTTTTTTAAATCTTTAAAGACTCTCTTAACAGCCTTTCAGACACTAGGCCATTCTATACAGAATTCGGAGAGAAAACTGGGAAATGGATATAACTATGGGAAACTCTGAAAAAAATCTGGCTCAATATAAGCCTCAGCTTAAAAAAAATTCAATCAGAGCTGGAATTTCTCATCCCCTTAGTCTTTCTTGCTGGGGAGGCTATCTCAGAGTAATTAGCTTCTAAACATCCTCAAGTAATAAATGAATAGAACAGCAGACACTGAGAGTGATTTATTATTCATCATGAATAGCAAGTGAATGAAATAATTTAACAACCACTAATCTCTAAAAGGGACCCACTCATTTTTAATCACCTCATATGACATGTGATCACTCATTCACAGACATCCCCCTGAGCTCATCCTACTGCAAAGGAAGTCTTAATGGGCAGCAGAACACTATTTATGTACTTCTGTGACATGAGTGTATCATTAGATGGATATTACAATCTGTGGGATTGGGACCATGTTTTTGTGCAGTGTGACAACTTGACACAATCCATACACAAGTCACCTTTGCATCCCATTAGTATCAAGGGAATCCACAAAAGCTAATATGGCATAGTAATAATTATACGGCTCACAGTTCTGAGGCTAGGATTAAAAATGGCAACTGTGTTGACAGATATAGATTGTGCTGGGTTTATCACATGAGAGAGAGAGAATGCTAAGGGAATGGTAACCAATGATAGTCTTTGTCATGAGAAGTCTCACTGAAGCATTACCTGTTCTAATTATAATTGTGCTGTTGAGTAGCGTACTGTTTATTTTTGAGTCACCAGAGAATGCAGAATCAGTATTTTATGTCTGGCATATTTGGAGAATTTTTTTTTTTTAAAATCTAGACTCATTATTTACATATCTAGCAATTTAAGGAAAATAAACCCAAGTTTTGTTGTAATTTTAGATCTATACCTCTCTAAAAGGGCAAAGGAGAAAATAAAGTGGATTAGGATGCCAGTTAACTTGGCCAGTTAATCTACTATGCTCTGGTACAAAAACAGCAATGATGATTACTAATAGTGCCTACTACTTTTGACTGCCTGCCATATGCTGGGCACTGTTCACACATTATCTTATTTAATTATCACTACAACCCTGTGGAGTAGGCAATATTATCTCTATTTGCACACGAAGAAATGCATTCACTCAACCTTTGGTTATATCAGTGTTGATGAAACAGCTTAAGAAAAAAATTCAATTTAATTATACAGATTATTTTGAAAATAATAAATTTAAAATTATCCGGATTCCATTTTTTTAAAAGACTAGTCTTTGTATTTAGATACAACTTCAATGGAAGTATCATTTTAGTGAAGTTACTATTTATATTATTATTCTATTGTATTATTGTTATTTTTAGTTAAATTATTTCTGGTATAATTTCCAAGAAAAGGAGTATTTCTATGTTGTGACAAGGTTTAATAGATATAAGTATGAGTACGAATATGCATCACCCCTTGGGAGAGGCCTTCTTAATGTGCACATCCTGATTCAGCAGGTCTGTGGTGGGGACAGTATGAGATTCTAGACTTCCTACCAACTCCACAGGGAGGCTGATACCTCAAGTACAGGTGCTACAAATGGGTGGAGATGTTAAGTGAGAGAGACTGAAATCAGTCCCTTTTATGGACCAGCCATCATTCTGGTTTTGAAAATTAAAGAAGCCACAGCTCTTTTTTGGGGGGAGGGGGTGATGGGAGTGGGTAAATGCTTTCTCTCTTTTCTTTTTTTCCTCCATGTGCCCTGTATATGATGGTGGGATCAATATTTCTACTTTTCAGAAAGATTGACATTTTCTCCAGATTCTCTTTCATCTCTCACCTTGGACCATTCCTGATGATGTACACTTTTTTTTTTTTTTTTTTGGTTTTGGTTTGGTTTTTTGTTTTTTTTCATTTGATTTTGAATTATAGCAAAAAAGTGAACTGTACTCTTCCAAACTTCTAAGAACTATGA
Organism: Corynorhinus townsendii; assembly: GCA_026230045.1. Taxonomy (NCBI): domain Eukaryota; kingdom Metazoa; phylum Chordata; class Mammalia; order Chiroptera; family Vespertilionidae; genus Corynorhinus; species Corynorhinus townsendii. The sequence goes on from JAPDVU010000002.1 coordinate 37,507,980, forward strand.
GTGATTGACTTAATTTGGAATAAAAAAGATAAGCAATAAATTGGGCAGGACAGGAAAGACCATTCTCGTGGCTTTTACTGAGCCATTTGATTGGCAGTTTGACAGGGGAGCAGTAAGGATTGTAAACCATATATTACGTAGAGTGTTTGTAGAGTAGTAGCCTGTGTGTGAAAAACACTAAATTACATAAAGCTATGTAGTTCGCAGGACCAGTTCTGTCTAACTTGAAAGTTCACCTTCAGTGTAAGGAAGACTTTCTATGTGTCAGAATGAGAAGCAAGTATCCTTGTAGGTGGGCATTTCTGTTAGGACAGGCAACTGTCAGGAATCAAGGACCCTTAGTGTGCCTTCTCCAAATGAAACCTTGTGCATTTTATAAGAATTCTTGGTATTTTATATGAATTAGGGGTGGGGTGGGGTGGGGTGGAGTGGGGTTATGCAGCCAGTGGAGGAGGGTTGACTTTATCAAACCTTGGATGAAGTCAGGTATTCTGGAAACCAGTCTGGACAATGGAGGCAAAAGGTGGTCAGCCAAAGAGAGGAAACTGTGGTGACCAACAGAACTGACTTTGAATTGTGGCCATGAGACCTTGGAGAATCACCATCTCAGAGCCTCTGTATCCTCTTCTTCAAAACTGGGACAACATTCATTGCCTCATAATGTTAGTATAAGGGTAATGCTATCACCTGTGTGAAGGGCCTCACCCCAGGTTAAGAGCTCTTTAAGTTGTAGTTCCTTTTCCCCTTTGCATGTACCAAATATTTGGGCATTTTGGACATAACTGCATGCCACACTTTTCCTAGTCAACGATGGTTAATTTATGAAGGACAATATCAATAGACTTCATTAACAATGTTTAAACTACATGCTTTCACCCTCTGGTTATACCAATGTCAATGAAAACCAGATTAGGAAAGGAACATTGGAATTCAACCAAAGTCTGTTTTGAAAATAAGAAACTTTTTATTCTTCATCCTGTTTTCTTCTCTCCTTCCTCTTCCCCTTCCTCTTTATTTTTCTTCTTTCTATTTTTTTTGTTTGTATCAATCTTTATATTTAGATATAAATTTGGTGGACTTACATAATTTACAACTACAATCAATAAAAAAATAAATATTTCTCTTCTGTTCAAAAATTGAAGAAACCTGAAAAACTCAGTTGTTTTTTTAAAAATATATTTAATTATATATCTTTTTTTTTTTAATTCACAAATTATTCCCACACCCATGTGATTCCTCACAGCAGGCAAATTCCAGCCACCTGGTACACAATACACTTCTCTCAAAGGCTTCTTTCAGATTTCAGAAGACTTAAATATGAAAAGCTAATATGCTGGAATAAATCCTTTTTCTCCTTCTTAAAAATGTGTGAATAGAATTTATACCAGAGTGTCCAAGATCATTCTTTTCATTTAAAAACCAACCATGAAATCTCAGTTTTTCCAAGATTAAGGATTCAGTAAGGCAAAATACCTTAATTTGATTTTGTTTTAGAATATTTTCCTATGCATTTATCATAGTTTTTCCCTCTAGTAAATCTTAGTGGTTCTGAAAAGAATTTTAGTGCCTTTTCTCTGCTTAAAATCTTTCAATTTGAAGATTCAAAATACTTGTTTAAAATGTGAACCATTTAAGGAAATAGGAGATGGTAAGTATTTGGAAAAGAGATTAAGTGCTTAAGATTTGATTTCCTGGGGTTACTTTGAAAGGTAGAGTCAGAGCAAGAATCTGACCCCTGTCTTTATAACTTGACAACCAAACCACATTGCCTCTACCTGAACACTACCATTTACTGGACCATTAAACAGGATAAAGTAATGAAATTTCATAGGTGAAGACTAAGATAAGAATGATAAAATTACTCTACCTAGGAGTTCAAAGAATACACCAAATCCCATATATATATATATATATATATATATATATATATATATATATATATAAATTTTTTCATTGACATGACATATAACGTGATTTTAAACTTCTAATAATACAGGACACTTACAATTTCTCACATTCAAGATCATAATCTAAATTTGAGACCTTTATTTGCATGACCAGGAAAACTACTTTCCTCTGCAAGTGGCTTGCCAGTTGAGGACCATTTCTTAGTTTAACTATACTCATTTGCATGTAGATGAAAACTTTGCTGTGTTTCATACTTTCCTTTTTGATGAACGTCTACACTTTCTCTTCCCCAGTTCCTAATAAGACTTGCCTTTTCTGTCCCTTTCCTGGACTTCTTTGATAGCTTTTGAGCTCCTGTCTGCCTCTTTGAGAATGGGGATCTGCCAGAGGCTGCTTTCAGCCCCATCTACTTACGTGAACAGAACTTCTCTTGGAGAGTTTTTCTTTTCTATTTCCATTTTATCCCACACTAGTGTTTACTTCCTCCAAGGCTCTCTGGATCCAGTCAGATGAGGGCAAGAGGAGAAATTCTTCTGTCCAAGAATTATTATGCAGCATTCCATTTCTAGGTTCTTTTAGTCTCTCTTTAGACAGGTTTTGTTTGTTTGTTTGTTTTTGCTTATTTGGTTTGTTTGTTTGTAAATCAAGACCAAATACTGAGACTTTTTAAAGAACAGATGAATAAGTAAGCAAATAAAAATGTAGTTTTCTACCACATACCATAAGAAGACCCTGAAGCCTATGTTTTGCTTGCTAGCAATCAGATTTTAAAATACTCCTCATGCCCTAGCTGGTTTGGCTCAGTGGATAGAGCATCGGCCCACCTATTGAAGGGTCCATTCCAGTCAAGGGTATGGACTCGTGCCTTAGTTGCAGGCTTGATCCCTGGCCCTGGTTGGGGTAAGTGCAGGAGGCAATGAATCGATGTGTCTCTCTCCCATCAATGTTTCTCTCTCTGTGTCTCTCCCTCTCCCTTCCACTCCCTCTAAAAATCAATGGGAAAATATCCTTGGGTGAGGATTAACAACACAAACAAATTATAATAATCCTCGTGCTTCACCCACAGAGAAGATAAAGCATGAAAAGCGGTTATAATGCTGATATTGCTGTCCCACTTACAACTTTGCGGCTACTTAATACTTTACTTTGCCAGTCTTATTTGGCAAATCTAGTTAATTAATAGCCTTATCTTCATAGGAAAGTAAAATCTCTCCTCCTGGCCTTTATTGAGACCCACTGAGAAAAGAACAAAGAAAAAGTCTGCCTCAGGCACAGAGAAGAATAAAAGATGATGGGGTTACTTTGAAGATGTTATGTGGTCTTTCTTCCAGTTCCTATTTTCCCCAAATAGTACATCACCTTTTAATGGAGAAGTAAGAAAATAGTAAGTAGTGTTGGAAATACTTCTATTTAGGCCAGATTTCTTTTTTATAATAGCTGTAGGGCGTTCAAATAATTCAAATTGCATGTGATTCTCTTAGCAACGTTTCCCCCTTAATATTTAGATAATCAGCTGCTTTTCTTCTCTTTTTTAAAAGGCAAATCTCCCATTTATGCAGAACATCTCTGATATTCATGTGAGGAAGTATAAAAATATTTATGTCAACTATGAACTTTTCATCCTAAAATTCCTTAGGTTATTCTATAAAGAAAAAACACATATGTAAAAAATTAGTAGTGTCTTGGGCAAAGATAAACAGGATTGTTCTTATTCTGGGTTTACAGGGTGAAAAGTTTAATGATGAATTGCCCATTTAATGTATTTCTGAAGACTTTTCTAGTCTAATTTGTTATTACAAAAATTAGCCAAACAGTGTTATTTAATGATCCTTGAGATTATGTCTGGTATTAGTTTTTGGAAAAATATGGATTGCATTTGCACCATGAAAGACTATCTTTTTGTTCACGTGCATGCAGTGTTCTTGGTTTCTCTGTGGTCCTTCATGTTTCCTGAAGATCTCTGGCTGAATCTTTGCCACTTACTGCATGACTATTTTGCTTACACTTGAAAAACTGACTGGCTGGGTTGAATGCATCAAAAATATGTCTTCTGGTAATCCACTCCATAATTTACTTAGGAGCTAGAAGATTTTCTGTTCAGCTTTTCAACTAACAACGAAAGACATGTTTGGTTTGTTGAAATACTTTCATGTATTAAAGCTGCATCCTCAGTTTGCATAAGCATAAAATAGTTTTGGACAATTCATGGTAGTTTTCTGAATTAGGATACTTCCCCATCTCAATAAATGTCAGATTATTGATGTATTTTACTACTGAATAAAGTCAAGTCATTATCATCTTTGTTAGAAGTATTAACCTCTCCTCATCAACATTACAACATTAGTTTCCAAATATAGATAATTCTTTTTTCCCCCTCTTAGCTCATTATGTAGAGAGAAACCTATTAGAAGAGGCCTACAACTTGAAATATGCAATACATCATTGTTCCCTATGAGTTGCTGCTTCACTTCAGGCCTAAAGATAGGAGCTTTAGCTCACCTATTCTTTCACTGATTTTTACTTTCATTAACATGTGTTAAAAATCATTGCCTACCTTGCAGCTAAGGCAAAGAGAGGATGGTGTGCCCTTTCAATGTCATATCAGAATACTATTTAACAGGTCTGCCCAAAGATGATTTGATTATTCTAGAGGATATACCTGTGTTTGATTATATCTAATTATTGATTACAAGTGCATTTTCTATAAAGTTGCATGTTCATTGGTAGGTTTGTATCTAGTAGAGATGCAATTACTTTCTGCCTGGTAGAAATGATAACCTCTAGTTTATGCTTTTATTGCTCTGTAGGATATATTAGCCAGGCTTGTATCTAAACTCATCTTATACCAACATTTTTCCCTCGTGCTTATCTAACCCCTGTTCTTCATATCTTCTTTGAGCTATATTTACTGTCCAGCTGGTTCTCGCATTACTGAGTTGAATAACTCAAACACATACTTATTTTATATTTGTATGCATTATTTTATAAATCCTTAAAAATCGTACTTTCACATGTGCCACTAAAGATGCATATGTAATTTTTTAGTGTGATATTTTTGACTTGAAAGTAACCCGTCAGGGAAACAATCGCTAATTAGTTTAGACAAATGAAACCTTCACATAAATCTGTTTTAGTATCCAGCACTACTTCAAGGACAGGCCAGATCTCATTATTTAAAATATTGATTTTCTAATAATATGTTAAGGAATTGTCTTGGGTTCAATGTGACAGACGGAGGATCCTTAAGGCACATTCCCCATAGTCATGCAATTAGCAGAAGCAGGGTGAAGCTGTCACCTTTATCCAGAGAGCTTTTCGAAAGAATTTTGATTACCATGACTTACATGAGAAAATAAAAATTAACTTTAATTTATTTTGCAACTTGGCCCATAACTGGAATTGAGTTCATTTGTTGAAAGAGACAAAGAAACAAGCTAGTAGATAGCATTGCCTTTCTGCCTAAACTGATTAACCATAGAGTCCCAGGCAGACTTTTTGCCATTGTCACTGTTGCTTTAACTCCCCATGTGATTAGTTTTAAATTTTTTAAAAAGTTTTACATAGATCCTATATAATGAATGAATGTTGAAAAAGTACAAGCAATATAAAAATGTATACAGTGGAGAATTTTGCTTTTACCACTGTCCCATCATACTAGCTCCTCTCCTCTACCCCAGGTAATCAGTAATTTGCTTTTTAAGTATCCTTATAGATTTTATTTGTGAAAATGATAGCAAATATGAATATATCCTATTTTCCCTCTCATTCTTCATATAAAGTAGCAAGTTAGTGGCTTGGCACCTTTCCTTGTTTACTAAAAATGGGAACATTACCAGTTTTTTCATATCTTACATAAGATACTTTCTCTTCAACACAGTGTGGCCTTATCAAAGGTAACAAACGACAATTTTGGTAATTAAATCCCTAGTGAGTGTGTAAGAGTGCCATTCAATTCATGAAATATGTAATGTATGAGTCAATATCCTAGGTACTAGAGGTACAAAATATAATAAGACATACACCCACTTCTTAAGAAACTCCTATCCTACAAATAGAGATAAAAACATAGCTACAATACAATGTGGGTAGTTTTATAGTAGACACATTTCTTAAATGCCAAGGAAAGATAATTCAATCATTAATTCTGTCTTAATGAGGGAGAGAAATAAAAGAAAGCCCAAAAAACAAGGTGAAATTTGAGCAGGGTCTTGAAATAGGAATATGAAATACAACAGAATCATTTCTTAGTCTAAATGACCAACCAAGTTTGTGATTTTTAAAAGAATTTGGCTGTGATTGTCTTTTCTTTAATTCTCTCCTATTACTTTGCCCTAAGGTAAGGGGGTAAGTAATTTTACACTCCAGTTGGTGTTTACATCTTTTAAGTGGTTTTATATTGTTTCATTTTTAATCGTAATTTCTCTCCTGTACTAGCCGCTCTTCTTGAAACAGTTATGAGTGTGGCTTCTGCCTGTCTGTCCGGCCATACTACTCTGTATTCTGAAAGGCAGATGTTCAAAAGCAGCGCTTTTGTGAATCTGCATATAAACAACACTGTGGTGTAAGGTTCCCTACCTTTCCAAAGGCTCCTGCCAAGTTAGTTCATTTGCACGTTTCATTTCCAATCTATTTATCCCAATGTAATGGCTTCGTCATCAGGCTCTCATGAGAAATCAGAGTTCTCTTCGGAGGCCTGCTCCAAGAATTCCTCCCAGTGTGAATTGCAAGCCATTTATTTTCATTTGTTTACAGACTTTTGAGTCTTTCCGCTGGTCTTTCAACCGTGAGATAGTGTCCATATACATGTCAATTTTTATTACGCTCCTAAGTAATTCTGAAGCCCTATCAAAATGTACCTCTGAAGTCCTTATGCATCGGCTACTCTGCTCTTCCAGGTTTCTTAATCGTGTAATTCTCTAGAAGTGATTATCAAATCAAGTATGATGAAGCTCTTTGCTCAGGACCTGCATTTTGTCCCACTTCTTTTCTTCTTTTCCTGACCCTGTCTGAGCTCTGTGCTCACAATGACACTCAGTGGTCAGGCTAGAGTTTGGGCTGTCCTAAGGAGGCATTGCTCTTCTCCCCCAACTATGAGGACTCCATGGGCAATAATGTTTTTAAAATCTCCTTTTCCAAGATTCTCTGCATTCTGAAAATTGGCTGGAGCTCTGCTATCATTCTCGGCTCAGAGCAATCAGCAAGAAACTCAAGTACAGAGTCGGCAAGCATATCGCCTTCTTGAACTGCCAGCTTCGATTGAAGAATGAGAAAATCTCATGCAGCCAAATAGAGAGCTCAAGGTTGAATTGTTTTACACAAATCTGACAATGTTGCCCTCAATGTACCAATTTCTTTGATAGCTCAAGTAGTATTAAAATAGCATGTTGTTAAATTACAACCCCAATACCTCCCAACCTTTCTCTTCTTTGCTTTTCTACTTAGCATTAACCCCATCTAGTATGCTATATGTTTCACCTAAATTTTATTTTGTTTGCCCTGTACTTGAATGGAGGCTCCATGAGGGAAGGGATTTTCTGATTATTTTTCTGTATGTTCAGTGCCCAGAAAAGCACCTTGATCTTAGAAATTGCATGATTAATGTTAGGTGAATGAATAAATTAATATATAGTGCAAAGATTGCATTTCAACTTAAGTTGTTCTCCACAGGACTCAGTTTATAGATTTATTTTTCTCTTTCTGGTGATATACTGACTTTTCCCTTTCACATGTCTCACATCCTTTTGAATAAAATTATTTTACTTCTTTGAGAATGGCAGCACTTTCATATGAGGCTACCCCATGTTCCAAAGGCCCCAGTATGCTTTAGAACTGGGTGGTCAAAGCTGCCTGCATTGTTATTTCTTTATATCCCTACACCTGTGATGGGAGAAAAAACACTCTCATTTCTGTAGCTGAGCACAATATGCATTATTCAGAAAGGTGCCTTGGTTTTAGAGTGATTCCAGTCAGTTCCAATTTTGAATCCCAGCTGTCTTTGCCATTTCCGTGGTGGTAGACAGTTGTTAACACATTCTGAGCCCTAACTGCCTTCATCTATAAGATGAAAGTAATAATACTTCCCTTGCAGGGTGATTGCAGGGACCAGACATAGTATATGATACAACGTGTTTGACAGACATTACTTTGAGCTGTTATTATTATTATTACCATAAACACTACTACTACTATTATTATAATTATATCATATCCTCTTTCCTTTGATTCACCACGTATCCTATAAGAATCTTACTTAAATCCAGGATATAGATTTAGCTATTTTAATTTGGGATTAAAATTTCCATACATCGCTCTAGCCATCTTGGCTCAGTGAATAAAGCCTCTATCTGTGGACAAAAAGGTCATGGGTTTGATTCCGGTCAAGGGCATATGCCTGGGTTGTGGGCTTGATCCCCAGTAGGGAGCATGCAGGAGGCAGCTGACCCATGATTCTCTGTCATCATTGATGTTTTTCTCTCTCTCTCCCTCTCCCTTCCTCTCTGAAATCAATAAAACTATATTTAAAAAAAATGTCCATACATCTATTTAACAATTATTTATTGAGAGACTAGTATGTGCCAATTACAAGGAATACAAGATGAATGCATGTTAGTCCCTGTAACTTCAGATCTGACTGTCTATGACATTTATTCATCAAATAGTCCAACAAATCTTTAGTGAGCATTGGCTGTGTCCAGGCACAGTTATAGAGAAAGCAAATTACATTCTAGTGATGGAAGATAGGAAACCTAGTAGAGCTGAGTAAAGGGGATCAAGAATGGAAAGTGTATGTTTTGTGGGGCATGAGGAGCTTTGAATTTTAAGTTGAGTGGCCAGGGCAGAATTTCCTGGGAATGTGACATTTGAGCAGAGACCCAGGGAAGAGGATTTCAGCAGAGGGTGTGTGGCAAGCTGGAGCAGAGAGTGGTCTATTAAACCCATTCAGTGGAGAGTCAGCAAGTGCGAGTCAGTTCTCTGCCTGTTGCTGGTATAGGCAGTGTGGGATCTGAGGACGGGCCTGTGAAGTGGTCCAGGCAGAGTTCCCTGGGCAGTCAGCATAGGGTGAGGGCAGGCTTTCCCTTTGGATCATGGGTTCTCTCCATCGCATTCATGCTGATGCTTTAGGCCCTGGATACTTTAAATTATACCCCCTACATTGAGGTTCTGGGGTAGGATGTTTCTCTGCAGGGTTTTCTATCAAATCTCTTTCCCCTGCTGCTGTCCATTTTGTCTCCACTTTGTTCTTCCCAAACCATGGGCTTACTATTGAATCCCCTACCCCCTCTCCCTCTGGAAAGTCAGGTGGTAGCTAGCCACATGCCCTGTGGGCTTCTACCTTCACTATCCTTTTCTTCCTAGCTGTACCCCCAGATTCCTCTGGCAGGGAGATGGAGGCTCCTCAACTTCCTCTCTATTTCCATGCGGTTATTTTTGCTGTGACAGCAGGGAGAAGAGACTGCTGGGCCACAGTGTGACTGTGGTGGAAAGGCCTGGTGGCATGGGAATGTACAGAAGTGGGGTCTCGGCTGCATTTTCTACTGCCTAAGTCTTAGTCATTTTCTAATATTCCTTTGACTGAACTGCCTAACTGGCTCTTGTACTGGATTCAAGGTGGTGATAATTTGGGTGCCTTCCTTCCACAGCTAGAAAAGACAGATTTGGGAACAAGGGATGCAGCAAAGCCTGATGTGTTTGCTGATAACACCTAATAATCCACTTCCAATTATTATTATTTTAATATATTTTTATTGATTTCAGAGAGGAAGAGAGAGAGAGGTAGAAACATACATGACAGAGAATCATTGATTGGCTGCCTCCTGCACATCCCCAGTGGGGATTGAGCCGGCAACCTGGGCATGTACCCTGACCGGGAATCCAACTGTGACCTGGTTTATAGGTCGATTCTCAACCACTGAGCCATACTGGCCGGGCTCCAGTTACTTTTTTTTATTCTGTGACAACAGAGTTCTTTATTTTAATGTTCTTTTTACCCAATGAAGAATGCTGCCACCAGGAGTCAGGATTAAGACTCCATTCCCTGAAAGAGGGGATTCCCTCCTGGCTCTCTAGTTCTCATACCACTACTCAAATAGCTTTAAAAAAATAAATGAAGGAAGAAATTTTTTCCACTGTTGCTCAGGACAATAGACCTGCATTATCAGAGAACAATAAGGTAGTATTGGGCAGCATAGATGAAGTGTAGGGATTGCCCTGGGGTGCTATGCAGAATACCATCGGCAATAGTCTATCTAATTGGGAAATAAAGCCTCCTGTCACCAGCCTTCCAGTCTTCTTCTTTAAGGTCACTGACAGTCCAGCGAAACCATTAGCTCCTGCTCATAAATAGTGTGGCTCCTTCCCTCACCCCACTGTCCTTCCAGGGAGAGTGATAATCTTGAAACACATGCTGTGCTCCTGTCATCTTTCTCCTCTCCTCAGTCCTTTCTGAGTGTGCAAGGCTCAGATAGCTTTCCTTCTTGAACATCTTGGGCCACTTTTCTTAATATACTTGAAATTAGCTAATTTCTCCGATTGGAAACAAGACCAGTTTATCTGTAAATTCAGTCAAGGTTTGCAATGAGCAGCTCAACTAATATTTACCTTAATGGCCATACTTGTTCTTTTCCAGTTTTAAAAGATGTATTTTCAAAGAAGAGGTAAACATAGTTGAGCCTTTGTAGATGGGTCATTGGATTGGGCTGGCATGGAGAAATTTTGTTTGTTGATTAAAATTTTAGTCGTATTTTGTTGTGATGTTTTAATATATTCTCAAATATAAACTACGCACTCTTTAAGAATAGTTAGGAATTTTGTAGTCACTAGACATTTTAACAAATGGGTTAATAGAGGATGTTATTTTATGTCTAAATAGTACTTTATTAAAGTCTAATTTATTATAGTAAAATGCTCAAATCTTAAGTTACAAGTGATTTTTAACACATCTATATTCTAACCCACATGGCAAGTGGATAGCCATCACCTGACTTTCTAGAGGAATAGAGGATTAGAGAAATTGCATACAATAGTGGTAATAAATAATCTAATTTTAGATTATAAGTTAGCACTAAAATTTTAATCTAAGTTTGTTATAATTTGTCACAATTTCAAATTATTTCAAACTCAAGTCATCTTTTTGACAATGTGATTAAAATAATGATTTTTTTTTTTTTTTTTTTTTTTTTTTGCCTAGTCAGGTGGCTTGGTTGGAGCATCATCCTGGACACTGAAAAGTGGCTGGTTTGATTCCTGGACAGGCACATACCTAGGTTGTGGGTTCTCAGTCAGGGTGCATATGGGAGGCGGCCGATTGATGTTTCTTTCTCACAGTGATATTTCCTTCTCTCTCTCTCTCTCTCTCTCTCTCTCTCTCTCTCTTTCTCTCTCTCCCCCTTCCTTTCTCTCTAAAAATTAATAAAAACATATCACTTATCCTCAGGTGAGAATAAAAAAAAATAATTATTTTTTAAAAAAATAATTGAGAATAAAACCCCAACCTACTATATAGAGTTAATAATGGTACTAACATAAATGCCTCTCTTTGAGACCCAATGCGTCTTGTACATTTATCAAGTGCATTTAACTTATTTCTTTACATGTATGTCTTGGTATCACCAGATAATGACAATGTTGATGACAATGATTATATCCCATTATTCATCCCCAGGGCCTAGTATGGTACCTACCACATATTAACTGATGCTAAATGTTTGTGGAAAGACTGGATTGAGTAAAGAAAATGAGAGAGAATCACACACACTGCTTTCAAGTCTCAAGCACAAAGAACAGTGCCTCTGCCTTTGGAAAGCTTAATTGAGAGGAAAAAATTTAGGGTGTGTGAAGGGATATTTTCTGCTTAGTCCTGGACATGGCTATAATGTTTGATTAAACACTGAGAGATATCACTAAATACATTTGTGAGATTACACAAATGCATACATTTACAAATATTTTAAATTACTAGTTATATATTGAAAAACTTTGCAACTTTAATAGTCTAGGGAATAACACACCATTAACAGAAAAATGTTATTATTATCCCTCTTCTTTAGTCTGAGCTATGTCCAGACATTTGGACCACGAATTCAAAATCATCACTCCCATTACTTGGTGAAAACCACTGAATTAGTTTTTATGAGGTAGAGAGAAATAGTTAATCTTAAAAACCCAATTTATAAAGTCTTGGCAAGTTCTTTTTTTTAAAACCTTTCCTCTCTAAATATAAGAGTAATGAAACAAGATTCCATATTTAATTTAAATAACTTTTCTCTTTGAAAAAGTGATTTATATGAGCACTGAGATTAAAAACCACTATATTCAGTTTGAGAGAAAATTATTTTTCCAGATTTTTTGGGGCAGTGTTTTAGGTAGGAAAAAAAACAAGTTTTATAATATGATTCTTCTTTCAGAATTATTTATATCTGTATATTTGGCAGGTACTGAACATACTCCATTGTATCTCAGAAGGAATCCACAGACAGTGATGAATCAGCACAAACAGTTCCAAATTGAAACATTCAGAGAGTCCCTGTATTTCCCTTGTTCTCAGATGTTTTGAAATAAACACTGGCAGTGTTTATTTATAAAGGTTCAGGACTTTTTGAATGTGTCAGCAGCATGCCTTGGCTCTAAACAGATTATGTTGCAATTTTTTTTTCCTGATGACTCAAAACTATAAACTTGAAATTACCTAATTAAAAAGATAGCAAACTACAATAAACTTGGACCAAAACTTAAATTATGTATCTTGTCTGAAATGAGATATATACTTCTTCATGCCAAATAAAACATTTCCTTTCAGTTATGAACATTCTTCAAACTTTAACTATTTCTTGGTTGTTTGATTATTGTAATTTTGAACAATATACTTTTTATTTTTTTTTTATCTGCTTTGGTTAAGTATGGATTTTGTTTTAAATCTGTGTGTTTTTTTTTGGTTAATCTTCACCAGAGGATATTTTTTCCATTGATTTTAGATAGAGTGGAAGGGAGGAAGGGAGACAGGAGAGAGAGAGAGAGAGAGAGAGAGAGAGAGAGAGAGAGAGAGAGAGAGAGAGAGAGAGATGAGAGACACATCAATTGGTTGCACCTGCATGTGCCCCGGCAGGGGATCAAACCTTGAACCGTAGGTGTGCAGCAGACACTCTAACCACTGAGCAACACGGAGCAGGGCTAAATTTGTTTTCTATGAGTTACATGGAAGGTAAAAGAAAAATAGCTCAAGAGAAGTTTTAGCAAGTAATATTGGAAGATATTCAATTGTTTTAGATGACTTAAAAGACTTGTGAATAATTCTCATCTAGAGAGATTAAATGAATAATATCTTACTGAGCTTCATTATTGAAGCTTAATGATAAATACTTAAAATATAATCAGAAATCCTTCTCAGATACACTAATTTCTAGCATTGTCTTGGCATTGAGACTGCATCAATCATATTCCAATTGATTGACATATGTTCAATGGATATACCAGAAAAATAGAATATCAGTTGTGAGAGGACAAGGCTGCTTTCCTTCTTGTGTTTTTTCTTTATGTAATTGATTTTCCGAAACTTCAGTTTCCCCTTTTGTTCAATGGTGATAACAATACTTTCTATATTTGTCTCACAGTCATATGGGCTATAGGGCTTACCCAAAATGATGTCTATGAACACCCTCAAAGTCCTGAAAGGCTATACAATTTTATTAAATTCATTGTTAGTGCTGGATAATATGGTCTCTTCTCTTACCTTTCTCTTGTAGTAACTTTTACTTCTTCATTCAGTCCAAGATGTAGCAGGAGGATTTTGTTAGCCTACTTATTCATGGCAGAAAGCAGAGGTTAGGAAAATTGTAACAGAGGAAAAGAGAAAAATGCCTATTTTTCCCTTATCTCTAAATTTTCTGCAAGTTTTTGCTTCTAAAGAGAAGTGAGTAATAGTGAGGAAAGGACATAGGACCTATTTTCCCCCCTCTAAATCTGTTTATCAAAAAAAGAAAAGAAAAAGACTGGGACCTATTTTTAAAAGGAAATTTAAAATGATAAAAGTTTCAAACAGCACCTCCATACTTTGTCATTTCTCAATGCCAGTTGCCCAAGAACTATTTAAGAAGAATGCAAAGACTTAACAGAGAACAGATTTAAATTCACTATTCTAACTATGTCCTTTAGGGGATTGTGGCTATGAAGGAGTAGAGGTAAGGAGAGGGCAGGGTAAAGTATAAGAGGATGAGCATCTATCATGTGCCATACATGATGCAGAAATCATTGCATTTAAGCTACACAATAACCATACAGGGTAGTTGTGTTTAAGCCAATAGTACCGATGTGGAAGTGGAAGCTCAGGAGGTTGAATTCCAGGTTGTATTGGATAATGTATCCAACACATTTGGACCAGTGCCAAAACTAAGATTTGTTTCCAAAGACTATTCTTTGGCTGAGGCAGAAACCCAGTCATGTTTGTACCACAGTCCCCACAATTAACATTTGGGAAAAATAGGTGCTCATCCATTACATGTTGAGTCAAAGGTCACAGTAATTAGCTGAGCAGAGTAGCACAGTGTTTGATAAATTAGATGCATCCACTATGTATTGTTGATTTCTTATAAAATCTTTGTAGAAGTTGAAAGGTAAGCATTGCATTTTATTTATTCATCTTTTTGTTTAAAGTAAGAAGTAAAAAGCAATTTGCTAGTTTTGCAGCATAAAATACAAATTATAGATAAGATCAGCCAAACAATTTGACTGTCCCTAAATTTGTTTATGAGAGATTGTCAGTAAATATATCTTTGGTCTTGGAATATAAGTGCAATAATTTTGGTGTTGCAAGATACATTTATGCAAAAAAATGTAATGTGTTATTGCCATAAAATTCCTATATTTAGATTAATACTCAATTTACAATTATCCATGGCATTTCCTGTCAGTGTTACAAAAATGGAGAGTTTGCTTGGGCAAACTGAACCATAGGAAACAATGTAAGAGAAAGAAAAAGTTCCTATTCTGACCGAAGAATCAGGGTGCAAATTATTCTTTAAAAACGAATCTTGGCAACTTCTATTTCTATCCATGACAGAGTAACTTGTACTAATCTACATCTCCTGCCAGAAACAGCTGTAAAACTGAACAAAATGAATGAGGCCACCTTTTCCAGGCCCTAACAAATAGTCAGTGGAGGACGGTAAGCCCTGAGAAGTTAGCCCCATCATGGCTCAGCTTTCCTCCTGGGTACACATTCTTGCCATTGTGCAGGGGAGTGAAATCAAGCAGAATGGCAGTCTTGGCAACTGGTCTCAATATTTATTGGTCTAATATACGTGGAATTGGAATCCCAGAGAAAGAAGCAAAAGAACATTGAGTAGATAACATATTTGAAAAAGTGATGGCCAAAATAATCCCCATATTTTAAAGGACATATCAATTTATAAATCCAAGGAGCTGAGCAAATCCTAATGGGGTAGCTACAAATAAACTGCACCTAGGCAAATTACATTCAACTGCTGAGAAAGAAAATTAAAGAGAAAAAAATAATTAGCACTGGGAACAGTGACACAAATGATAGCTGCTTTTCATCACAGAATTAGAGGCTGGAATACAATGAAATAACATTCGAAAAATATTGAAAGAGGGGGAAAAATTTGTGAATTCAAAATTTTACATTCAGATTGATAATAGTGGTAGGTAGAATAATGCCCTCCCTCTCTGATTGCCCCTACCCATATCCTCAGAACCTGTGAATACAGTACGTTGTTACCTTACATGACAAAACAGTTTTTGCAGATGTGATAGATGTTACTCACTTTGAGATGGGAGAGATTATTTTGAGTTATCTGGGTGGGCCAAATATAATAATAATCCTGTAAAGCAGAGAACTTTCCTAAGTGGTGGTCAGAGGAGATATGACTATGGAAGGATGAGAGAGATACATGTGGCTGACTTTGAAGATGGTCATGAGCCAAGAAATGCAGGCAGTCTCTAGAAGCTTATAAAGATAAGAAAATGGATTTTCTCCCAGAGCTTCTAGAAAAAGCATAGCCCTGCTGTTGCCTTGGTTTTAGTCCAGTGAGACTCATGTTAGATTTCTGAACTATAAAATAGTAATTTTTGTTGTTTTAAGCCATTAAGTATGTGGTTATTTGTTCCAGTAGCAGCAGAAAATGAATATAATCCTATATAATAAAAGCATAATATGCAAATTGTTCCCTCGGGTGGTCATTCAACCGTGAGTTCCACCGCTCGCTATGACATGTGCTGACCATCAGGGAGTGGCGTGGATCATGGGGGGGATTGGGGGGGCAGGGGGGGAGTTGTCAGCAACACAGTGCTGGCAGTGGGTGGCAGTGGAGGCGCTGCCAGCCCTGATGGGCCTCAAGGAGAGTGGGATGTGGTGGGATGGTGGAGCAGGTGAGTGGGTGGTGCCAGGCCAAGGTGGGTGTGAGCATGGGCCTGATCACCCTGTCCGTCACCCTGCAGAAGGTGACCAGTGGCAGTGGTGGGGGGTGGGGCCATCGCCTGCTCCCAGGCACTGAGCGAGCCAGAGGGGGGTGGGGGGGGAGCCCAGCCCTGATCCATTGCCCCGCAGGTGGGGTGGTGGAGCAGGTGAGGGGTGGCTCCAGGCCAAGGCAGGGTGCTAGGCAGGGCTGTGGGACTTTAAGTCTGGGGATGTGAGCTGGGCCTGATCCCTGCAGGCCACCCTGAGGGACTCCATCCATGCACACATTCGTGCACCAGGCCTCTAACACAAAATAAAGGTGAAATTAAGACATTTCTTATGAGCAAAGGCTGAGAGAATTCATATTTAGCACACCTGTATTTCAAGACATTTTTCATAAAGCAAAAAGTTTAGAATTAGTCACCAAGAGAGTTAAGCTACAAGAAATGCTAAAGAAATTTCTTCCAGGTGAAGGGAAAAAAACCCAGATCTTTGGGTTGAATATATAGCACTGAAAAGAATAAACATGTCCTTTGTTGCTGGTATGGCTGTCACTGTATTAGGGATGGAGCAACACTCTTGCCAACTCTCCAGTCTTAGCAGAATCTGGGAGTCAACAGCTGCCCTTAAAGGGCAATAGCATGGGCTGAAAATAAAAGGATGGTAAATGAGAATCAATGCTAAAAGCATAAGAAAGCTGGTGTGGATGCATTACTATAAGACAAAATGGACTTTCAGATCAGGAGCATTACCAGAGGTAAAAAGAGTACTTGTAAATGACCAAAGGGCCAATTCATCAGTAGACATAAAAATCTTAAATGTGTATGCACTTACCAGAGAAGTTAAAAATACTAAAAATATAACAGAACCACGGGGAAAAATAGACAAATCTATTATTTCAGTTAGATATTTTAGAAGTCTTCTTTCAGCTTATTACTAGAATAAGCTGACAAAAAATTCAATGAGAATATTAATACAGAAGATCTGAACAACATCATCAACCACCTGAAGATAATTCCTATTCATAGAGCACTACACTCAATTGCAGAATACACATTTCTTTCAGGTAAGATTGGTATATTCACCTTCAGGGTTCCTCAAACTACGGCCCACGGGCCACATGTGGCCCGCCGAGGACATTTATCCGGCCCGCCGGGTGCCGCTGCCTGTCCTGCTTAGCAGCCGACTCGTCCTGGGTCCGCAGTGTGCATAGGAATTTGTTCATAGTTTTTTTTTTAAACTATAGTCCGACCCTCTAATGGTCTGAGGGACAGTGAACTGGCCCCCTGTTTAAAAAGTTTGAGGATCCCGATAGATCATATGCTGGACCTTACTATAAATCTCAATCAATTTAAAATTATTAAAAGTGTATGGAATATATTTTCCTGACTGGTATAACTTAAGTAGAAATCAATAAAAAAATGATATCAACCATGTGCTCAATGATTAGAACACTGGTTCATGCACCAAAGGGTTATGGGTTTGATTTCTAGTCAAGGGCACATACCTAGGTTGCAGGTTCAATCCATGACCCTGGTCAGGGGATGTGCAGGAGGCAACCAATCCATGTGTCTCTCTCATTCATGTTTCTCCCCCACCTCTTTCTTTCCATTTTCCTCCCTCCCTTCCACTCTCTCTAAAAAGCAATGGAAAAATCATCCTCAGGTGAGGGTTAACAACAACAAAATGATGTTAAGGCAAATTTCATATATTTGGAAATTAAATAAAACACTTCCAAATAAACCAGTGGGTTAAAGAAATACTCATAATAGGAATAAAAAAACATTTTGAACAAAATGATAATAAAAAAATCCACATATCAAAATTTGTAATGTGCAGCTACAGTGGTTCTTAGAGGGAAATTTGTAGATTAAAATGCTTCCAATGGAAAGGAAAATTAAAAATCAATCACTACCTGATCTCAATTAATTAGCACTTTTTAATCATTATTAATTGCATCATCTAAATGGCATCATCTACATAGGAAGTGTGGCAAATGTAGGTTAGACAAATTTACAAAACACATATACCTGTACAGTAGATTAACTTATGTGGTAGGATAATGTTACCTACTGTGTTCATTATCAATCACCATTCTTAAACTTGGCAAGGATTTTCATTGGGGTAGATTCTATCTCATGATGAAGTGAAAGAGCAGACTTTGCTGCTTAAAGACTTAACTCGCCTTCTTCCTCTGCCACTTACTACTCTCTTGACTATCTCTTGGTGTCAGTTTCCTCATCTGTAAAAGAAAGAAAGCTATCTGCTTTATGAATATGACAAAGTTGCTCTGGAAAATGAAACACTGCTTAAGAAAGGATCTTTAAGATGCTAAGTGCCAAAAAACTGTTAAGACAATTGCCATTATCAATGAATGGAGCTAGAAAATTTTCCTCCTCTGTCTTTTATTTATTGCTTAGTTCACTGACACTATAGTTCTCTCTGAATTTTACATGTAACCTTGAACTCAACAAAGATTAATGTTAAATATCTTCTATGGAAATCATTGCAAAATTATGCCAGAAAAGAAACAAACTGACATCTACAAAGCTGAGAGTTTGGGACACTTTTACAGCCTGTGACACTTTTATAGCCTGTAAAGTTCTGTTCACACTCCTGGGTGTAAGTCACCAGCCTCAGTTTACCTCACAAAGCTCTAGAAATGTTGGGCTTTCCTACATGCCTCTGGGTATGTGATCATGCAGTACCCTTTGCCCTAAATATTTACAAAAAATTTTAACCTGAAAAATGTATTATGACTCCACCCATTTCTAGTTTGGGCATTGTTTACCTCAGGAAGCCTTGCCTGAATCTCAAGAGCTAAGGGCCCCTGCCTTGTACTCCCACAGAAACTGCAGGTAATGCCATTTCACAGTAGCTGACATGACACTTATTGTCTGTGCAGGAGTCTGTCTCATTTACCAGACTCTGATCTCCACACTGGGAGGACCATATTTCATTCATTTTTGTACCCTTAGGTTGTAGGAGGGTGCCTAGTGCATATTAAAGACTCAATAAATATCCATTGAATTTTAAAAATTGAATTGAATTGCTTATACTCATGAATCTATTGTAAGTGTCATGACAAGAAGCAAAGTTCTAAAAAAGCCATTAGGAAATTATGGAATATTTAGGGCTTTATTTAAATGTGGTTTCCACAACATATTAAAATCATTAATAAAATATTTAAATGAATATCAATGAGAACTTGACACAAACTTGGCATATGGGAATCTGTGTTTATATGGTTCAAATGGAAAACCTGGAAGTGAGTTTTTTTTAAATATATGTATTTTTTAAATTTATTTCTGAGAGGAAGAGAAAGGGAGAGAGAGAGAGAAACATCAATGATGAGAGAGAATCATTCATTGGCTGCCTCCTTCACACCTCACACTGGGATTGAGCCCGAAACCAGGGCCTGTGCCCTGACTGGGAATAAAACCTTGACCTCCTGGTTTGGCACTCAACCATTGAGCAACACTAGCCTGGCTGGAAGTGATTGTTCATTTAATAAAGAGTCTTTGTTTTACAAAATAAGACATAAGATTCCTTTAAATAGTGAACTGCTTATGGTCATTAAATTGATCAAAAAGAGGCTTAAAATGCCTGTTTGCCAGGAACATGTGATATGTACAAATCCAAGTATTTCTATATCTTAATAGAATGTGTTGGGCATGTCTGCAAGATTTCTCTTAACCTTTACAAGAAACATAGGGTATAATATTTCAGAAAGATTATAGATTATTCCAACTACAACTTTCAAAGTGGGATCAATTGTCATGACTACTTCAACCATTATGGGAAATTGGAAGAGTGTTTCAACAGAACACCCTCCCCCCCCATAAAAACACACATACAAAATAAACCATAAACAAAACCAAAAATTGCTGAAACCCAAAATAGGTTCCCCAGAGACTCTGGGAGTCTTGTCCTGGATAGGATGTGGAATGAGAATTTTCCTATTACTTTGGAACTTGGGCTGAAGTCCAAAACAGGACAAGTAGCAACAGTTGTTTCAGTGACAGTTGAGACACTAGGTATGTTCCTCATAGGACAAGCTAAGATGTGGCCCAATTGTGAATAATAGTCACTTCAAAGAACACATTTAACAGCCAGTTTATTAGAGGATAGTGGCTTAAAGGAAATTTGTAGGAATAGAGAGCAATGTGGCGTGGTAAGCAGCTATGTGATCTCATCTCAATTTAATGGAGGACACTTCAGGAGACATCTTTTGAGAAAGGATAGTGAGGAGAGAAATGCTTGCCAGCAGTGAGATGCTGTCTTACAGAATGAGTGGCATTTCTTGGGGGAGTTTGAAATGTGTTCTCTAGTACAATGCTTCACAGTGGCCTGATATTGGATAAGACTGAATAAAAATGAATTTTTATAAAAGTGAAATAAAAAAAAAAACTTCAACCTAGAAACATCATTCAGAAAGGATATATACACCCCTATGTTCATAGCAGCACAATTTACAATTGCTAAGATTTGGAAACAGCCTAAGTGCCCATAAGCAGATGAGTGGATTAGAAAGCAGTGGTACATCTACACAATGGATTGTACACTGCCATGAAAAGGAAGGAACTCCTACCATTTGCAATAACATGGATGGAACTGGAGAGCATTATGCTAAGCAAAATAAGTCAGTCAGAGAAAGATAAATATCACATGATCTCACTCATTTGTGGAATATAATGAACAACATAAACGGATGAACAAAAACAGATCCAGAGACAGAGAAGCATGGATCAGACCATCAAACCTCAGAGGGAAGGCAGGAGAGGGTGGGGGGAAAGGGGACAGATCAACTAAAGGACTTGTATGCATGCATATAAGCCTAACCAATGGTCACAGGCACTAGGAGGTGATGGCACGAGCAGGGACATGGAGGGCAATGGGGGGATAAGAACATATATGTAATACCTTAGTCAATAAAGAAAAAAAAACTTCAAC
The DNA here is from genome assembly GCA_026230045.1 of Corynorhinus townsendii. Lineage (NCBI taxonomy): Eukaryota > Metazoa > Chordata > Mammalia > Chiroptera > Vespertilionidae > Corynorhinus > Corynorhinus townsendii. The sequence goes on from JAPDVU010000002.1 coordinate 37,529,248, forward strand.
CAATCACACACCCTGAATAGTAACATCAGTGCTGTAACTTTTTCTAAATGGTGCTCTTAATGTCTGTACTTATTTTTTTGCTCACAGATTAATTGGTAACAGGCTGTGCCAGGTAGACATGGAGTGCCCAGACCTCAGATGAAGTAGCTCAGAGTTTTACCTGGAGACTTGATTAAAATTCCCATTCTGAGCACTGCAGTTAGCCCAAGCATCTTTATTTCTAAGAGGCTCCTAGGTAATGCCAAGACTGATAGTCTGGAGCACTTTTGAGTTGCAAGGCTCTAGAATAGAGCCAACCAATGGAAATATCATGAGAGCCAAATTATAACTTAATTTTTTTATATTAAGTGTGTGAGATCTCAGTTTGAATCAGCCAGATTTCAAGTGCTAAAGCCACATGTGGTTAATGGCTATTGGCAATAAGCTCTAGGGTTTGAGCAGCATCAAGACTGGAGCCTGATTCTTTTATAGAGAAATCAGAAGGCATGAGGAGGGCTGAAGATGTACTGAGTGGCAGAGTGAGGCCAGAGGGCAACTGTGCCTGGAGTTTGAGAGCATGGCAAGGGAGGGGGTGTTTCTTCTCCTGTGGGACACATGGATACTGTGCAAGGTAGCACAAGTTATCTTGAGAGGACCACACAAGAGGGATGTTTGCTGGGGTGAAGGGATCCTGAGGACTTTCCAAGGGCAGGAGAGAAGGGTTTTGCAAGAGATTAGCCAAAGAATGTTTCACAAGGACCAGGAAATGCCGTGTGTGTGAGTCTCTGATATTTTGAACATCCATTCTTTGCGGGGAAATTTGACAGTATAGAAGGGTCCACAAACAGACCTGTGCTGGGAAGGAAATAAGCTTTGACATTTTGATATTTGATTGGATTGGACATTTTTAATTTCTGAAAGTTTTCTAGTACCTGGAAGTAAGCAGAGAGTTGTGGAATCTGCCCAAGGATTTCACTGAGTTGTGGGAAGAAAACAAGATGGCAGGTTTGAAAAAGGTGTGGAGAGAAACTGGAATTTTGTTTGTCTCCTGGCATGACAATCTACTGGTCATAGTCTGTGTGAGCTCATGTTGCATAAATGATGGTCATTTGAATGATCTGTTCTTCACACCTTCTCTCATCAGCCTGCCACTGGCTGGAAACATGGCCAGGAATTTCAGAATTAATGTCTCCATGTTGTTAAATCATCTTGTGCTACTTCCTGTAAATTTATCTTCTTCCCTATGTTTGTGACAGAAAGTTTCAAATTAAATAAGAGGGTAAGCAATAGTTTGGGAATTTCTCTTCTTCGGAAAGGCTTAAGCTCAGAAGGAAGAAGCAATGGAATGAAACCAATAGAAATTGGTTAACATGTTACTGGCTGCAAATAATAGAAACCCACATGCCAAAGGTCTTAAATAACAATAATACATAGACAAGTAACTCGTAAGTAGGGTGGGACTCGGGGCTGGGTGATACCGTGCCTCAACTACATCAAGTTTATTTTTTTTCTTCTTTAAATATTTTCTCCACCCTGCTCTCCTTTGAGTTTGTTTCATCTTCAGACTGGTAGGAAGCAGGCTGGGTCAGTTTTAAACAGCACGTTTATGGGCAGTAATACCCAGGTGAAGAAGAAAGAGTCTTTTTTTTTCCTTTTTCTAGAATCCTCCTAACAGCCTTTCCGCAGATTTCCTTGTCCAGCATTGCATTACATTTTTATTCCCAAATCGATTTCTGGCTAAAAATAGAGAATAGAATTAGCCACATTCCATTGAGGTTGACCTGGAGTTGAGGTTCATGCTTATGAGAGGAAAGGTGAATATTTAGACAAACTTAGATTTACTGAAAAAGAGCAGAATGGGGCACCAATGTTGTTCACCAAAGATGATATGGAGATTTTTATTCTTAGTGGAAATGTGCTTCAGTGGCTAGAGACCGTGACACACTGTATGATGCAAATGTGTGTCTGAGCCAAACTGAGCATCCAGAGCAGTTACTGAAACTGCTTTCTGGATGACATCACATCACATCACATTACAATTAAGCCATATTACGAAAAGGCTTATGTATGGATCTCACTTACAATTAAAAGGCCTCTCAAAAGAGACATGGTGTTTCGTTGCGGGGTCTTTATAACGCAGCAGATCTCCCAGATGCCCAATTGTTAACTCTGCATTGAACAACTGTATCCACACTGGAAGCATCACACAGAAGTTTTAAAACGCCCTCCTCTAGTTGTGGGGACCCTTTGCTTCAGACGAGGATAGGAAAAGAAGGAATATGTTCTTATGAATGTAGTTGTTTTCTGCCTTTGTTATAAATGGAACATTTCAAGAAATACTATCTTTCTAAGTAGCTAACCATTACATTACTCTAGTTATGCCCTGGGACAGAGATGATGTTTTTAAAAATTTGCAAAAATTCTAGAAGATTATTCAAACTTAAGCCTTTTTAAAAGCATAGCTTTCCAGCACTAATCTATTAATTTTTTTCTTGGAGCCATAATGTGTAGTTCTTGTTTTTCCAGTATGGTACTTGAGCAGAATAGTATGGGTTGGAAATTTTCATTTTATCATATCTATTATTCTGCAAAGCGATAGGAATATTTAATGCCAGACTAGTTCCTTCATGAATAATACTTGGGGGGATATTTCACTCCTTTCACTGGCAGCTTATATTAATGCTCCTCACCTTGAATGCCAAATATAGAAGAAAAAGAAATCCCAGAAGAGAGAGACATTGGTTTCTTCCTTTTTTTTTTTTAGAAGTCATATTTTTGCTCCATAATTTTTCTTGGTTAGATGATTTTAAATTCTCCTCCTCTCCATCTCTCTTGCTTGTTTACTCCAGGAATGCAAACTTGACCTTGATTTTAAGGTCAAGGCATTTTTAGACTGTGCAATCAGCAGGGAATAGAAAAAAAATCAATGTGAAACATATTGGAGAAGAATGAGGGTAACAGTAAAGTAGAGGTGCTGGGAACTCATACAGGAATTGGAAACAACGAGGTAATAAAGTAAGAATGCACTACTCTGAGATTTTTATGATTCCTTTTTCTTTTGCTTCCCTTTTCTTACATGGGGCGTGGGTGAAAATTATGGTAATTTTAAGACTAATGCATTTTCAAAGCATTTTCAGGGACCAAAATTACTTTGTCACGTAAAAATGAGATGTGTTTCATTTTGCCCACCCCCGCCCCCAAATCCATTTTTTTCTTTCTCTTTGTCTATTGAAGATAGGGAAATGACTAGTTCATACCTGATATGGAATACAAATTTAGGAGTGTTTCCTGAAGCTCAATGGCCAAAAATTGCACTGAGAAATGTGAGGCCTTTTATCAGAATAGTAAATAAATCTAATTTTTAGTGAAAACACATTTTGATTTTATAAAGATACATACTCCATGTAAATGCTGAATAAAATCACAGTGAAAATGTTGATAATAAAACTATCCATGTAGTCTAGTTCTCTCTAGAATTTAGCCATAGGCCTTGGAAAGAAAGGAAAAAAAGTTTAATCAATTGTCATTTATGACAAGGATTATCTTTTTTTCTCTTTATTTATTGTTGGAGTCAAGAACAAATTAGGCATAAGAAGAAAAAATTCCCACTCTTTGTTGAGCTTAATGTTTATTAAAACTTAGTAGAGTATGATCAGAGAAAATCTCAGAATGATCAGTGAAAATTTTAACCTTTACATGTTAGATGTATACATATTCTCTACATATGTGCAAATATAAAAGGACAAACAGGTTTTCAATCATACTGCCACATAGATATGAAGTTTGTCTGATTTTAAGTAATTATCAAGGCAAAACAGACTGTATTATGCTATCTGGAAAATATAAAATGTTTTATCAAAAAGAGGTTAGAATTAAATATATGGCAACTTCTCTAAAAAATCTAAATTAAATATGTTACATTTGAGATAAAGAGAACTGTTCTATAACTCAGATTGCCAGGCATATATGTCTAAAATACAGCCTTCATTATCTAGCATTATTTCAAAGCTTATTACTTTTGTACTGACCTTACATACTTAAATTTTATAAATGCACAATAATTCATGGAGAATAGAGCATTGGGTAGGTTCATGGATAACCATGAGTGTCAGCTACTGGCAGAAATGAGTATTGATGGTTTTGCCTATATCACAGCAGAAAGTGAAGGAAATGGAAAACCTCCCCCCGCCCCCCCCCCCCCCCCCCCCGCCACCTTTGATTCCCTGGAAAAGAAGAAATCTAAGTAGGGGAAGATACAGGTTTCCCCTTACTTTGATCAGTACAGTAAGTTCAAAGATTGTTTCTACTACATCTTATCTTACACCTACATCTCACATTAGATTTGATAGATTTCCTTAAAGGATTAAAAAAGAGAAAAGACAGGGACTTCTAAGCAGAATCAATTATGTACACCTTAATTCATGGAAAATCAGCAGGGCAACAAGAAAGATTCTCTCCTTTAACTTTGATTTCCCTCATATTTACTTTTTTTTCAGTCTGAACACTCGAGGCAAAAATTCACTTGGCCTCAACTAATTTGCAAATGCCATCATTCACTGCTATTTTGCTACCCATTTCTCAAATCTCAATTAAATGTGTTGACAGTTTCCCTGCTAGAAACACACAGAAAGGTCTTTCCCCAACCAGAGGTCTTCACTCATTTCCTGCTAGTGGACTTGGCAAGTAGAGTTAAAACATCCATTACGGAGGCTGAGTTTTAATTTAGAAGGTTATCACCAGAGTCAGCTAAATAATTATAAAATCCTTTACAAATGTAAACTGCCACTGAAATGTATAGTAGCAGCTGAGAACGATATATAGATCATGAGACCTATTTATAATGGATTTTTAAAAGAATGAATTTTAGATTCTTACTCGTGGAAAGCTTGCATAACCTTTTGAAGAACCCCAAGGATGAACTGAAAGTGTCTTTTCACTGCAAGTATTTTTTTCTATTAAAACCAAAAATAGCAATAATAAAAATGACTGTAAGTCTTGGTGCTCTGGCTCAAACTCCACATTCCCTGCAAAACTAATAGCAAGGAGTGATAGGGGAGAGAGTTTTGACTAAAGAAATGACAATTTTGGGGGGAAATGAAAGTTTTGCTTTCCTGTTTTCTTCTACACCAATAATTTAATATAAAAATATAGAATTTAATGTAAGTATAATAAAATGAAATTAGCATGCATCACTTTGAGAGTATGGACTTTAACAAATCATAGAATGTTAGAAATATGCCTATGTGTAAAATGGGTACCCACTTTATGTTAACAGTTTTTCAACAAATGTTAGCTACAAAGGATAAGGAACAAACTATCAGAAGTCTTTAACAGAGACTAACTGGTCAACCCTTCTCTTTATAGATGATGAACTGAAGCCAAAGAGGTTGAAAGACTCGCCTTCTTCATACAGTGGGCAACTGGCAGCCAGGCTCAGGGACTTCTCTGCATCATCACTGCCACAGAACCTTTTTGGGCATGAACATATAGTTAATAACAAGAGTAACTCTACCTGCCCAGGGGTTATTGATGAAAGGTAATAGAGGTTGTACGAATTCCTTTAAAATTTTAATTTGTGGTACAGTGCCTTGCATGGGGCAGGCACTCCGTAAATGTTGGAGGAACAGAATTTATCTAATAGCTGTGGTGAGGGCTGGCTCTGATTCACTCCTCAAAGCTCATTGTGCTCACCCCGCCTCTTTAATCAGACTTATGCAACTAACACCTCTGACCTTTATTTCGCAGTGGGAGAATTACCTGCACTATAGGAGCAGAGAAAGGCAGCCTCCAGCTGGTACCAGGATGGGGACAACCTTTTCTTTTGTTCAGGAAGTAAGAAGCATTCAGCTTGACCCTGGTGTAAACCTCCCTCTGCAGTATTTAGGAGCCAAGCTGTCTCTGCCAATCTAGCTGCCCCAGGCATCGTTCATCTTATCTGTTTTTCTCTCTAGGACAGAGCAATCAGTGGGAAGGTATTTCCCCTCCCTGGTTTCTTCCAGTCCTGAACAGAGCACTGGGGGCAGACCCAATGGTGAGTGATGCCCGAGGCCTGCTGGCCCTATAACCCGCATGGCTTCCTGCTTGGCCTGTGTGTGTTGTTTTGGTGGACTGACTTCCATGGACATAGGAAGAAGTGGGAAAGGGCAACTAGCTCTGAAAATGAGGAAGAAGGAAAAGAAAATGCTAAAAACCCAGTTACTACTGAAAAGTTTATGGGGTCTTTGTTTTGGCTGACCTTACAGGTATTGTTTGTTGATTTGAAAAAAAAAAAGTTGCCATAGCTTTCTGTATCCAGTAAGTACATTACTATGTTCAGTTAATTGAATTTACATATTTTTGTTAAATGAGATTTTAAAAAGGGAATGTTTTTAAAGAGCATGGAGTGGGGAGACATGGTATGACTTCTTCCAGTCCTACCTGCTCTCTGCCAGTCATGTACTTCTCCCGCTGTCTCTTCCTTCTCCCTATCCTCCTTCTTCAAATAACCACTGTGCTCCTAGCACCAGCCACGCAGGATGTCCTTGGTACCTGTTTGGAGAGAGAAGGGGAAGGGGAAGCAAAAGACAGGGAAAGACAGCATCCCAGGTTGCTTTGGGAGAGTGGTCTGTGTTGGAGGAGTTAATCCTCCATCTAGCTGCAGGAATGGCAGTCTTGCCTTTCTTCCTACTAGCCCCCAACTTTGGCATAGTTATTTATTAGTTAGTACTCATGAACTCCTCAAACAAGAGATCAATGCATTGTGGTTCAGTGAGTGAATAACACACAGAGTTGCTTCATTTGTGGAATTATATGGCCACTGAAGTTACATGAGTTGTATGATCGAGGTCAAATCTCTTGTTCTCTGAACCTCAGTTTCTCATCTATTAGATAAGGGTAATGCAGGCTGTTTCCCTCATAGCATTCTAAGAAAGAAGTGAAATATGGTTTGTGAAACCATAAAGCATGATGACAGTCAGGGATATATAGTAACTTTTAATTTTATCTTACAAAAGAATTTATAAACTGAATGTTCTTAGGTTTCTCCTTTAACAGGTACAGGTGGTTTCACATTTAGAGTTGAACTTGAATTTTGTAGTGGATAGAGACAGTTTGCTGGCCATAAGCCCCACTCACTCAAATAGGTATGTCATTCTCTGCAAAGTCTACCCCAGATAGACTGGTTCCTTGTGTGTCCTCACAGATCCAGTCCAGGGCTCCCTTACTCCAGATCCCTGCTGCTCTCCCCATCAGCCACTGCCCATCTGAAGGTGAGATCCTTGCCCAGGAGCCTAGACCTAGAGCCCCCTGTGCCCATTTCCCACAGGTGGTGGTCTTCTGGAAAATGAGAAGGCAAGAGCTTCTTGGCTTTGCTGTTCTACTAAAGGGGCACCTCTGTAGTAAACGGGTGAATGGTGTAGCTCACACATAGCACGGGGGTGTCACAGGCTACACTGAAACTGGCCACTGTGCTTGGATCCCCTCCCACTCACTCTCAGTCCCATGGCGGAGGCAGGCTTGTCATGCCTGTCTCGTTCCTCTCTGAACACTTTCCCCCCAAGATTCTGCAAAGTCCTGCTGGCACTATGGCTCCCTACCACCTTAGTCCTCTAAGCATTTCTGCATGAGTTTGGTCCCCACTTACAGATATGCTTTGGAAGTTTTCAGGAAATTCTTTATGCCCTATGTAAATTGCCAGATGTCTATAGCTTAATGGACAGGAGTGTCTTCTAAAGCTAAAAGCCAGATATATCTGGATCTTGGTTCCAGGCAAACTGGAAGTGTCTTTCCTACCTCAACCACACTTATTATTATGAAACCTCCTCTGAATAGCATCAGAATGAGCCCTTTATGGTTAAAAAAATGACAGACCTCTTTCAACTAATGCTCTAGAGAAATATATACTGTCTTTTATTTTTCTAAGATCCATATAGATAGGAGTCACTTTACATTTAAGGTAATGAAGGTTTAAAATAGGGAGTATGTGAGAGCTTAATACTCCTTTATGTTACCGAGGAAGTAAAAAACAGCCAGATTTCTTGTTAATTAAAGATGAAATTGGTTCCTTATGAAGTAGAATATATGGGGTTTCAAGCAAATTTTTGCTTTTGGCAGAGCTCTTATTTTCATGTGTCTTCAGCAACACATAAACTGTTCTCACCATTTATCTTAAAACTGTAAGTAGTTCATTCACTTGATCATATCCATGCTATTTGGTGTTAGCACTCTATAAAGTGGTAAACAGAGACTATCCATTAGAAACTTAAAATCTATACCCAGAGAATAATTTATGAATCCAGTCACTCAGCCAGCATATATTCATTGAGTGTTTATTATGTGCCAGGTGCTGGAGTGACACAAAAATGAGCAAGATGTAGATTCTGCCTGAGGGATAGCAGGTGATTTCCTCAATATGCTATATTAGTGGTATCATAACATCCAGGACTCAGCCAGGAGTTATACTGATCATAAATCGATAACCTCATTTCAAGGCTCAAACACAGAGATGGCAAATAAAGCCCAAGCCTGCCCCAGGCAGTATTGATTGAAACAACACATGACTTATAATAGCAGCAGGCAATGAATAATTTTGCTACCAAGAATAAAGGAAAACTCTTTTTTCAATCCCTTTCAATTAAATAACATTTGGATTTATTTTTAAAAATCCACAAAGTTTATATTACTGCACCATCATAAATGCTTTGTCTGGTCAAGAGGGGCAAAGGCTGGGAGATGTCATGTTGGGGAACAGAGTGGATTATTTGGAGGCAAATTGTCTTTACTTGCAGTATAACTGATCATCTGGTTTTCCTTTTCCCCTTATTATTTGTGATGGTTTCTGGACAATGTTGGAAGCTAATATTTCAGTGCCACCTTACTGATCCTTTAAGAACTTGGGAGACCCAGAATAGTTGAGGCAGTCAGCAAAACCCTTAAGCATTCCACCTGGGCTCATCAGCCTGAATTTCAAACCCATTTCTGTCATCTACTCAAAGTGTGATCTTGGGCAAGCTACTGAACCCCAGAGGGCCTCAGTTTCCTCATCAATAATAATAGTATGGGATGATAATAATAGTGTCATCTCTTAGGGTTGTTGTGAGGATTAAATGAGGATGATAAGTTTTAATAAAATGCTAGCTCACAGTAAGTGCTGTGCTAGCCATTATTGCATCCCAGTTTTTAAAGTACCAAGATAATCTCAAATAATTATTATCTACTTTCTCATCCTACCTTTTCCCCTGTAAAGCCACTAGCTAAGTTGTAAGTGTGCCGTAGTAAGATCAGATGGCTTCATGAGAGGTAAAAGGTACTTCTTAAGTATAATCTAAATTATGAGTAATCTATAATGTAAACTAAAATTGTTATTTAGTAATAACAATTTAAGGATATTTATTAACAGTAAATCAGGGAATGATATTTAATCAAGAATTAATTTTAATCTAGGAAATATTGGATCTTATATTTATTAATTTATATTTATTGCATGTATACATCTGTTTATTTATGTTCATGAATATCTGTTTGGCCTGAAAATAATTGAAGACAGCTTACAAAGATGCACATTATTTAGCAAGATAATACCAAATTGAAATTAATAGGAAAAATTAGATAAAGTGAAAATAAAGATAGGAAAAGAAGATAGACTTTTATATATGAAATTGTACCTTGAAGTTCCATGAACTTGCTGTTAGTGCTTCATCATGTTGGTTCTAGGATGTCTAGGGGACAACTTTAAGAGAAGAAATGGAAGCAATAATACAACTTATTAAAATCATTATGTAAAACAAACTAGTTGCTCAGGCAGGGGATAAACATTGCTGACACTTTGATAAGAGTAATTTCATTCATGTTGCTCAGCTTTAATAGTCATCAGAAACTTGGAATATGATCCTTAATAGATTCATACAGTAGCAGTTTACTCAGCTCCTACCCTATAGAAATTATTGTGCCACATGCTACAGAGAACAGAGACATGTAAAACTCTCCCTTTTCTCAAAGCATATGTATCCAATAGAGAGTATAAGCAATACATTAATAAACTAACTTTAAGGTGAAAGGTACACGTGCGGTGTTAAAAGAAGCAATTTAAGTCTCATAGCAATCTATGGACCACCCCAGGAGAAAATATTGTTAACAAGTATGTTCTTTGTACTTTCTAATATTTTAACTATGCTAATTTTAAATAATGGGTTTTCAATACTTAAGATTGTCAAATGTGGATTTCAAAACCACAAGAATATAGTAGAATGCATTGCCAACTCAGATCTATTATAGGTAATTAGGGGGCAGAACTGGCATAGATACTAGTAACCTATCCCCTGACTCCATATATATAGCTTAGAACATGAACTTATAAATTTAGTGTCAAGCCTCACATTAGTCCTTCATCTCAAATTGTCAAAAATTGGTTCTGGAAAAGAGAGAGAGAGCGAGCGAGAGAGAGAGAGAGAGAGAGAGAGAGAGAGAGAGAGAACATAGCAAAATTTCATACTTTTCCTAAAAGTATGGGCATTCATTCCATACATCTGTTCAACAGTATTTGACATTTCTTATAAGAGCAGTAGTGGGCATGGAATTACAACAAAAGTGAAATGTGGCTCTTTTCCTGAAGAAAAATAACTAATTGTTTTTTTTTGGGGGGGGGAGACAGATGTGTAAACAAATAAGAATAGCAACATGACAAGTGCCAATAGACATATATAAGAAACGACAAGCTTAGCCTAGTGATGGAGAGGAAAAAGCCACACTAAGCTGCCATTTAAGTTTCTCCTTGAAAGATGAGCCTTTTGCCGAGTGGAGAGTGTATGATATGGATGAAATTTTTCCCCGGTAGAGAAAATGCTCTCAGAACACCTCTAAACCTATCAATTTAATACTTCCTAAGTACCTATCAAGGATTCAGCATGGGGTTATGTGGGGTGGTAATTACGAAGAAATAGAAAACTTACTATTAGTTTTCAGAATGTCTACTTGTAATAAGTTTTCAGAATGTCTACTTGTAATAAGTAGATTAAATTTTCCACACACATTTAACATAATTAAGAGGTCATGACTGTAGGCCCTAAATGGTGTGTTTCAACATAAAACCTGAGGATTAAAGAAGGACATGATTATGCAATTTAGAGGGACCAGGGCCAGCCTCCCAGATGGGTGAGGCTGGGGGTAGAGAGGGGGAGGGAGATCCAATCTCTTCCTTGGAAACCAGGATGGGATGTGGATAGTGGGGGAGAGCCTGGTTCAACAGCCCAGCCACAAGCTTTCATTGGGTGCCCACCCCGTGTCAGGTTCATGAGCAAGGACGCAGCATCAGGCTCAGGAGAAAACTGGGCTAGACCAGTGATTTGGGGAATGAGAGATCATATGGAAAGAGTGTAGAGGGAATCAGACAGGGCAAGAATGCTGCAGCTGGATTAAAGAGTGTTCTTAGAGGCAGTGGCTTTTATACTTGGAATTTATGAAAATGGGGAGTCACTAAAGGTGGCTGAGTATGGGAGGAAGCTGATGAAAGTAGTACATAAAGAAAATTAATTTTGCACATGAAATGTAATACTGAAGAGGATTGTAGAGATCCCTTCACTCACCGGCCCTCCAGATTCCCTTCCCCTGCAATCTTTCAACGGAAGAATAAATTAAGGCCTAAAGAGGTATGTGATTTGCTTAAGCCGGAATATAATAATCTTGTCCCCATTTCAGTCTCCCTCTCTCTGTCCAGCAGTGTGTGAGCTCTACAGGCTGGATGGCTGGGCAGTAAAGGGCAGAGGAGCCGGAATGAGCCCCGCATCTCTGCCTGGGACCACCCAGGTTGAATGTGGGAGGGAAGTAGGGTTTAGCTCAGCCCACATTGCAGCCATAGAATCAGAATGTTGGAGCTTGCAGAAGACATAAACCTCACCTAGTCCAATCCTATTGCTTCACAGAGAGGAGAAAGTTGAGGGCCTAGTGGGAAAAGTGAATCACACAAGGTGACAATCCAACGGCAGAACCAAGGCCTGACTAAGCCCAGCTATCTGCCCTCTATGAAGTCCCCTTGTTCTTCCAGATCCCATGCTCATGTTGATGGACTCTGTTCTCTGTTCTCAGCTAGTTACCTGTGCCTATGCCATGACCCTTGGTCTCTCTGTCAAAGAAAGAAAGACATTGTTATCTGGAACCAGGATCCTTAAGCTTTTGATTAACTTGGCACTTCTCTCACTCCCAGGTGTGTGTGTGTGTGTGTGTGTGTGTGTGTGTGTGTGTGTGTGTGTGGTAAACTGGGAGAAGAAAGTTAAACAAGGCATGTAGAAGATAGCTCCAGAATGGGTTTGCATCTCCATCTTCCCAAGAGCCACAGTTCTTTCCATTCTTATCTCCTTTTCCCTTCAGCTGGAGACCAGTTTCCATAGGAAAGGGTAGAGAATAATAGAAGGAGAGGAACAGTACTGGACTATGAAACAGATTGCATGAAAAATGCAGACCAGTGAGAAAATGAAAAGGTCCTTCTTCATGCCCTTACATTCATCTCTGTGTTCCCTCAGAACCTGATTGTGTGTGTGTGTGTGTGTGTGTGTGTGTGTGTGTGTGTGTGTGTGTGTGTGTAGGGGGGCAGGAGTGAGGATGATTCGCATCTCCTTTCTTGCCCCCTGGAAGCCATGCTGTTTCCAGGAGAGGTAGGGGGAGGGTCAGGGACTAGCTAATATTGGGGCTGCTGGAGAAGACACTTTCCAAATGGCACTGCCTGGGAAGACTAGAGCAGCATCACCAAAGCCCTGCTTAGACCTTCAGAAGGAAAGGGAAGTTTCTGCTCAGAGTGAAGTGACAGCCAGTGTCAGAGATGACTGAATGAGGAGGGTCCAGCTGGAAAAAGCAAGGACAGAAAATAGATGTTTAAGAAATTCAAACACAAGAACATTTGCAAAAAAGCATTAAAAGGCAACTGGTTGCAGGCATTTTTATTTGATAATTTATAAAAGTAATCAGGCCCCTATATTAATAAAAATTTTTGTAGCCTCTTCACTGCCCTCTGGGGATGTGGCTTATAACTCTGACTGTGGCTTGAATAGTAAATGGACATTCACCTTTCAACCTGAAGGGATCAAATGAGACTTTGAAAATAACTTGCCTCTAAAGAACTAAGAGCAAGCGGTATAAAATAATTTTTTAGTATAAATAATATGTGGTTTTAAAAATTAAATTACCTTGCTCTAACTTTGGTTGTCCTTATAAATAATTTTTGCACAGTGTAAAATTCCAGAATGCATTCTTAAGGTTACTCAGCTATTTACATGCTAATATACATTTATTATTAATATACACAAGATTTTTTTCTCATTTAAGGGTATAGGTGTGTGTTTATAATAAAGAGAATGAATATCTTTGAACTTCATTCACATAGCTGCAAGTATTTTTTCATTCATTTAAACTGAGTTGGGATTTATCTATACGGCTTATGTGATTATATTTGTGGAAGGCTAAGTAGCAGAAACATTATAACATAGACAATGATATTAACATATTCAGATCTGCAACTCAGCCCTTACTGCTTTACACATGTAATTAGGTTGTTTCCATGGTAATGATCTAATTATGGGCTTCTCCTTGGCCTCCTGTAATCACATTTGCTACATTTTGGCAGAGATGTTTTCCTTATTTAGTTGAACTGCAACACTTGACAAGATGTTCTCTCTTAAGATGAATAATGATTTTCCTTGGGAGAGAAAAAGAAAAAAAGGAAACAACACCATCCAAGGTGATTTGAGAAGGATTATAGACATTTGACTAAGCATGCCAGTATTAAAATATCTATTACCCTTGAAAGCATGATCTATTTTTATCTTTTGTGTGTCATTACTGAAAGAACTCATAGGAGGTTCTCATTTTAAAAAATCATGCATGCTATTTAAATATATTATTGCCATGGGGTGCAAGATCCTGAAGGAAATGTTAGGTCAAGAAAGAAAAAAGCTCTGGAGACATTGGCAGAAAGAGAACTGGAGACTGTATTCAGTGAGAATATTATATTGTGATTGACAAGGCTATTCATGAAAAAGTGTTTGATTACTGTTGTCATGGCAGCAGGAAACACCTGAAAAAATCAATTAAGGCTTATTTAGGCAGGGATCCAAACACAATCCTTTCTGTACATGTGGAGGAAGACAGGTGATGTAAATACTTGTGGGAAAAGCAGCTTTATTGTCACGTGGCCCTATCATAAAAAATGTGCAATAGAATAAAAGTTTAACTCTTTTATATGTATAAAATGCCACTGTGCTATGAAGCATTTTATAAGAAAACTAGAGGCCCAGTGCATGAAATTCATGCACAGTGGGGTCCCTAGGTCTGGCCAGTGATCAGGGTCGATTGGGGCTAGGCTGCTCAGGGCCAGGCCAGAGTGGAGACAACAGTTGCCAGGCCAATCAGGGCCTGCCGGCCAGGGGGAGAAACTGCGGGAGGTTGGTCGGCTGGAGGAGGTTGGCTGTGGGAGCACACTGACCACCAGGGGGAAGCTCCTGCGTTGAGCATCTGACCCCTAGTGGTCAGTGTGCATCATAGTGACCTGTTGTTCCAGTCATTCTGGTCACTTAGACTCTCTCTCTCTCTCTCTCTCTCTCTCTCTATATATATATATATATATTAGAGGCTTGGTGCACCTCAGCCCAGCCTGCACCCTCTCCAATCTGGGATCCCTTGGGGGGATGTCGAACAGCTGGTTTAGGCTTGATTCCTGCCTGCCTGCCTGATTGCCCCTCACTGCCCCCCCTGCCTGCCTGGTCACCCCACACAGCCTGCTGTTCAGTCATTTGGTTGTTCCTCACTAACCCCACTGCCAGCCTTGTTGACCCAGGCAGACTGCTGGTCGTTACTGTTACTATGACGGCATCCCAGACAATTTGCATATTCCTCTATTATTAGCATATATCCTATCTAATAAAAGAGTAATATGCAAATTAACCATCACTCCGCTACACCACAACCCATGCCCACAAGCCAATCAGGAGTAAGTATGCAAATTAACCCCAACCAAGATGGCTGATGCCACAGAGCAAGCAGTAGGCTTGGGTTTCCCCGGCAATGGAGAAGCCAAGCTTTCCACACACCCTGGCGGGCCCAGGCCTCTACTCAAGGCTACAAAGTTTCAATTATAGAAGATAAATAAATCCCAACAAAAATGGTGACAACCATGGAGCGAGCAGGAGGCTTGGCTCTGCTCAAGGCTACAAAGTTTCAATTATAAAAGATAAATAAATCCCAGATACCAGGGCCTCTGCTTGGGTCACAGAGGGTGTGGCCAGGCTGCAAACCACCACAGGCCCCTCGCCCAGGCCACCCCACACCCCAAGGGAACCCCCACCCTGATCTGGGACACCCTTCAGGGCAAACCAGCTGGCCCCCATCCATTCACCAGGCCTCTATCCTATCTAATCCTATCTAATAAAAGAGTAATATGCAAATTGACTATCACTCCAACACACAAGATGGCTGCCCCTGTGTGGTCAAAGATGGCTGTCTCCATGTGGACAAAAGATGGCTGCCACAAGATGGCCAGCAGGGGAGGGCAGTTGGGAGGGACCAGGCCTGCAAGGGAGGGCCCTTGTGGGTAATCAGGCCAGTAGGGGAGGGCAGTTGGGAGGGATGAGGCCTGCAAGCGAGGGCAGATAGGGCAATCAAGCCTGCAGGGGAGCAGTTAGGCATCAATCAGGCTGGCAGGGGAGTGGTTAGGGGGCAATCAGGCTGGCAGGCAGAAGCGGTTAGGGAAAATAAGGAAGGCAGGCAGGTGAACATTTGGGAGCCAGCAGTCCTGGATTGTGAGAGGGATGTCTGACTGCCCTGCTGGGATCGGGCCTAAACAGGCAGTTGTGGGGTTAGGCCTAAATGGGCAGTCAGACATCCCTTGAGGGGTCCCAGATTGGAGAGGGTGCAGGCTGGGCTGAAGGACACTCCCCCCCACCCTGCACGAATTTCGTGCACCAGGCCTCTAGTATATTAATAAAAGGGTAATATGCTAATTAGGCCAGATAGATCAGACATCTTCCGGACAAAGCCGCAGCAGCTGCGAGGGCTGAGGAGGGTCGGCAGATGCGGCGGCTGTGAGGGCCTGCAGTGGCAGCAGCAGCAGCAGCGTGATGGGGTGGTGCCTTCCCCTGATTGGTTTGGTTGCCTCCTGCAGAGGGAGGCCAGACTGCAGCTTAGGCCCATGGGAGTGGGCCTAAGTCGTCAGTAGGATTTCCCTTGAAGGCTCTCGGACTGTGAGTGAGAGGGGGCAGGCCAAGCTGAGGGACCCTCCCAAGTCATGAATTTTCGTGCATCGGGCCTCTTTATAGCAGAAAGAATGCATATACAGGCAATGTAGGCTGCTTACTCTGAGGGTTTGGAAGAAGGTTTATGGGTTCCATTGGTATTGGTACCCAGGGGGGAGGAACTGACAATGATCTTCTGTAACCATTATGGATGTGACTGCAAATCCAAAATTAGGGGAATAGAACTCTGAGGACCCAGCATGTTGAAATTGCACTTTGCATGGAATAGAGGGGGCAGTTATAGTATTTTTGTAACCTAATTGATTAAAAGGCATAGATATAGCATGGTGCTTGGGAATAATTAAAATGATAATTGATTTTGTGTTTGTAGCAAACAACCCTTATAAAATATCATATAGTTTGGTTTTAGAAATATAAAGTGTTATTTTCCTAGGGGGGAAATGGTATTAAAGAGAGAATTAGTTATCATTTGCAGATACTAACAGGTATTTTTATCTCCTTCTTTAAGTGTATTCATTCAGTGGGGAAAAAATATTTACTACTTGTAATGCACAGGTACAGTACAAGGTCCTGGGAGTCAGATAGACATGATTGCTACTCTTAAATTATTTTGTGGAGAAAAGAGAAAAGAGAAAAGAAAAGAGGCTAATTTCAACCCTGGGCTAAGCAGTATAATGTAGGGAATCATAGCGTGAGATGGGAGCACAGAGGGTGGGGTCTGTCAGGGGTCTAGCAGTGGGAGCAGAGGCCAGAGATAGCATGGTACATGGACCAGGCCTCACAGAACCACTTAAAGTAGGACAGTGGGCTGGGAGCCTGCGCAGTATGAGAGGGGATGATGAGAGATGAGGCTGGAGTGCAAGCAGGGCTCAGAGTGCCAGGAACATGTAAATCGCGCTGATGAATGTGTGCCCTGAGCACAGTCAGAATCCATTAAAGAGTTTCAAGCAAGGGGACAACTTGGTCTAATTTGCAATACCTGCTGCTGTTACCTTTGACATCCAGTTTTGAAGCAGTGATTTTTGAAGAATCAATCCAACGATTTACATTCTGAAGTAGAGTGCTAACTAGTGTGGTCTTAGGTGAGCCACTTTACCTCCCTAGTACCGTGTTATCCTCTCTAAGGGCCTCCGCTCCATTCCTCTAAGGATGTGGCTTGTTTTTGGTGTGTAGACAGATTTGCCTACAGTGTGAGAATACATTTGTACACATGAGTGAATTGTCCTTGATTACTCAGAGCTCTGTCCTATCTATGAGCCAGCTGATCTAAAACTCTTTAAAACCCTTTTTCTCCCACCACGAGGCCCTGCCAGGAGGATGGTGGTATCTGTCATAGAGAAGGATGTGGGCTTGCATAGTCACTGGGTGTGAGAGAGAATGACAGTTTGAAGAAGTGGTCATAAAGCATTGGGAGCATGGCAGTGAATGGCTTTCATAGTCTCCACTCTGATTTGATTGCTCCAAGGACAGTTTTTTATTGAGTCCCATATAGCATGTGACCGTGATTTAAGTACTTTAAGGCCATAGTCAAAATAAACCAGCTCTACTCTGTTTGGGGAACAAATCTACTAAACATGTAAAGAGGAGAAATATACTTGTTGTAAGTCAGAAATATTCCTTGAAGGGAAAAGGAAGGTCAGAGATCTGTTGATTGGTTAGAGGATAAACTTTCTCTGAAAGGTTTGCTAGAGAACATGGACCTGGAATTCAGTTTTCTCATATGATAGAGAATGGAAATACGATAATATATTCCACTGGACAATTTTGCTTAGTTTATTAATTATTAGCATCAACAACGCTAATTTAAAGGGCCTTATTGTTTCATATTGATGTGTAGGTAATGTTTTGTACTGAAGAAAGGGTTACCATATGTTTATTCAGTAAGCATTTACTAAGTACCTAATGTTTGTCAGGTACTTGGTATAATCAGATGAAAAACTCTCACTCAGAATTCACTTTATGGAGTTGTAAGGAGAGTAGACTTTTGATGGTGAATGCACACTGCAATGTGCAGGTGATTTGTAGAATTCTACACTTGAAACATATAATTTTATTGACCAGTGTAACCCAATAAATTTAACAAAAATAAAATGTATAGGTAAAATCCTAAAAAAAGGTTCATTTTAAAATGCATAGTTAATTATAAAATGGATAATATAAGAAGTATAGACATGAAACATGCTTAAGGGACCTCAGCTGAGGGTATTTAGTCTGGGGCAGGAGGCATTTAGGAATCAGATTATTATCAGTGTTTCCAAAATTCTTAATAGTTCAAGTCTAATTCTAATAAAATTATGCCATATGAAAACCTTAGAGTAACAAAGATAATTAAGAAAATAAGAGAAAATGAAATATTTAGAAGAATCCCTTGTAACTGATCACATTGTTTCGTTCTGTAAAAATGAAGGTCAGATGATCTAACTGGTTTTATTCATCTATTTATTTATTTGTTTGAGCTTCTATGTTTCAGGAACTATTCCCATTTGGGATTACAGAGATAAACAAAGTGGACAAAGTGTTTCTTGGATGTCATGGAGTTTAATTTACAGGGGACCCAATACCATAAGAACTTGATCTGCTCTGTTACATGCAAAGACCATCTTAAATTGCCCGATTAAAATCAGGCCTTTGGATATGGAACTTGGAACAGAAAAAGACATTCGTGGAAAACTAGAATCTGAATAAAATCTGTAGTTTAATAAATATTATTTTACCAATGTTAATTTGTTAGTTTGATATGACTACTGTCTTTATGCAAGATGTTACTATCAGGGGAAGGTGGGTGAAGGGCCTAAGGGAACTCTCTCTGCTCTTTTTGCAACTCTTCTATAAGTCTAAAATTATTTCAAAGCAAAACTAAACTAAAGCTAAACAAACGAACAAAAAACTGGACCTTAGTTGTCTCTGGCTTGTGTTTTCTGTGTTTCTCACATCATCTCTACCCTCTGCTTCCTTATTTCCAGTGAATGTCACGGGTGAGGAAGAACAGATGGATGAAGGTCAGAGTGTTACTGGACTCATGCATGCATTGCCATGCTACTTCGTGTTTTCAAAGGCTGTTTCCTGAGCACCTATGTTGTAACAGTTATTGGAACCAGTGATTGCTATCATCATCTTGGCGAATGCCATAAATTCCAAGGCTTTGAAGTAGAAACGTTATAGAGATGATCATGTTGCTGTGCCTCCAGGGATTTGGGCTGAAGGTTTAAATGTCGCTCCTTATTTTGTGTCGGGTCTAAAGATGCTAGAGTTGGAACAGTTCTTGAAGATCACCTGGTCGAGACCTTCATTTCATAGATGAGGAAACTGATGCCTGTTCAGAAGAAGGGATTTATTCAAGATCACATTTCCAGTTGGTGGTGAGGCCTGAAATAGAACCAGCTTTTTTTGATGTTTAGTAAGGTACTTTCCTCATATCAAGCTGCTTCCTAAATTTTTCATATAGCTTAGATTCAAATGAACAAACTTGGTGCCAAAACTTTATGGGTGACAGTTCATTCTATTATAAACAGACCATCACCATTAGCAATGTACCATATTAAAGCCTGGAGGGAAGTCCAACACAGGAAGTAATTCTGTAGGCAGCAATATGCACGCTTGCCAAGAAATATTGGCTGAATTAGATTATTCACTAAAAACTGATCAAAACATTCCATCTTCTGTGATTGATTTTGTAACATCTACATGTCTGGATTGACACCAAAATTAACAAGTATCAAAATAGCACTATTCTACACAAATTTTGTTGTGTAAGGGACTTAAATATAGCTCAAGTGTCCAGGTTTTTTTTTAATGGTGTATTAGGTGAGATCCACATATCTGCAAAGGGCACATGAATGAGGCACTTACCAGTAGAATGAATTCTTAATACCACAAGTAGTACATTTTAAAGAGAATAGTTGTACATTAAAATGGACACAGCAGCTATGACTGTAGCCAACATTGAATCCTAGTTTCTTTTCTTGTCTTTCAGATAAGCTCAGTGATATGATCAATACATGCAGATAATTACAATTGTAGAAATGTTGTGTGTTTCTATTTTGGCCCATGTAATATTCTCCCAGATAACATGGTTGTTTCAGTCTTACTATGACACACATTTCCCCAGTCCTGTGACCTCCACCTTTGGCAGTGTGGTTCAGCCTTACCTCCTCTCCCCACCCCACCCCACCCACTGCTTGTCCTCCACCACCCTGCCTGTCAGAATGCTTCTTGCATCACAGCTGCCCGTGTCCATTGCAGGGTGTGGGCTCAGGCCTCAGAAACTGCTTGGCAGATGGTCATACTCTTCAGTAGCTGTGGTCCGTGAGGAAGCACTTTGCCATCATTATGCACATCTTATCTTGGATCAAACCCATGAATGATTAGAACACTTATCCAAATCTCTCTCTGGTGTGGTCCTTTCTACCTATCTTCTTTCTTCATTGAACATCTCCTGAGCTTTCAGCCTCTTTCCTGTCTCCCTCTCCTACCCTTTCTCCTCCTTCTTCCCCTTTCCTATCCCCCAAATATCTCCACAGCACCTCGTTGCGCCTGGAACAGAGTTAGGTCCTGGGGACACAAAAATGAATAGGATGAACTCTACTTCTCAAGTGTGTACCTCCCTGGTTCCCTGGTGCCTGTCCCTGACTATTCTCTGAGTGAGGGTCCAGCCAGCCCCCAACCCACCCCGTCAGCCTCTCGGTGCTCCCCCCCTCCCTCTGTGCACTGTAAACCTCCATTTACAGCAGGCAGTCTCTAAGGTACATACTGATGAGGAATAACTGTCAAGCAGCATGAAGATATTTAATGATGGCTTAAAAAGAGCCTGGGAATAAAGTCATGAGGAATAACTGTCAAACAGCATGAAGATATTTAATGATGGTTTAAAAAGAGCCTGGGAATAAAGTCGTATGAGAAATTTGTTACATATTTAATTTAGGGAAGATTGTTACAGTATCAGGGGAGGAAAGGAAGAAAATATATTGCTCTCCATAAAAATGCAGTAAAAGATAAAGCACAAACAGCCCCTCTGTTATGTTGAAATATTGTCATTCTGTGATTAAATGGAGGCAGCAAGGTGGTTTCTGTTTGGCACTCCTGCCAGGGAGGCGTGGAGGAGGGAGAAAGGCATCAAGGCTGTAGAATTGGATAGCTTCTAGAGCTAGGAGGAAATTGAAATGCAAACAAAGCACAGCGGTGCAGAGATTCTGAGGGTCTTCAGGAGAGCCCTGGTCCTTGGTGAGACAGATGGGCCATAAAATGAACTTACATTTCAGGCCATTTTGACACCTCTCTGTTTTCCTCAGCTTGGCAGCAATAATAGAAAGCAGGGTCACATCTTTTTTTTTTTTTTTAATGTACAAAAACTAATGTTATGTCTTTGCCATCTTGGGAATCTAAGAAAAGAACCGTCTTGCAAATGAGTCAGCCTGGAGTGTCCAGATAGCTCAGTCAATTTTTGGCTCTGTGCTTTAGCACATTCCATTAAGAGGGTGGACTGCATGTGCCTGTGAGCCTTCAGAAAGTGGCAGGCATTTCCTAGTCCATCACTCATTTGAGTTACTGAACCTGGGATCAATAAATATTCCATTACTGCATTATTTATGGCCAACTATAAACAATTTCCATCATTAAATCTTTGCCTCTTAGTTGTCCCTCATTAGCAAGGGATCAATTTCAGATCCCAGTTTGGGTCATGCCCAGAATTATAGAAAAGCAGTGTGTGAGAGTGTTTATTCTTATGTATATTTATATTTTATTTTGAAAATAGACACATGACAAAAATTATTCCTGTATCTAACATTTTCATAGTGTTTCAGTGCCAAATGTCACCTCAAGCTTTATTTCAGATGCTGTTGTAATGACATGGGAAAAAGATTGGACAGCACTTGGAGGAGTTTGGGTTCTTAGCATATATCTCCGTCTTTCTAATCACTGGTTGTTGTGTGACCTGTCAAGTAACTCATTTGCTGCAGTTTCTTCATTTGTAAAATAATTGTATTAGAATGTGTGATACCTGAGTTTCTCTATAGGTCCTACATTCAGCGAATGGAAGAGGGTTGTAAAAAGGGGTGGTGGAAGACATGTGGGAACAGGACTTAAGTAGCAACCTTTGCTGATGTTCAGAATTCCTATTAAAACAGTGATAATGAAGGTCATTGTGTTAAGTCTGAGTGCCCTGTGGGACATCACCCACTGGTCGTTTATGTTTAATAGTTGTCTCTTTTCTAATGTAGGGAGCAATTCTACCTGGGAGAGAACAGGTTGTATGGAGTTGTAAGACTGCCTGTGATCTGAAAGCAATTAAAATATGTTTTATTCAGTATAGTGTTATTTGTTGTTGTTTTGTTGCTATTTTGCTTTTAATGAGAATTTGAATGCTTTTGCTGGGCTCAGGTTATAATTTACCATAATCCTCACCACTTGCCTCCTTCCTTTACTTCGACCTCCTGATCCTAGAGGTATTTAGATTGGGAATAGCTAGTCCAAGGAACTCAGAGGGAAGAGTGGTCAGTCATTCAGGCAATAGATCCTGAGCACCAACCATGTGCCAGGGTAAGTGGGTGGCACTGCAAATACCGAGGGGGACACACTGGATGTGTTCCTCCCCAGAGGAGTTCACATTCCAGTGAGGAACACTAGCACAAACACCTTTCTACAAATACTAAATAATGAGGCATGTGCCAGGTGCTAGAAAGGAGTCCTACAGCACACCGTAATCAGAGAGCCTGATATGGTCTCAGAGCAAGGGAAGGCTTCCCAAGGAAGGGATTTTTAAACTGAAACATAAAATGAAAGTAGAAATTATTCAGTGTAGACAATACAAGGAAAAGAAAATATTGAGTAAGGGATGAAGGCACAGAGGTGTGATGGTATAAGTTGCAAAATGAAGAGTTGGTATCTTGAGCAAGACTAGCATGGATTAGCAAAAATATGTCTATGTCTGTTTCTTCAAAACTCTAATATTATTAAAGGACTGTGAAAAAAAAAGAATGGATTTTCCATGTTTCCCCCTGAAGCTTTCTCCCTGACCCCTACTTGACCTTCTCATTTATTTATTTTTTATTATTTCAGAGAGAGGAAAGAAGAGGGAGAGAGAGAGAGAGAAACATCAAAGATGAGAATCATCAATTGGTTGCCTATTGCATGCCCCCTACTGGGGATTGGGCTTGCAATCTAGACACGTGCCCTGATCAGAAATTGAACCATGATCTATAGGTTCATGGGTCAAGGCTCAACCACTGAGCCACACCGGCCGGGCTTGAGCTTCTCATTTATATCACTCTTCATTACTCAAGCCAGCAAACTTGGAGTGATCCTTGGCTCTCTTCTCCATCTCATGAAACAGCTCTCCAGTCACTAAATCCCATTCCTTCTATCTGTGCAATGCCAGTGACGTCTTCTACTTCCTTTCCTTTCTTCTTGCTTCCACCCTTCTTTAGGCCCTCATACCTTTACAAGGGTCTATGGCAATGGAGTGTGATCTGCTCCCTGATCAGAAGGGCCCCATTCCCCACCCAAGATGCATCTTCCCAAAATACTTTCTCACACAGACTGACCTTTTCAATGGATGTCTTTGGCCTCTTGCCACCTAAAGAAAAAAGGCTCAACCTCTTACTTTTCCACTGAGGGCCCTAAACTATGATAGCTTATGTTCCCTTATTCTGCACCTGAGTTCTTCAGACTGGCCACATAGACCATCTGGAGAATATAGAAGATCTGGTATCATGAGTGAGCATTTTGAAAGAAAAAACAGTGTAGCAAAAACATACATTTGGGAAAATGACAATTCTTTTACCCCACACTAGTCTGATAGTGACTAAATTTTTGTATATCCCTTTTGCTTATATGCACAAGTATATATAACAAATTTTCATTGCGGTATAATGGACCTTTGCTAGATTGTGTCCTGTGGTAGACTGTATTTTCTGTGATCATGTTCTTTCAATATGATATTGACGTTCTATTGAGAGAAAGTGATGCTGTTCACGCCTCTTGAATCTGGGAAGGTCTGTGACTATAACCAAATTGATGCTATGCCTTCTAATTCTAGGGCACAAAAAGTGATACAGTTTCTGCATGCATTTCTTGGGGTGCTTGCTCTTAGAATCCAGGTAACATACCAAGGAAGCAGGGAGCACACATAGAGAAGCCACATGGAGAGGCCTTGTGTAGATATATGAACAAGGGCCCACAGCCAGCATTAGCTATAGACTCACCAGACTTCTAAGTGAGGAGGCCTTAGAAATGACTCCAGCATTAGTTATTAACCTAGTGCAGCCATCTCAGAGACCCAGAGAGAGACTGCCTGGCTGAGTCTAAGTCAACGCCAGAACTATGACAACTAATAAAAAATTGGTGGTTGTTGTTTTAAGCCACTTTAGCTCAGGATGATTAATTGTTACAGCAATAGGTAACCCAACCTATGCCTTAAATCGGTAAAATAGGCTTATATGCATGCATACAAGTTCTTTGGTTGATCTCTCCCCCTTACTCCTACCCCTCCCCACCTTCCCTCTAGGGTTTGACGGAGTGATAGATGTTTCTCTGTCTCTGGATCTGTTTTACAGGGGGGTGAGGACATGATTGGAGGATGAGGGGTCATGGAGGGATAAGAACACATATGTAATACCTTAATCAATAAGGAAATTTAAAAATAAAATAAAAACAAAACAGTCAGTAAAATATAAACATAATTTAAAATTAGAAGTTTATCCTAAGAAAAAATTTCAAAAGGTAAAAGAAATACTTTATTACAAATGTACCAGTATTATTTATAACCTGAAAATAATGGGGATAGAAAACCAGATGTGAAAATGTTTCTATATTTAGTCACATTTGCTTTATTACCTAGCTTGTCAACTTTTGAAGGCAGGGACTATATTTTCAACTTAATACTTAGGTTCCCTACACTATATTATTTTTTTTAACACAATGCTGTATTCTATAAATATTTTTCATGATTTTCTTAAATAACTTTTCAAAGGTTATTCAAATTGTTTTATGTTGTCTTTCCAAAACCTTGTCTCATTTTGCAGGTGAGGGTAAGAATCTAGCTCTGAGGTCACACAGGTATGAAGTGGTAACGTTGTGTCCTGTATGTACTCAGACCATGTGTCTTTAATCCCGGGACACGTTTCACTCCTCCACCAGTGCTATTTGTCATTCATTTTATTTCTAACAATATTTCTGGAAACATGATGGATATTCCTGTGTCTGGGAAGGTCTCTGTCTTTGTCCTAGAGCCTGGAAGTGTTTTCCAATGGAGCTTGCTGAAGCTCCATAGAAACCAATAGCTCAGACCAAGGGTCAAGGTGGCCAAAATGTCTGTTGACCTTGCTGGGAATTGCATTTTGGGCTCAATGATAATGTGTCAGAAAGGCCCCACCCTTGGTCTACCCTAAGTTTTCTTGTGAAATGCCAAGATGGTGAGTTACTGTGATATCTTTAATATCTGATCCTTGAAAAAGTTGAGAATAAGAGGTAAAATAATGTAAAGAGCACCAACTGTGGAGTCAGATCTGGATTTGAAGCCTGATGTGTCCACATACCAGTGCTGTGGTTCCCTGACTTCTCAGAGCCTCCTTTTGCTCACCTCCTAAATGGAAAATTCTGTACTTCCCACTTCATGGGGTTGAGAGGAAACAATGAGATGATGTGCATAAAATGCTTTCTTATAATGCATAGCTCTCAATGAGCACTGAACAATTAATCTAATCTTATATAACGCTAAAATTTTATTTTTGTGAAACTTTAAAAAAAATATGAGCCTAAATATCACCTGAACTATCTCCAGATTCTCATTCAAAGTATTTGTGTGACTTTGGGCAAATCACATCGTGAGCCCCAAGGAGGAATTTGACTGGGGGATTTCCAAGATTCTTATCTTCTGAATTTAAAATTCTGTCTTTAAAATAGTAACTTGTATGACATGAAACCATTTGGGGTTCGTTAATCTTCTAATTGGTTTCCTTGTAATTACTTCTTAGTTTGTCTTTCAAATACCAGGTGACCTCCTGCCATTCTGGTATTTGATTTGCTGATGGTTGGAAGATGTTTAACCTCTGCAAACATTTCATTAGTAATGACCACAGTCTTTACAGTATCACTGCATTTTTGTTAAGAATATAATTATTCCTCCATGCTCATGGCACAACATTTAATTAAGCAGTCTGTTTGAGAAGCTATCATAGCTGTTCTGAAGGCCCTGCTGGATTCTACTGCTGGTAACCAGCCTTGTTTACCAGATAGGCCTATTATCCTCATTTATTCAGTCACAATTAAGTAAAACTAAAATCATAGATGAAGTTTGCAACTTAAGGGGGGGGTTTACCATTTGCAAAGGATTACAATATAAATAATCCTATAAATTGGATGTAATTGTCCTTCATTTACAGATTTAAAAAAAAAGCCTCAGTTTATGGCTTGTCACATAAATGCAGATAATTAGGAATAAGTCATTTCAGAGCTGAGTCTCTAAGCCCTGCCTTGCTTCTAGAGATAGCCCATTCCACTATACACTGTGGTGCTCTGTTGGAGAGACTCAGGGTCATTCATGCTGCATGACTTGAGAGAAAAATTGCCAACCAATGTTTAAGTTTTCCTTTGACTATAAATGAACATATCAGCAAAGCAGAAGTGGTGATATATCAGAAACGTAGCTAGGAGGGAATCAGGAAGAGAATAGTCTCTAAAAATGGTTCCTTTCAACAATTAAAAGAAAGAAATAGGTTAACATCATAGCAGTCAAAATTATGATAAGATAGCAGAGGCTGCATAGGCAGCAACCTTGGGGCATTAAAAGAAGGTAGCAAAAGCACAGAGCTTTTTTATCACCTTTGACCGTGGAGGCCCCCCTTTGGCTGCTGCTGCTCAGTCATTCCAGGGTTAGATGTGTACATCAGAGATGCACCTCTAGGGTAAGTGGCTGAAAAGTAGGAGTTTAATTCTTCTAGCATGGTGAATCAGAGCAATGCAGTGAGTGTAACTGATCACAGGGAAGATTACTGTGGCTGGGAGATAGGAGACCTCTTGAGCTTCAGTTCTATTTCACCTGTAACATTCTATGACTGTATAGTGAAAAGTTCCCCGGTGATTATAAATGTTGACTAGAAATCAGTCCTTGGGTTGAATTTAAGACCCAGTCATGGTTTTGAATATGCTCAATGTATGACATCAGATCTATATCTCATTCCCGCCGCGCCCCCCGCCCCTCACTTTCTTAGCCAGGAATTAGAATTGAAACAGCTCATCTCATAAAATACGTTATTTACATAAACCAGATATACGGAATTAATATCCTGTCCTCTTTCTCAAGGAAGAGCCTTGGGATGAAACATTGATTTGGGAATACAAAAAGGTATGGAAAGAAGGACA
This sequence comes from Corynorhinus townsendii, assembly GCA_026230045.1. NCBI lineage: Eukaryota > Metazoa > Chordata > Mammalia > Chiroptera > Vespertilionidae > Corynorhinus > Corynorhinus townsendii. The sequence goes on from JAPDVU010000002.1 coordinate 37,556,796, forward strand.
GAGAGTTAACTGAGAAATGAATGAACAAAACAACGGTAGCTTGGTTGAGTAGTTAAGATGTGTCATGTGATTTACATACATCATATCTAGTTTTTGGAATAGCCCTGAAAGGAAGACAATTGTACCTCCATTTGACAGACATAGAAGCTGAGGTTCAAGCAAATTAAAAAACATGCTTAAGGCCACTCCATATAGAGAGGAGAGCTCTTTTTCCATTAGAAGCAAACAAGGAATAATAGCGTCTCTTGGCCAGAGAGTGGGGCAGGTGACATCTATCTTCCTTGCGTTTTCTGGCAAGCCTTAGTAGAGATAAGGAAAAGATTTTGAAACTAAAATTTTTGAAGGGGTTGGGAAATCTGAGAGGGAGGACAGGCTTTTGACATTTGGAGATCTTTAGCCTTTTGGAATTTTGATCACAGACACATTGGAAGCTTTGAGGTTTGGGGAAGTGTGAGCTCCTTGAATGTCTTTTGGCTTAAGTGGGTCCTGGGTAGCTGAGTCCTTTGGGACTGGGGAGGCTTCTGGTAAGGCACGCTTGGTTCTGTAGAGCAGAACAGGTCCAAAGCAAGGCGATCTAGAGCATCTGTTTGAGATACTTTCTGCTCAAGGCAAAGAGGGAAAGGGTACTGCTTAGTTCACCATGTAGGAAATATGGGACTCAGGACAGATGCTTTGTCTAGAAATAGAGCATTTGCTTTATATGCATTTATAGAGCATTTGCTTTTTCTGTGCCTATAAAAACAGAGATGTGACATGGCCTACATGGAATGAGGAATCCCAGCAATGGCTACATTTATTTTGAAGTGTATATTAAAAATAGTAAAGAAGCACAGAAGGATATTCAGTTATATAGATTCAGGCTATATTGATTCATGTGTACTCTCTATGTTATAACCAATATAGCAAAGCTGTTATGTACACAGACATAAGTTGAAATAATTTAATACTCATTTGGCGTATGACCTGTGATACGTCATTTAAAATGTGGAATGTTTATTCAATTATAAAAAGAGAATGAGAAGACAAATTACAGACTGGGAGAAAATGTTTGCAAGACATATCTGATAAAGATCTGTTACCCAAAATACACAAAGAACTCTTAAAACTCAACAATAAGAAAATAATTTCTTTTTGGCCAGAACCACCATCTTCTAGTAATTTTCTAAAATGACTAGAAAAGGAAAGAGGAGAGTCACCCAGTATAGGTTCTCTAGGCCTTCTAGAAAATGTGGAGTTGTTCCTTTGGCCACATATGTGTGAATCTACAAGAAAGGTGATCTTGTAGACATCAGAGGAATGGGCACTGTCCTAAAAGGAATGCCCAACAGATGTTCCCATGGCAAGACTGGAAGAGCCTGCAATGTCACCCAGCATGCGGTGGGCATTGCTATAGACAAACAAGTTAAGGGCAAGATCTGGCCAAGAGAATTAATGTACGTACTGAGCATATTAAGCACTTTAGGAGCCGAGATAGCTTCCTGAAATGTGTGAAGGAAAATGGTCAGAAGAAGAAGGAAGTCAAAGAGAAAGGTACTTGGGTTCAACTGAAGCATGAGCCTGCTCCACCTGGAGAAGCTCACTGTGTGACAATCAATGGAAAGGAACCTGAGCTGCTGGACCCCACACCCTATGAACTCATGGCATGATGAGTCTAAAAGACCAATGCACTGTTAAAAAAAAGTAACAAAGAAAAGAAAATGGGACAATCTGTCTAACAAATTGGCAATCAAGCACCCACCAAAGATATACAGATGGCTAATAAGCATACAAAAAGGTGCTCCACATTGTAAGTCATCAGGGAAATTCAAATTAAAACAACAATGAGATACCATAACATACCTGTTAGAATGACCAAAATCCAGAATGATGACAATACCCAATCCTGGTGAGGATGTGGAGCAATAGTAGTTTTTCATTATTGCTGGCATTAGTGCACAATGGTACAGCCACTTTGGAAAAACAGTTTGGCAGTTTCTTAAAAACTAAACATACTTTTACCATGAGATCCAGAAATTATGCTCCTTGGTATTTGCCCAAATAACTAAAAAGTGGTGTTCACACAAAAACCTGAACACAAATGTCTAGAGCAGCTTTATTAATAATTGCCAAAATTTTGAAGCAATCAAGATATCCTTCAGCAGTTGAATGGGGTACATTCAGACAACAGAATATTATTTAGTACTAAAAAGATAGAGGCTATCAAGCCAAAAAAAAAAAAAAGACATGAAGGAACCAAACTTAAGTACATATTCTTAAGTGAAAGAAGTCAATATGAAAAGACTATATACATATGATTCCAACTATATGACATTCTGAAAAAGGTAAAACTATGGACACAGTAAATAGATCAGTGTTTCCCAGGGGTGAGTTGGGAAGGAGATGTGAATTGATGGAGCACAGAGGCTTTTTAGAGCAGTGAACCTATTCTGTGATATTATCATGGTGACTACATTAGTCTATTAGTTAATGGTCATTATACAGTAGTCTGAACCCACACAATGTACAACACTAAAAGTGGACCATAATTTAAACTATGGGCATGGGTGATAATAATGTGTCAATGTAGATTTAATAATTGTAAAAAATGTGCCCTTTGAATGGAGAATATTTGTAGTAGGGAGACTGTGGGTGTGTTGGGGGCAGAGGCTATATGGGAACTCTGTACTTCCTGCTCAGTTTTGCTGTGACCTTAACATTGTTCTAAAAATAGTCTATTTAAGAATATTATAAGAATAAAAGAAGAAACAAAACCACCCCAAATTCTATGATCCAGTGATAACTACTGCTCACTTTAATATACATCTTTAGCAATCATTCAATGACTATTAAATGAGCACATACTATATATCCGGCATTGTCCTAGGCACTATGGGTACAGTAATGACTAAAACAGTCAAAAATCCTTACCCTGTGGAGTTTATATTCCACCTGGGCTGGGAGAAGGTTCAGAAAATGCACAATGAAAGTAAGTAAATGAAATCATATCTTAGGTGTTATTAAATGCTATGAAATAATATAAGCAATGAGTGGGGGGTAGAGAGGACAGGTGAGGAGAGCGGAATAGGAGAGGTGTTAATAAATAGAGAGTTTAGGAAGCCTTTGTTTTTGACACTTGAGGAAAAATCTTAAGGAGTTGAGAAAATGAGCCATCTGTAAATTTTTGGGCAGAAGGAATAGCAAGTGATGGTATGAGGTTTAAGGAACAACAAAGAAGCAAGTGTAGCTGGAGTGAAGTGAGCAAGGGATGTAGTGATAATGATAAGTCTTTGCCAGGTGAAGCAGGGCCTTGCAGGCCATAGGGATAATTTGGCTTTCACTTGGAGTGAGGCAGGAAGTCATTGGAGAGTTTTAAGCAGGTGAGTTATATATATATATTTTTCACTCTGGTTGCTCTTCAGATAATAGACAGTAAGTGGAGACAGTTAAAACAGGGAGAACAGACAAAGCAAAAGAGTTAAATCAGGGAGGTTATGCTATTTTGATAACCCCAGACGAACCACAGTATTGGCTTAGTGAAGGTGGAGGTGGAGACAAGTGGTCAGCTTCTGGGGAGTATAAAAGAAGAGCTGACAAGATTTGCCAGTGGATTGCACATGGGATATAAAGACTAGTGTAGAGTTAGATTGTTTCCAAGGTTCTTGGGTATCTCAAAGTATGAAGTTGGCATTAATTGAGATGAGGTAGACTCTGAAAACAGTAGGTTTTACGTGGCTTTGGACATGTTAATTTTGAGACATGTTCTATGCAAGCAAAGATTTGGATACATGGGTTTGGAGTACAGGAAGAGATATGAACTTGAGCTATTCATTTGGTAATTGTTAGCTTAAATTTGATGTTGAAAACCATGGGTCTGGTTGAGATCACCATGAGCTGGTGTGGTGGGAATTTGGAAGTACTGAGTTCAAAGAGAAAAACAGCAAAGGTGTGAGAGGCACTTCTTCATTTCTGCATATTTTAATGTGATCATTTTCTAACCGCATTTTAGCTTACTCTGTTTCACCTAGCAATGATATCATGAACATTTTCCCATTTTAGTACATATTCCACATTGTAACTTTTTGAAAAACAAATTAGGAGTTACTTTTCCTAACAATGTGTTAATACAATATCATTTTTAGTTGCTGTCTCATGAATATATCGTAATACATGCAACCAATCCCCTATTGTCCCACTTCCGAATTGTTTATAACTTTCTCATATTAAAACATATTCAATGTATATATCTATACATTCATCTTAATCCATGTCTTCATTTCTTTAGGGAGGAACATCTGGAAGTGGAATTGTTGGATCTTTTGTTGAATATTGTAAAATTTCTCTTTCCAGAAAAGTTATAACAAAAAGTCATTACAAGAAAATGCTATTTCTTTACACCTTCCCCAAACCAGTTTCTATCAAACTTTGTAATCTTTGACAATCTATTAAATGAAAAAGATTGATGAATAGTTTATTTCATTTTGCTATCGTTTTATGATTAGTAATACAGTTAAGTATTTTGTTTCATGTTTATCAGCTATTTTAGAAGGTTATTTCTTTTGCTCCTTCGCTATGGTTCAGTTGTAGTGTTGGAAGATGACCACAGAACACTTTCTGTCCCTCTTCTCTATCAGTGCAGCCCAGCTTGGGGTTGGCTCTCGGTGTAAATACCAGGATCAGATTTACTGTCTTCACCTCTGTATCACCAATGAATGGGTTGACCTTGGGTAGGCTTCTCCTTGTAAGTTTGCTGCTTATCAGCCCCACTACTTAAATTGTGTGTAAAAGAGTGAGATAAATTCTCTGCTACTGTTCTTCAGTTGAAGAAGACCAGATCTTTGAGTGAGACCTAGTCAAAGATTAGTCAGCAGCAATGTATTTCAATTCTAATACTTCTCCTCCCCCTCTTCACCTCACTATTTATGAAACTGTCTGTTTTAATTATCCTGTGGTTAATTGCTGGAATTAACTTCAGAAAAAGTGAATACCATAAATTTTACATATTGAAGAAACAAACCATATTTGGAGCTTGTCAAATAAATTCAACTTTTTTTCCCTAAATGTTTCAGGCTTTGGAAAAGTCAAAGTATTTTGTGCTCAGCCTCTCCCCATTCATTTTCTAACCCCTGTGTATTTAAAAAGAAATCGAATCTCCCAGATTCTGATTCCTTTATCCTTAAGTCATTAAATGCAGTTGATCAACACATGCTTGATGTTCAAAAGAATTTGGGGGCTTTCTCCTTTTTATAAAACCAGGAAATCTGTTTTTGTTGTCTGTAAATAAAATGTACCTCAGAGGATAAAATTCAGTCTGAAAGCTAAGAGGATAACCACTTTAGCATTTTCCCTTTTCTGGTTATTATTATTATTTGATTTTCCATTTTTATTTTCAAAAAAGAAAGTAAAGTTGTATAGAAAACATATTGATTAACTGTATCCCAAGTCATAAAGATGAGCTCAGAATTAAAAGAATGAATCTTTTGCCTTTTAAAAAGGCATTGGAGGGAATTGAAGTAATATTATATTGTTAATAGCATTTTTAAGGGCTTATCCCAAAACACTGGCTGACATTTTCCTTTAGCACATACTGACAATCTTGGAATGATCTAAACGTTGTAACATGTGCCCAGGTAGTCATGATGAGTAAGCATGTTATTGCTTTAAGTCATTGTCAAATCGAATATCCACTTACAATCCTTAATATTTTTAATTTTTAAATTTAATTATTACTCAATTACTGCTGTTTTTGAAAATACATTTATACTTGAAAAGGCAATCTTTTAAGGGAGTCATCTTCTCTTATTTACCTAAAGGAAAGAAAGAAAATTCTCAAAAGAAAAAAAAAAAAAACAGAAAAGAAAAAATGTCATATACCCAGAACATTGTTAAAAAACAAATCCAAGACCAGGTGATGGTGGTCCTTTTGCCACATCTCCTGAACTGAATGCCTTAGGTATCAATTAACTTAGTTTCCTATTTTTATGTTTTACTTTAAAATTTATTTTGTTCAAGTAAGAATACTTAATATGAGATCTACCCTCTTAATTTTTAAGAGTACAGTACAGTGTTTTTAACTATGGGCATAATACTGTGTAAGAGACCTTTAGAATTTATTCATCTTGTACAGTTGAAACTTTCTGCCCATTGACTAGCAATTTTCCTTATCCCCCTCCTCCACAGCCCCTGACAGCCACCATTTTAATATGTAATCATATTTTCTTTATCCACTTATTTGTTGGTGTACATTTAGGACTAAATACTTATACAGACATTTTTTTCAAAGAAAACATACAAATGGTCAACAGGTATATGAACAGGTGAATGACAGGTATATGATGTTCAATATCACTAGTCATCAGAGAAATGCAAATCAAAACCACAATGACATATCATCTCATACCTGTTAGGGTGGCCATTGTCAAAAGAACAGAAGACAATACGTATTGTCAAGGATGTGGAGAAATTGTAACTCTTGTGTACTGTTGGTAGGAATGTGAAAGGATGCAGCCCCTATGGAAAATATTATGAAGGTTCTTCCAAAAATAAAAATTGAACTATTATATGATCCAACATTGCCACTTCTGGGCATTTATCTGGAAGAATAGAATCAGGATTTAGAAGAAATGTTAACACCCAAAGGTTCATAGCAGCATTATATTTATTTTCTTTCATTAGCAGACAATTCTACTGAAATGGGAAATTTAAAATAACATTTAAAAATTGGTTTAATTTACTTTGTTCCATGATGGCAGACTGAAGACAATTTGTGGCCTGCCTCTTTAGTGCAAATATTTAGGAAAAAATAGAAAATATTTTTGTTTGTGTTAGTCATTAAATATGTGGCACATGCTCAAGACAATTTTTGGTTTGTTACAAAATAAGAAAAGTCCTGGGAGAAGGGAGATGCAATCTACAGAGAGAGGTGCCAAACCAAGAGGAAGCAGAACAAAGATGCTTCATAGCAAAGTTTGTGGGAGCAACAAGGCACAAGGTGCTCCAAGGGATGGCGTCGTCCCTGTCCACCCACTGGTAGGAACAAGGAGAGTAGGACTTTGGATTTAGAGAGAAGACAGTGTTCCTAGTGACTGGTCATAACCTGGAAGGAGAGGACCTTCCTTTCCAGAAGACCTACCGTAGAGGTACTCTATGTAGTCCAGTGGCACATCTACCTTCCCTGGCACTCCCATCCTCCTAACACACAGAAAACACAGCTGTGCAAGTCTGCAACAACTCCAACCCCTCCTTGTGGGCAAGCTGGGGCAATGGATACAGAAGATAATTTAAAAGAGACAGGTAATCACAAAACATAGTCCATTTAATTAGTGTCCAGAGCGATGTAAAGGATAACATTTTAAATGTAAAACAAGAATAAACCATTATGAAAAAAATAACTAGAAGTCATGGAAATGAAAACTGTATGTATTGAAAGTTTTGTAGGTGAACTGCAAGAAATATATGCTCCTTGTAGAAAGCTGAGAGATTACTGAAAGCTATTAAAAAACTGAAACTATCAGCCATAAATCTGCCATTCACATATTATTGCTGTTAATGTTCAAGTATATTTCAATCTGGTCATTTTTTTTTCTCACATTTTCACAAAATTCTTATTCTTCTGAATACACGATTTCTACCTGCTCTTTCCCCCAGAATGGTTTAGGAAAAGGGCCATTTAAAGTGCTACTAGGTACCTTCCCCCTTAATCAATATGTTTTATCCATTGACTTTTACATACATACAAATTTTGGAAACATTTTATTATAATGCCTTTCTTTAATTATGCTCCCAACTACAGAGCTTGCGCTTGGCTCTTTAACCATCTGGCAATTCCTTCAACGTCTTCCTCTTCACATTAAGTTTGGTAAAGATGTGGGCACACATATTCCCTTTAAGTGTAGAGTGTTACTTTCATGCTTAATATTTATGACTTTTACAATTATTCTTATAAAAAATCCACTGTTACTAGAAACGTTAGCTCTGGGTTAATAATTCTGCAGTTTAACGAGCTGTAAGTAATTATACTTGGAAGCCCAAGACTTCTTTGAAAAAATTATAAATCGAGGTTCTACTTTTTATAACTATGTAATTTTAATTTCATGTTGAAAAGCAATAGAAATTTGCACATTATAGTCCAACTGTAATTTTAGAGAGAAGAATAAGTAACAGACTAGGCAATTTTAATTCAGGTCACTTCTACACAAGGTTAGTCAAAATAAACTGAGAAAAACATTCTTCAGAAGCTAGAGAATTAAGCTATTATGCACCTTGAAAAAAAATAGCATTCAAATAGGAAGACCTGTGAAACAAGTTGTTTTTCTGCTTTATGAAAATGGTTTTTTGTCAAAGCCAAATCTCAGTAATGTCAAATGGAAAATAAATATTTCAGTTGCTAGCTTTTCTCTAACCAGGCAAAGTAGCCACATTGTCACTACTTGAACCACAGGAATTTTAAGAACTAAAGCAGACACTTTCCGCCACATTTCCCACATTACACCAAATTCCTGCTGCCCTTTGAGATCCCTTATGGCATGTATCTCTACCTCATCCCTCCAAAACCCCACAATAGTTTCCTGAATCTCAAGTTTTAGTACCAGGTAGTTTATAGGTATGCAAAATTATAATCATGATCCCAGACAAATTTAATTTCTCAACAGGGCCTATTTGAGGGCAAAGTTTCCTTTCTCTACGTGTTGAAGCCCCTGGTCTTGAAATGAGGGAGTCCTGGGACAACTCAGTACATCTGGAGGTTCTGTACCATGGTGTTGTCTCCTTCTATTACATATGAGATTATAAACATGTTGAGGCAGAAACTCTGGTTTAGTGATCTCCCATCTCCCTCTTAGCTCTTATCACAATGACTTGTTCATAACATAGTGAATAAGTGCAAGCTTGTGAATGCACATTTCATGGGTTAGACTTAGGCCTCTAAAACCTGATTGTGTGACCCTACGTACGTTTTTTAACTTCTCCAAACCTCAGTTTTCATTTCGGTAAAATAGGGATAGTAATAGTACCTTCCCCATTTAGTTATAATTAGGTAAGTAATATAATCCATGTAGTGTTTACAAGAGTGGCTCCAAATGTTCAATAGAAAGTTATTAAGTAACAATAGTATTGCCTCTGCTTAGAAATTCTTGTTGGTGCATTGACAAATTTATCTTTCTTCAGAGGGTTTATGTATTTTAAGGTTGAATGTGCATCAGAAATAACCAGTAGTTATCTTTTCGTTAGATACTAGTGTTGGCATGCTTTCTGTATGTAAATATGGGAATGACTAGTTGTCACATAAGAAATATTTGGGGGAGTCCATTTTTTAAAAATATTTTTTCATTGATTTCAAAGAGAGGAAGGGAGAGGGAGAGAGAGATAGAAACATCATTGATGAGAGAGTTATTGATCAAATGCCTCCTGCACACCCGCTACTGAGGATCCAGCTGGAAACCTGGGCATGTGCCCTGACAGGGAATCTAACTATGACCTCCTGGTTCATAGGTCGATGTTCAACCACTGAGCCATGCTGGCCGGGAAGGGGAGTCCATTTTTAACCAGCCAGACAACTAATAGCATTCTTACTAATGCCTGCAATGCAGGGTTAGATGAAGATTCATTTCATAGTAAACAGACTTTGTGTTTCTTGTATGAAGCAGCTTAACTCTCTGGTTTGCCAAATAAACATCACTTTTTTGAGGTCAAATTTGAAGAGACAAACATATTTTGTTATTTTCTACTGAAAACATATGCTTCATTTCCTTGAGCAGTCTCACTATCACTTCACAGATTATAAGTAAACTCTTTTTGGAGAGTTTTATATATATAATTTTCATTATGTAAAAATTTTATGCCCAACTGGCGTGGCTCAGTGGTTGAGCATTGATCTATGAACCAGAAGGTCATGGTTCGATTCCTGGTCAGGGCATGTGCCCGGGTTGCGGGCTTGATCCCCAGTGGCGGTGAGGGGGCGGGGTGCAGGAGGCAACTGATCAATAGTTCTCTCTCATCATTGATTTCTCTCTCTCTCTCTCTCTCTCTCTCCCTCTTTCCCTCTCCCTCTCCTTCCCTCTCAGAAATGAATAAAAATATTTTTTAAAAAATAAAAGTAAATAAATTTGTGATATCAAACTCTTTTTGGAGAGTTTTTGTTGAGAGAAGGGATTTATTTCACAGAGAAATTAAGTAGAGCAAAAAATTCTACTTCAGCAGTTCTGGATTTATAAATTGACCTTTTGATTAAAATTAACCTCTTTTTCCTAGGTGTTATATTTATGAGAACTTCAGCAAGATGACTGTAGCTTTGTGGCTCCTTAAACTTAAAAAAAATAAACAAAAGAAAAAATTAATTTAAAAATTTCAATGTATCCTCTAACCTTTCTGATGAGTTTGCAGTATGAATCAGACTGGATATGCCTGTCACACATACATTTGTGATGGTAACCTCTTGAGCTAACACTCTTAAGAAGAATATATTTTTTTAAGCCCTACTAATGCAGGGCCTCCTATTTCTAATTGTTCCTATGTTAATGAAGTCTATTTAAAAATAACTATTCTCAGAGGATGTAAGGAAAATCACAAACATGAAGGTTTATGTAAATGTTAATTAGGTATATGAAAAAAAAACACACGTCAGCATTTTATAAAGGGAAATGTACTTAAGGAACAAATACACAATTTCTTAAAAGCTTACTCATGTTGACCACTAAGCAATGTCAAGGGAAAGTCAAATCTTAAACCACTAGAAAGTTGGGTCTGTGCCAGTAGAAATTGGTGCAGTCCAAAGTGACAAGCAAGCATCTCAGAGCAAAATCTGTGTTTCAAGTACAATTCCACCACAATAAGAATAATAAGTACTTGTTTTTATTAGAATGTAACCTGAATTTATCTAGACCTCTCTAGCCTATGGATATAAATGAGGTCACCTTATTAGTCACTATTCAAATTACTCTGACTCATTGCCCCCACCTGTATAATTGAGTTCTCTGGAAAGTCTTTCTCAGTTATTTCTGAGTCCCTCGATGTGCTCACCTCCAAGCTTGCACTTGTATCCTGTATCCCACTGCTTATCTGCTAGGGATGATGCCATAGTGTCTTTTTTAAAATATATTTTATTGATTTTTTAGAGAGGGATAGAGAGTTAGAAACATCGACGAGAGAGAAACATTGATCAGCTGCCTCCTGCACACCTCCTATTGGGGATGTGCCCGCAACCAAGGTACATGCCCTTGACCGGAATCGAACCTGGGACCTTTCAGTCTGCAGGCCGATGCTCTATCCACTGAGCCAAACTGGTTACGTGAACCATAGTGTCTTTTGCTGTTTGTCTATTACTCTCCTCCTGAGAACTGTGGGAGCCTTCACTGTTCTATCAGGCTTAATCATCAAGGCAGAGAGCCAGCACTATGCCCAAAGTCCTTGCTACTCAGTGACAAAGTGTAGGGAGAATTATGGCACTTTGCCAAACTGTATCATTCTCTGTAAGTGGGGGTTCACAGTGGCCTTGCTATGGCACATGTCTTCCATGGGACTTTATTGCTCTATATGGCGTGCAGATAGGAATCTGATGAGACCAGGGCCAGGCCAGAATGCAAACACAAAATAATAAATTTCTTCAAAGATCATTGGCTTCTTCTAAATCGAATTATTGTGCACACTGGTCCTCATATGCATTGAACAAATCCACTATATCATTTTGTGTAGCCATCATCATAACATACTGAACACTTATGGAGTGTCAGGGACTGCTGTATACTTCACTTAGTTCTTACAACCTCATGAGAGGATAAACTATTGTTACAACCATCTTTTCAGATGAGCACACTGAGGCCTAGAAAATTTAAGTACCGTACCAGAGTCATGAGACTTGTAAGTTGTAGAACTGCATTTTAGGGAAATATGAATTTTAAATTTGACTCAACATGGGGAGTGAAATAGTAGCTATTCCTATTATTCCCTTTATTTTATGTACCAGGTGCTTTATAGATGTTATCTTACTTAATCATCATGAACTCACCAAGAGATATTAATATTATGGCATTGTAGAGATAAAGAAACAGGGTAACATAGAATAAATAATTTTCTCAACATACCCTAGCTAGGAAATGGGAGAACCATAATTTAAATGTATGTATATCTGATTTTAAAGATCTTTGTTATGTATGAGGTCCTCACAGAAATTACTTTTGCTGTCTTTACATATGCCTGGGGGACTAGGTTTTAATTTCTTCAAATTTTTGAACTTCTGAATTTAACTCTTAATACAATTAACTGCTGTTTTCTTGAACAAATTATTCAAGTGTTCCAAACTTCAGTTTCTTTATTTGTGAAATGGGGATCATAATAAAACCTACTTCATAGAGCTGTTGTGAGGATCCAGTGAGATAATTCTTGTAGAGATCACAGGTCCTGGTGCTCAGGCTGTCTTAGCTGCAATCAGTATTTTTATTAATCTTCACTGAAGGATATTTTTCCTATCGATTTTTTTAAGGAGAGTGAAAGGGAGGGAAGAGAAGGGGAGAGGTGGGGACAGAGAGAGAGAGAGAGAGAGAGAGAGAGAGAGAGAGAGAGAGAGAGAGAGAGAGAGAGACATAGATGTGAGAGAGGCACATGTACTGGTTGCCTTCCATAGGAGCTCCTACTGGGAGTGAGGAGTGAACCCAAAACCAAGGTATGTGCCCTTGATGGGGAATCAAACCAGAGACCCTCACTCTGTGGGCTGATGCTCTATCCACTGAGTCAAACAGGGCAATGCAGCTACAGTCAGTATCAACAAAATTAGATACTAAGTAGAATGGCACAAAAGCAGTCACATTCTAAATATTATTTAGGAAAATCAAAGTTATCTTGTACATCTTCAAAGAAATTTCAGATCTTTAATAACAAACAAATAGTTGTCTTTAAGGTTAGCTTCCATACAAGGAAAGCAACATTGTGCAGCTGAAGAAAGGGAATTCTCCTCACAAGATACGATTGGGAGGTAGGTCTGTGACCCTACCTCCAGCAGGGAGGCTGCTCAAATAACGATTCTAAATGGATTTTGATCCTTTTGGATGAGGAGGTCATAAGCTGAGAGGAAGACTTTGTAGCTAATTTTTTGCTAAATGAGGAGAGGCAAGATATCTCCTGTGAACTCAGAATGGGAATTTCAGCAACTCTAGATGTTTTGATGTCTGAGTAGCTTAGAGAAATACTTTACATCACTATGAAAACCAACCAGACATGTCTAACAAAAAAACAAAGGTAAAATTTCTCTTTTCTCTTTCCCTTTCCCTTTTCAACATCTTTGATCATCTATGTAAATAAGACTGGTAGAAACTTTAGTGTTCATGAATATATAAACACTAGTGGCCCAGTGCACGAAATTCGCACACATGAAAAGGGAATTAATTAGAGGAAATATTTTAATATTGCTATTTGCCCTTTTTCTTTAATAGAAGTGTTAGAGATGAAAGAAAATTAGTAAAATATATGAAAATCTCCCTCCTGTCAGAATCTGGGGCACAATGAGGGACCTAGAATCAAGTCCCCACCCACCACCCACTCACGCTTCAAAAACACAGGAGACCCAGACCTGGCCGGCCCCACCCCTGTCAAGCCCTTCCAGGTGGGGGGCACAGCCTCAGGTCCCCTGGCCTGGCGCCAGGGTGGGAGGCATGGTCTCAGGTCCCCCATCATGCCCTGCCAGGTGGGGACCACGACCTGAGGTCCCCCATCAAATCCTGCTGGGCAGGGGGAGTGGCCTGAGCTCTCCTGGCCTGGCACTGGGGCAGAGGCCATGGCCTGAGGTCCCCCATGAAGCCCCGTGAGGTGGGGGGGGTGTGGCCTGAAGTCCTTTGCCCCGGCCAGGTGCCATGCAGCCTCAGGTCCCTGTTGTTAGGTTGTGACATTATGGTGTCCCAGGTAATTTGAATATTCCTCTATTAGATAGATAGGAGGAGAAGATTCTACAATAGAAGAGTGTGTATAATTATGTAGTTACCAGTAAGTGTGAAAAAAATATCTGTGGCTAAAATATTATAATAAAGTACAATCTAAAAAATCTTGAAAAGGCAATATTCTTTCTTTTTCTTATTTTCTTTCTATCTTTTTACCTCCCACATTATATTTCCCCTATAAGCTGACTTCACACAAGCTATTTAACTTTGTCTCCAATATATGCCATACAAAATTTTGCCTCTCTTGTCTGGCTCTCATCCACTTCCCGCTTAATTCTGTTTCCTTTTCATAGGATGTGATATTGCTTCTTCCCACCTCTTAATGAATACAAAGACCACGAATTTTTCAAAGCCCAGCTCAATTCTTATTGCTTTAAGAAACTTGTTTTGATTATTTTAAGTATTGTGGTAAATAGGAAAAATGTAGACTGTGATGTGAAACTTGTATTGGTTTAAATCCTGGCTTTCTTATTTACCAACTAACCTCACTTAACTGTTCTCAGTCCCAGTTTCCTCATCTTTGGAATAAAAATGATTCATAGAATTTTGTTCTTATTAAGCATAATAATAGTAACTGTTTTTATTTGAGATTTCTTATTGTTCTAATTTATCATTTCACCTTCAGTTATAACTATATAGTTTAGATCTAGTTTTTTGATTCTGATCATGATGAACTAATGTGTGATACCCTCCAAAGATTATAAAACTAGAAAAACCATATGAATCAAATGTTTCCAGTATTTAGAGAGCATATAACACAGGACTGTAAATCACTGACAGAAGGGATACATGTGGAGCTAAGTCTGTATTAATCAGGTCTTTTTTCATGGGGCACTGTCAAAATTATAGTCTCAGGTTGTTAAGGCCAAGAGAGAAGAGCAGTCTTCTAAGTTGTAGAAAAATAGACCATAGTTTGAGGCTGCTGAGGCTGTGGAAATGTGAGGAGCAAGGTAGTAAAAAAAGGGATCATGCCAGAGAAAAAACTTGAGATATCTGCACTGGGGTTTTCTTGAGTCTTTGGTTGACTATTGTGTACATATAAGGCATGACTGTATGATGTCTGGCAGAGAATGGCTACTGGGATTTGTGACAGGACAATATTTCACTCTGTAGGGAGATCTTAGAGTACAAGTGGTCAGATTAAAATTTGGGAATTCACCTGGAACTGCAGAAAGGCCTTGCTTTATGAATAGTAAGGACTACTCCAGAGCCAACCTAATAAAAAATAAATATAAGTCTCAACAGAATCAATGTAATCCACACATAATTTAATTGGCTGGCAATACAAAACTTATAACTAAAGAAGACAACAAAAATCTAGAATCTCAACAAAATTGCTAGATATGCGCAGAAACAGGAAAATGTGATCAATAACCAGGAGAAAAGCGATCAATAGAAGTAGATGTAGAGATACGACAGATTTTGGCATTAGCTGTCAAAGATTTGAATACCATTTTAAATTTGATAATTTAAAAAAATCAAGTTAGATATAAGTGACTAGATGAGGCAACCAAGCAAAGAAATGGAAGTCATAAAAAAAAAATACCAAATGAGAATTTTAGAATAGAAACATGCAAAATCTGAAAGAATAATAATTGAATGGGCTTAATACTACAAAAAAAAATCAATGAACTTGATGTGTAAAGGAACTTATCTAAAATGAAGTAAAGAGAGAATAAAGGACTGAATATTAATAAATAGGTCCTCAGTGGTCCATGAGATAATATTAAATGATCTGAACCTATATCTAATTAGAGTTATAGAAAAAGAAGAAACAGATTTTGGAGCAAAACACATTCGAACAGATAATGGCAAATATCTATCAAATTTGATTAAAACCTTAATTCCAATATCTACGAAGCTCAAAGAAATTGAAGGAGGATTAATACAAAACACTACATCTAGGCAATTCATAGTCAAATTGATAAAACACTAAACATAAAAAGAAAATCTTAAGAGTATACAGAGAAAAAAACAATATTACCTTCTATCAATCAAAGGTAAAAATGAATATGCGTTTCTCCTAAAAGATG
This sequence comes from Corynorhinus townsendii, assembly GCA_026230045.1. NCBI lineage: Eukaryota > Metazoa > Chordata > Mammalia > Chiroptera > Vespertilionidae > Corynorhinus > Corynorhinus townsendii. Next base: position 37,572,727 of record JAPDVU010000002.1, read on the forward strand.
AAGCAAGCAGAAGACAATGGGGTAACCTCTCTAATATGCTAAAAGGGAAGAACTGCATCAATCTAGAATTCTATGTGTGATAAAATTATCTAGAATAGGCAAATCTAATAGAGTGATGAAAATCAGAACAGTGGTTGCCTCTGGAGAGTGTGAGGGTAGGGATTGATTGGGGTGGGGCAGGAGTGATGGAAGGATTTCTAACTTTTTAGGGATGTGACATTTCCATAGGTGTATGCATTTTTTCAGATTCATAAAACTGTGCAAGCTGCATAAATTGTATCTCAGTAAAGTCCACTTTTAAATTTAAATAGCTATTACATAGTATTTTAGTATGCTTTAAAATAAATATTGCTAAAATAAATATTGCTTTGCTTTTTTTTTTTTAATAAATCTTTATTGTTCAGAATATAGGTGTTCCTCTTTTTGTTTTCCCCCTATAGCTCCCCTCCACCTGATTCCTCACCCCACCCTACCCCATGCCCTTACCCCCTGCCACTGTCTTCATCCATAGGAGTAAGATTTTTGTTCAAACTCTTCCCGCACCACTCACACCCGCTTCCCCCTGAGAATTGTCAGTCCACTCCCTTTCTATGTCCCTGATTCTATTATATTCACCAGTCCATTCTGTTCTTCAGATTTTTTATTTACTTGATTTTTAGATTCACTTGTTGGTAGGTATGTATTTGATGTCATTTTGTTGTTCCTAATTTTTATCTTTACCTTTTTCTTCTTCTTCCTCTTCTTAAAGAATACCCTTCAGCATTTCATGTAAGCCTGGTTTGGTGGCGATGAACTCCTTTAGCTTTTTCTTGTCTGTGAAGCTCTTTATCTGACCTTCAACTCTGAATGATAGCTTTGCTGGGTAGAGTAATCTTGGTTGTAGGTTCTTGCTGTTCATCACTTTGAATATTTCTTGCCACTCCCTTCTGGCCTGCATAGTTTCTGCTGAGAAATCAGCTGACAGTCGTATGGGTACTCCCTTGTAGGTAACTAACTGTTTTTCTCTTGCTGCTTTCAAGATTCTCTCTTTGTCTTTTGTCCTTGGCATTTTAATTATGATGTGTCTTGGTGTGGTCCTCTTTGGATTCCTTTTGTTTGGGGTTCTGTGCGCTTCCTGAACTTGTAAGTCTATTTCTTTCACCAGGTAGGGAAAGTTTTCTGTCATTATTTCTTCTAATAGGTTTTCAGTATTTTGCTCTCTCTCTTCTTCTGGCACAGACAATAGCTGACCTGCACCCCATTGGAGATCCAGAAGCCAGTATACCTAGTGGTCACTGTGAGAAACCAGATTTCAACTCCTCACATCCATAAGTGACACATTCAAGAGGCAGACTCAGCAAGCACCAAAGTCCCACTGAAACAAGTCCTGCACCATAAGCGTGTCTCCAGCACAGCAGTTCTTCCATTATAGACACAGCGAGTCCTCACAGCCGATTGGCCTGGAGGTCAATTCCTCCCAGCGTACCAACAGCAATTAAGGCTTAACTACACCAAGACTTTGCACTCAGCCCACAAAGGGGTGTACCAAGAGCGTCCACATCAGGTGATTGGGGAGGCTGAGCTACTGCCCCTTATAGGTCACCTACCACACAAAGCCACTTCATCAACACAGGGAAGCAGCCAAAATGCGGAAACAAAGAAACATGTCACGAATGAAAGAAATGGAGGAAAGCAAACTACTGGACAACATAGAGTTCAGAACCACACTTATAAGGTTACTCAAGAATCTTCTAAAAACCGCTGAGAAACTTGATGACAGTTCTGAGGAGCTTAGTGAGACCTTCAAGGACCTTAATGAGAATGCCAAAAAAATGGAAAAGGACCAGTCAGAAATGAAGCATACACTGTCTAAAATAAAGAATATACAGAAACTCAACTGTAGATCAACGTACCCCAAGAATCAAACCAAAGATCTGAAATGTGAGGAAACAAAAAACACCCAACCAGAAAAACAAAAAGAAAAAAGAATCCAAAAATATGAAGATAGTGTAAGGAGCCTCTGGGACAACTTTAAGCGTACCAACATCCGAATTTTTGGGGTGCCAGAAGAAGAGAGAGAGCGAAATACTGAAAACCTATTAGAAGAAATAATATTGCTTTGCTTTTAAATACATATACTTACAAAGTCATTGGTCAGCACCTACATGTTTTGCAGAAATTCCAGGCACAACTGTGTGTCTATGTTTAATAAAGTGAGGTTCATAGTATTGTAGCTGCAAAATGCATAATTATTGATTAATAAGGAATTTTAAAAAATAATCTTACTTTATGTCATGTAGAATTTTATTAGATATGTGGGTTAGTAAGAGAGAAGGTGTTGAGGTAGCAATTTTAAGCAAGTTAACAATTAAGGCCTTTATAAATTTATTAGGTGGCAAGCATAATATTTTTGGAATAGAGCATGTCTTACTCATGTTGAGGTCTTTCTATGTCTAATATTGCTGGAACTTAGTAGAGGCTTAGATTATAGCTATCTATTATGGCAAACTCTGATTAACAAGACCAAATATTATGCTTCATTTTTGCAAACTTCCTTTTATGTTTCCCAAAGTTACGTCTTAAGTTATATAAATTGACTCTCAAAAAGCAGACCCAAGTTTGAAGCAGGGAAATTTAAATTGCACATCACTAAGAAACACTGTCTTATAATTTGGTTTCTTAACTCAAGGAGTGTGATTTAGCTTATTCTATTTCTTAGAATTCTTGAAGGAGTTAGGACCTGTTTCCATGAAATTGGCCTGAACTTTTTCCCAGTCTTAAGATGGAGTATAGTATGTGAAAGAAAGAAGGAAAAGACTTAATGCACTGATACATGTTGAGTATGAAAATGTTATTTCCAGTTCTCTCACCCCTTATTCAATACATGTTTACTAGAAAATGAGCTATAAATAAGACAACGCAGTCACTGCTAAGGTCATAAAAATGAACAAAGGAAGGTTCTGTCCTCTAAGAGATCATGGGTCAGTGGAAAAAAACAACGGATATGAATAACTGAATAGATGATTCATCACTGTCAATTCTATGATTTGTATAAATTAATTTCTATATTAATAATTATTACCATCTGTAGGTGGTCTATATCGCACTTCACAGTTATGACACCATTTATACCCTCAAAGTCAGTATTCTCATTTCAGAGCAGTGGAAAACCACATACAATAATGCAATGGATGTGTATTTCATATATATAGTTTAAAAACAACACATGCATAGCTAAAAGTTAAAATCATGTTAGAATATATACATCTTACCTCATATTCTCAGTTCCCACCTTAAGAGCAATGTAAGTTCATTTTTCTGTGAATGCATTCTTTATTTTTATGTAAATTAAAGCAGACCTAACCATTTTCACCTAACAACACACCCAAGGTAATTTCCATGACAGTAGGTACATATGCTTTTGCCTCTTTCTTTTTAATGACTACACAGTTTTCAATATATATGTTGGAGTTTTGAAGGGAATCAATAAATAATACTTCCCTTCCCTTGCCCCCTGCCTCAGGTTCTGAACAATTTGAGAATGAAACAAATAATGGCATATGGAGGCCACAAATTATATTATTGCAGCTAGAGGCCAGATCAGAGGCTGGGGTTTTATATAACTAGCCAGGCAGGCTTGTTAATCCTGAACCTGCATGTGTAGAACCCATCTGTGCAGCATAACAGCTCCCAAAATGAAAAGGGTGAAGCTGAGCCAAGACCTACACTCAGAAAGGTTGTGCTGCCTCCTCAGGGGTGGAGTGACTTAAGGCAGAAGGGAAGCTATTTGGATGCTAAAATATGCATTTCCATGGAAGCCTAGAGTGGGGAGAAGACACCTCTCTCTGACAGCATGGACAGAGCACCCCTAATTTAGCTGCTCCCCTACTGATGGATGTTTAGGTTACTTCCATTCCTGCTATTGACCATAAGGCTTATGATTCTCCTTTTATACAAAAGAAAACGGGTTCCAGGAGGTTATGTGTTTAAGGTGAGGGCTAGTGAGCAGCAGAGCCAGACTCTGACTCACGTCTGACTTCAAGTCCAGGTCTTTCCATTTCCTCAGCCCCTCCTCCTCCCCCAATTACCAATGTCTATATGAAAGGTCAGCAGCATTCTGCGAGTCAGTTTTTAATTACAGCCTCTTATTGGTTCCTTACAATCCCAATGCAAGGTGGTTGAGGCAGGACTTATTTTCTCCATTTCATAGAAAAGTAAACTGTTTCAGAGAGGTTGTTCCTTCCATACCTAGCATCACTAGCTAATGGCGAGGTTTAATATTCAACTTCTGTTTTTCTCAGTTCAGATGCTTCTCCTCCATCGTTGAGGGCCTGGAACCAGGCAGTGAAGGATGGAGCACAGACCAAGAGGAGGGAGCAGCGTGGTCAAAGGCATGCTGGTGGGAAAAGGCAGTCTTTGCTACAGGGATGACAAAGGGTCTCTCTTCAATGTGTAGGTTGTGCACCTCCAAGGCTCACCATGTATGTTCTGTGCATCACAACTGCCTGGGAAATGTGAAAATACAAATTCCTGTGCCCCACTCAGACTTACTGACTATAAGGGAGCAAAATCAGGAATCTGCACTTGAGCAAGATACATAGTTCACTTACAATTCATTAGCTGTGTCAACTGGGGGTGAGTTATGACCCCACTGACTCTCAGCCAGCTCACATGCAGCACAATCTGATTATAAGGATTAAATGAGATGATGTATGAAAAATGTTACTTCTTTTCCACTTATAGTATTTTTTTTCAAATTATTTTTCAATAATCTTCCCCATCTCCACCTGTAACTTCTCTGAAAAGCAGTCTCTTGGTCTCCTTTGTCTTCCCATGGCTGTGGCTTGAAGTCCCTGCTGCAGGAAAGAGCACAAATGTCCAACAGGACAGGGCTTCCCTTAATGAGGCTGCTACAGGGACAGGTCCTGTTGCTCTGCTAGTTCTATAAGATCCATGGAAAGGGGTGAGCAAAGCACAATTAGCATGTCTCTTCTCAGAGGACTTGTGCGTGATTCATTAACAAAATGTTACATTAAAAAAGGTTTGCATCGAAATGAAATGGATTTTGCTTGTATTCCCTTGATGTCTGGGAATGAAACAGAACTGCAGTAGGAGAGCTTTACAGGTAGGCCCTTCTTATTTCCCCAGATATCTTCATTCTTTCTGTCTTCTGTCTACTCTGTGGCTACCAGCGCCCACCTAGGCAGCTCTCCAGGCAGGCGTCTTTCTCCCCGCTGCCTTGGCTCCAAACCTGGCACCACCTATGTGCCCTAGCCTCAGTGTCCTCCTTTAAAAAGAGAATTGGATTAAGAATAGCTCCCAAAGAGGGTTCATACTAGTAAATAGTTGGGTATGCTAATGACATTTGTCTTTTGAAAGGAGGCTTTTCAAGTCCTAAAACAAAATTAAAAAGAAAAGTAGAAATTTTGTATCCGTATATTAGAAGTTTTAGGATGGCATCAGGGGAGAGGGTGAGATTCAAAGGAAACCGGAGACTATTTAAGAGATTACACAACCTACTGATGGATGAGATGCTCTACAATATAGTCATATCTTTAACAGGCAGAAAAGCGAGGTGTATATGAATAGCAAGAGACAAATATTCTTATGGAATCAATGTGAAGAAATTTTTAAAATCACAATTGTACTAAATATATGGTCTTAGAATTTATTGATGTGAAATTAAACTTCCAATTTTACAAACCTCGAAGTACAATGGACCTGAATTTTTATCTTATACAAAATAATCCACTCACCATGAACAATAATTTTAAAAGAAAATAATAATTATTGTTTTATTATAACAAGGGCAATACACATTTGTACTTGAATATTTAGAAAATATGAGCAAAAGGAAGAAATAAAAAGCACAGTCCCCAGAGACAATCACTGTGTACACTTTGATGTTTTTCTATCCACTCTTTTCTCTATTCATTGAGTCAAAGTTTGGTAGTCAAAAATAGAATCATAATGTACATATTTTTCTTTTGCTAAAAACATATGGCATACACCAGTGCTTCTCAAACTTTAATGTGCATAGAAATCACTCGGAAACTTTGTTGAAATACAGATTCTGGCCCTAGCTGGTTTTGCTCAGTGGTTAGATTTCAGTTAAGGGCACATACCTTGGTTGCAGGCTCGATCCTGGTAGGGACACATGCTGGAGGCAACTGATTGATGTGTCTCTCTTACATTGACGTTTTTCTCTCTCTGTCTCTCCCCCAACCTTCCACTCTCTCTAAAAGTCAATGGGAAAAAATATCCTCTGTTGAGAATTAACCAAAAAAAAAAAAAAAAAAAAAAAGGAAATGCAGATTCTTTGTAGGTCTGGAATGGAGCCTGAGAATCTGAATGTCTAAGAACTTCCCAGAGAATAACCATGTTGCTGGTCCAGGAAAACGTACCAGGTATGTACACCATTCTTTGTCATTACTGATTCCTTACCAACATATTATTAATCACTGCAAGAATTCCATTATACCATGTATATAATTTAACACCATGATACTAGCTAGTTAGGTTTATTCCTTTATTTTTATTGTATTATAGATGATACTATGATGGACTTTCATGGAGAGGAATCTTAACAAACATCCATGAAAATTCCTTTGAGGTAATTTCTTTGAAATGGAAGTGCTTCATCAAAATTATTTCACATTTAAAGGCATTTCATACATATTGCCAACTGGCTGTTAGGGGGAAAATGCAGTTTTGAAAAGTCCTGACCTTAAATTTTTTTCAGCTTGTCACCTTTTTCTTTCCCTAGGGAGAAATCGTTCCTATCTCCATGGTAACCCCACTGCTTTCTCTTGTATCTTTCTCAGTTTTCTATTACTGGTGTTTGCTGACAAGGGTGTCTGCCTGTAGCTGGCCATGTATTAGCCTCAGTGCTGAGCACAGTGCCAGACACTCAAGAAATGCTAGAACAGTGAAGAGTGAAATGAAAGCATATGTCTTTCGATATGTAAATACTTGGGAAGGCATCATAGTGGGGCAGTATCAATTTATTTTCTAATACATTAGATACTTTGACCTCTAATTCAAACACACACACACACACACACACACACACACAATTATTTGTTGCTTCACATGGAAAATCACCCACAACAGCTTTTGTTATTAGGCTATTTTCTTTTATAAAGCAGCCACATCTGTGCATAGCTTTTTACAGTTTCAGAGTTATGTACAACAAAACCTGTGGGTTCTTATTATCCTGCTCAGGGCTTTATTTAATAACGTCACATAATAATTCTTATATAATATTGCCCATTCTAAAATATAAAAAGCGAGGGGCCATCACGACCAAAACAATTGGATGGATGACTGAACACAGGCTGTGTGGGACGACAAGGCCAGGAGGAGGTTAGTGAGGGATGACCAAACGACTGAACAGCAGGCTGCGTAGGGTGACCAGGCCGGCAGGGGGGGCAGTTGGGGGCGACCAGGCCAGCAGGGGGGCCAGTTGGGGGCAACCAGGCTGGCAAAGGGAGGGCAATTACGGGTGACTGGGCCAGCAGGCAGAGGCAGTTAGGGGTGATCAGGCTGGCAAGTGGGCAGTTAGGGGCAATCAGGCAGGCAGGCAGGTGAGCAGTTAGGAGCCAGCGGTCCTGGATTGTGAGAGGGATGTCCCATGAGGGGTCCCGGACTGGAGAGGATGCAAGCTGGGCTGAAGGTACCCCCCCATGCATGAATTTTGTGTGCACCAGGCCTCTAGTAATATAATAATACTCATGTAATATTTTGAAAATCTATCCCAGGTGGATTGTGTACTTATAATTGTTTATTGTGGATTTTTTTGCATTGTTATTGAGTTTTTAAAATATTGCACTAAACATTAATTATTTTGATTATCTAATTTTTTTCACCTCCTTGAACTTTGCACCCGAAGTGGGTTCCTCATTTGCCTCACCTTAGTTCTGGCCCTGGAGGTTAAGTGTAACAAGGTTTTTGAGCAGGGAAGTAAAATTTAAAACAAATTTTGCACATTTTAATTAATATGGCTTAATCAAAAAATATTTGTTTGATTTATTACTTGTGTATTTAATTATTTTCTTCTAGTTGTTCATATCTAAGCAGGCACCTGTTCAAATCATTCTACCTGTGGGTGTGGCAGGAATTGGTGCTTGCTTTCTGCAGGCAACAAAAGGAAACATTTTTGAGACAGAGCCATTCATGCCAAAATACTTACTTTTATTAATTCACGGTTCTTCCTTTTGTTCAGTACTTACTCAAGAAATGTTTTTTGACTCTGTTGTCTGATAGCTAAGTGCTATGATAGTAAGTGTTATGTATGAAAAACAATGACTAAAATGTGATATTTGCTTTCAAGTTACACACTATTTGATAATCACACTGAGATAGAATTACATCCAGGGTTTCAATGGGAGCAGAGGGAAAAGGCAGGGACACCGGAAATTCAGGGAAGATGTCTTGTCATGCTAATTTGACTCTTCCAAAAGGAGTGGGCTTCAAGCATCAGTTACCTCTCTCTCTGCCCCCCCCCCACCCTCAATTATTCAGGAAGGACTTTGATGCTCTGGCCAATGCTCATTTAATCTAAGTTAAGTTTTATAAAACAAAACCTGGAGTGTATTTGTACAAGCAGGAAGTAACACTGTATTGAAGCCCATATGGGATCATATGTAGGCTGAGAATCACTATGTCTGCTGAATTATGTTATCACCAACATTTGAAGTTATCATTGGCCAGCAGCTGCTGTTCCCAGTAATAGTAAATCACATCCACATTTTTATAAGAAACTAGGGGCCCAGTGCATGAATTCATACACCTTGAAAGGAACTGTGGGCCGCAAGGTGTGGTGGGCACAGGGGCGGGTCCTGGCCCATCCTCCATGCCCCTGACTGGCCCCTCCCACTGCGGCCCTGGTCCCCTGTCTGCCAGCAGCCCCACTCCGCCACTGCCGCTCCCATGTGCTGATGGCGCCAGCCCCAATCGCTCTGCATCCTCATCAGGTGTGAGTGGGGCTGGTGCTGTCAGTGGGTGCGAGCCATGACTGCTGCTCCAATCACTCCTCAGGAGCAGGGGGAGGTGGAGAAGCCCTCAGGGGCAATCAGGAATGGCAGCCACTACTCACACCCGCTGATGGCGCTGAGTGATTGGGACTGGCGCTGGGCACTGGCCGCGGGTGTGACTGGTGGTTCCGGTGCCAGCTATGGGTGCAAGTGGAGCGGGCGCCGGAAGCAGGTGCGAGCACTGGGTGAGACCACGGTGCATGGGAGCAAAGAATTTTCAGTAGCCACCAGAAGCTCGCCCCAGTGACAGCGACTGGCACCCCGCCTTGGTCTGGCGCCCCCCCCCTTACCTGTTCCACCATCCCTCCATGGCCAATGCCCACCATGTTCTGCACATACCTTCTGGTGGTCAGTGCATGTCATAGCGACCAGTTGTTCTACTGTTTGGACTATTTGCATATTAGCCTTTTATTATATAGGATGGTATTATGGCTTTTCCAAAGAACTAATTTTTAATAGAGGCACAAGTCATAACCTGCACTATATATAGGAAGGGTATGGATTTGTTTATATTATTTCTTTTTGACGATTTTAATTTATCTCAAAATATTTATTGAATGTTTACTATGTACAAATGAATAAGCCCAAATCCCTATCTTCAAGTAGCTTAAAATCCATTTGGTAAAAAACATGTCCGCGGTTATCTAGAACTCAAAGCCAATGTCCCTTGTGTGAAGTCTAGATACAAGTTCTGTGAATGGGAGTGAGGGGAGGCACCATTAAGTTGAGACTGGTGATGGGGAAGAGAGAGGACTTTGTAAAGAAGGGGGCATTTGAATTGGGTTTTGTTGGCTGTGCAGGTTATGTTTCATTTTATTTTGTTTTGTTTTGTTTTAGGAGGTAAAATAAGGAAAGGCACTTGATACTAGGAAAATAGCATGAGCCCAAGAATCATGAAGATAAATGCCAGTTTGGGGAATTGAGAAGTAATTAGGTGTTGCTGTTGATCAGTAATTCTTAATCTTGGCTTCATGTTGCAATCACGGGGGGGCTTTAGGAATACTGTTCCCTAAGTTTCAACCCCCACCCCAGCCCCCAAGACTCTGATTTAGCTGGTCTTTGGTATGGCTTATTATGGAGATTGTTCAAAGGTCCCCAAATTATTCTAATGTGCAGCTGAGGTTGAGAATCTCTGCTACAGTGTAGATACTTAGTGTGGTGCTATGAGGCAGAACAAAAGGAAAATAAAACATATTTTCCTTGAGCTGAAATATCCTTGTGCTGCAATTCATACAAAGGGGCACAGAAGATTTAAAAGAATATATACCCATTAAGTCCTATGTGAAAGAAAGTAAAGGTCAGGAATTCTAATTTACAGTTCCAAATGAAACGAGATAGTCAAAGGAGACTTGCAATTATTCTGTGAGAAAGAACAGGGTTTGAGGTTAAGGAGAGTGGATTTTGATTAAAGAAGCAAGGGAATGTTAATGAAAAAGGAGTCAGTACTTTGGTCTTTCTAATGGCTGGCTTCGGCTTGAATTCTGAATGTATGGAAACGTCATCTAAAACTGCTCCTTTTCCCCTTTCTTTCCATCAACTACCAAATGTGTATATTGGATGGGTACAAGCAAAGGGAAGTGAGCTGATGAGGTGGGTGGGCTTTTCGCAGAGTGGATGGAGAGGAAGGATGCAGCACTTTCTCTCTCCATGACTCTGCCAGGCTTAGACTTCCCTGCATCTTGAATGATTTCTGCCTCCTCACCAAAAAAGCCCAATTAATTCTGCCTCACAATCCCCACATGGTCAGATGATGGTCTTCTTTAGGAAACAAAATAAAATCTCCTCATCTAAAAGTTGGATAAATAAAAATGCTCCAAGGAGAATCTTTTTATTTTATTTTATTTCATTTCATTTTTTCCATCACCATTTATCCCCTCTAAGCCCTCTTCTACCTCCACCCACCTCCTCTCCTCCTTCAATCACCACACTGTTGTCCACGTCCATGAGTTCTCTCTTTTTCTCTTTTTTGCTCAAGTTTTTTACCCCTTCAACCCCTCCTGCCCAGCCCAACCTTCCCACAACCCTCATGAGAGCTGTCTGCCTGCTTTCTGTCTATGAATCTGTCTCTATTTTGCTTGGTAGTTCAGTTTGCTCATTAAATTCCACATATGAGTGAAATCATATGGTACTTGTCTTTCTCTGACTGGCTTAAAGCCAGTATTTCCTAACTTTCTTGGCTGTTCTCTCACTCAAACATGCTTCAGATCCACTCATTCATGCCATATTCTCCCTTTCCCAACCATGGGCAAATTCATCATGCTTGACTGTGAACTGTGTAAGGGTCCAGATGACCATCATTGTTTTATTCTTGGTAACTAGTACAGTGCCAGGCATGTATTCATCAATAAATGTTTTTTAAAAATTACGTGTTTCCCAGCACTGAGTTCCTATTTTGTTTCCCTTTCTGCCTGTCTTTTCAACATATGACCGCTGAGTAACACTTTAACATTTAGGTCTTGAGGTCTTGTTCCCATAGCATTTGATTAAAGGTCAAACATTTTTAATGCTTAATTTTCTGTCTTTCCATAGTATCCTCCCATTTCATTCTGGTTTCCAAAATCAAAGAAAAATTTAATTTACAATTGTTTCTTCCTTTGGTATATTCCTGAACTCTAATAAGTGACCTGGGCCTTGTAGGAATTATATTAACATCAACTAATTAATTTACCTCTGAAACATTCCATGATGGAATGGCCCCTTTCACTCAAGGGAACCATCTTCTACACATAATGAAGTGTCTTTGCCAATCACAATAAAATAATATATTAACCATGACATAGAAAGAATGAGCACAGGTCTGGCTGTTCTTTTCTATTTTCACTGTTTCTGTGCAGGCCCTACTCAATACCTGTTTTCTAAAGAGACAATTTCTTGCTGGGCTTGGTGTGGCTCAGTGGTTAAACATCGACCTATGAACCAGAGGTCATATTCCTGGTCAGGGCACATGCTGGAGTTGTGGGCTCCATCCCGCGGTGTGGGGCATGCAGGAAGCAGCCAATTAATGGTCCTCTCTTATCATTGATGTTTCTATCTCTCTCTCCCTTCCTCGTTGAAATAAAAAAATACATATTAAAAAAAGAGATAACTTCCTAATTTTTCTATTTATAATTTATCATGTCTTCTCTCTCCATTTCCTTAAAATCTATCAATGCCAGATAAGTTGTTTTAAACAGAGATGTGGTAATCTTTTTTGTATTAAAAACTTTTCAGTGGCTCTCTATTCTAACTCAAATATGACAATTTGACTTTGGTATTCATAGGGACCTCATACTCGGGCCTACCTTTCCCCTTCCAGACACCTATCCTACTCACCTTTCCTACATGACCCTCAGCCAAATGTGCCTGAGTGATGAACTTTTCATACAGCACACACTCCTTTGGTTTCCTTCACTTTGTCCTTGTCACTTCTTTCTTCTTTTTTTCATTTTTTTAAATTAAGGTATTATATGTGTACATATCTTACCATTGCCCCACTCCCACCCCATACATGCCCTCACCCCCCAATGTTTTGCATCCGTTGGTTATTCTTATATGCATGCATGTAAGTCCTTCGGTTGTTCTCTTATTTCCCCCACCTCTCCCTAACCTTCCCCCTGTAATTTGACAGTCTGTTTGATGCTTTACTGCCTCTGTATCTATCGTTTTGTTCATCAGTTTATAATGTGTTTTTTATTATCCACAAATGAGTGAGATCATGTGGTATTTTTCTTTCATTGACTGGCTTATTTCACTTAGCATAATGTTCTCCAATTCCCATCCAGGTTGCTACAAATGGTAAGAGTTCCTTCTTTTTTATGGCAGCATAGTATTCCATTGTGTAGATGTACCATAGTTTTCTGATCCAGTCATCTGCTGACGGGCACCTAGGCTGTTTCCAAATCTTAGCTATTATAAATTGTGCTGCTATGAACATAGGGGTGCATATATCCTTTCTGATTGTTGTTTCCAGTTTCTTAGGATATATTCCTAGGAGTAGGATTACTGGGTCAAATGGGATTTCCATTTTCAGTTTTTTGAGGAAACTCCACACTGTTCTCCACAGTGGCTGCACCAGTCTGCATTCCCACCAGCAGTGCACGAGGGTTCCTTTTTCTCCACATCCTCTCCAGCACTTGTCATTTGTTGATTTGTTGATGATAGCTATTCTGACAGGTGTGAGATGGTACCGCATTGTCATTTTGATTTGCATCTCTCGGATAATTAGTGACTTTGAGCATGTTTTCATGTGTCTCTTGGCCTTCCTTCTGTCTTCTTTCGAAAAGTTTCTATTTAGGTCCATTGCCTATTTTTTTATTGGATCATTTATCTTCCTTTTATTAAGTTGTATAAGCTGTCTATAGATGTTGGAGATTAAACCTTTATCAGTGATAACATTTGCAAATATGTTCTCCCATACAGTGGGGTTTCTTGTTGTTTTGTTGATGGTTTCTTTTGCTGTGAAAAAGCTTTTTATTTTGATGTAGTCCCATTTGTTTATTTTCTCTTTAGCTTCCATTGCCCCAGGGGTAGTATCAGTGCAGAAGTTCTTTCGGCTTATGTCTGAGATTTCTCTGCCTCTAGTATTTTTATGGTTTCCCATCTTATGTTTAAGTCCTGTATCCATTTTGAGTTTATTTTTGTGTATGGTGTATGTTGGTGATCTAGTTTCATTTTTTAGCATGTATCTGTCCAATTTTCCCAACACCATTTATTGAAGAGACTGTCTTGACTCCATTGTATGTTCATGCCTCCTTTGTCAAATATTAATTGAGCATAGTGGTTTGGGTCGATATCTGGATTCTCTATTCTATTCCATTGATCTATATGTCTGTTCTTGTGCCAGTACCAGGCTGTTTTGAGAACAGTGGCCTTGTAATACAGCTTGAAATCTGGTATTGAGATCCCTCCTACTTTATTCTTCTTTCTCAGGATTGCTGTGGCTATTTGGGGTCAATGCACTCCCTGTTAAAATACCAATGGCATATTTCACAGACCTAGAAAGAACTCTCCAAAAATTCATCTGGAATAAAAAAAGGTCACTTATTTCTTATGAACTGTCTGCAATCCCATCAAGAACATTTACCCATCCTCCAGTGTTCAGAATTGCCTCGTGCATGAAGCATTCCCAAATTCCTGCAAATGAACATGACTCCTCCCTTTCTCTAATTTCATCACTGAATTCTCTTTGTACATTCCTCACATCAATCCAGCTTGTTTTATCAATATAGTTGTGCCAGTTAGTAGTGCAATTTTTTCAATAGATGGAGTTACACATTTGTTGATATATATGCAATTTGATATGTATGCTATTTTGTTGTATTGACAACAAACTTCAAAACTTCATATGTCAAATTTTCTGAAGGTGTTAACATCATAGATATTTTTATGCTTAAAAGATGTCAAATTTTGTGCCAAAAAAAAAGAGCATTTGCGGTAAGTTTTAATTCATTATTTTGAAAAAAAGTGGTGCTGAAAGTTATCGTATACTTTGGGAAGCTTGTGGTGAACATGCTCCATGTCAAGATATTTGTGAATGCTGGTTTAAAGGCTTTAAAAGTGATGATTTTGATATGAAAGACAAAGACCGTCCAGGTCAATTTGAACCACGCTTTGATCATAAAATGACCAGAAAGGTCCAGAAGACATGGCAAAGTAATTTTGTTTCATGATGACGCACCATCACACACTTCAAAACCAGTTAAAGACACGTTAAAAGATGTTGCCTGGGAAATATTGACCTACCCACCGTATTCACCAGACCTTGCTCCTTCAGATTACCACTTGTTCCGATCGATGGCACATGCACTTGCTGAGCAGCACTTCAAAACGTACAAAGAAGTAGAAAATTGGGTCTCTGAATGGTTTGCCTCAAAACAAGAAAAGTTCTTTTAGGACAGTATCCACAAATTACCTGAAAGATGGGGGAAATGTGTAGCTAGCGATGGTCATTACTTTGAATAAAGCACTTTTGATGTTTCTCTTGAAATTATCATGTTTCCTTTGATTACAAAAATCCACATTATTAACTGGTACACCTTGTATATAAAAGCCTAAGTGACTGAATGACCCAATGACCAAAGGACTGGTTGCTATGATGCAAACTGACCACCAGGGGGCAGATGTTCAATGCAGGAGCTACCCCCTGGGTAGTCAGTGTGCTTCCACAGTGGGAGTGCCGCTCAGCTGACCAACCTGTCCCAGTGGTCCACCACTAACTCCCTCAGTAGTCCTGCAGGTCTAATCTTCGGAGAATGGGCCAGACACCGATGGACCAGAGCCACCAGCACAATCCCAACAGACCCGTTGGCCTCCTAGAAGTTGGCCTTGGGCACCACAGCCACTTCCCCTTCCTAGATGCTCCACAAGGAAGAAACGATATAAAAGTGGCCGCCAGGTGGCTCACGAAAACTGGCACAAACGTCAGCAGGATGGATCTGAATCCTGGACCAGGAAGGGTATCCTACTGCCAGCCGGGAGGGCTAATCGCATCCCAGCACCTCCCCATCCCCCTCCAGATGGGCACCAAATGCAGGGCTCACGCTGGCAAGTGCCACTGTGGCAGTGAGAGCATCTCCCAATCAGGACTGACTGAGCATGAGCCCACAGCAGGCGCAACAGGGTAGGGATGAGCAGGAGTAGCAGGCAGGAGCAGCAGGCAGCATTGGACTGCCGGTTTCAGCCCAATCCCCACAGGCCACACCAAGGGACCCCACCTGTGCATGAATTTGTGCACCGGTCCTCTAGTAAAATACACTGAGTGGCCAGATTATTATGATCTCTGTGCATGGCTGGGGTCTGGCCAGCCTGGCTAGGGGGAGGGGACAGGGGCAGTTGGCCGGCCTGCCTGCTGGTCTAACTCCTCATTGAGGGGACAATTTGCATATTAGCCTTTTATTATATAGGATATACACTGAGTGGCCAGATTATTATGCATTCAGAGATCATAATAATCTGGCCACTCAGTGTATAATTACTAGTGTCCCGGCACATGGATTCATGCACATTGAAATGAAATTAATTAGAAGAAATATTTTAATATTGCTATTCGCCCTTGATCCATAATAAAAGTATCAACCAAATTCACAATCAACAATGACAGGTTGAAACACATATGTGCGATTGGCACCAGCAAGAGCTTTATATGTATCATGCATGCATGAATCAACTTAGCCTATTATATATATAGATAAACTTGCTTAATTAGACCTGCTTTCTGATTTAGCTAAACTTTTCCAGCCCAGTGAAGCACCCCAACTTCTCTTTCAGGTAATTGTCAGCAACACAGCAGTAAATATCAACACAAGCAGATTATTATTGTAGATCACTCAGGGAGAACAAAAGGTAAAACATTTAACTGTAACAGTGTTTGACTATATTCTGTGCAGTGAGAAAACCTGAAGTCATTTTCAAGGTCAACCATTTCTTACTTCTTTTCAGTTGGGTCAAGTTTCTAAACTTCCTAAGTCTCCACTGTCTTGCTAATGAAAAGAAAATAGGATTCTACTGAGTCTCCAGGACTTCTGTGAGGATCAAATGAGATGAGGCATGGTAAAATGCTTCACAAATATTTGGTTAAACTGTAAAATGTTTGCACCTGGCTATAAAGCAAGTCCTGTTCCTGGGCTGAAGAAACTCCAAGGAGGCTAGTCGCTAGGGAGAGGAAGCCGCTTATTGCTACATGACATCATTACCTGGTACCAACAGCCACAGTTTCTGGGCTGGGCTGTGGGCCACATTTTGCATCACAGGATCTTGGCAGCATTGGCTGCAATTTGGTGTCACTCCGGGGTGGTGGCGGGGCCTGTGTCCCACTTGGGGAAAATTGAGTGTTGGTGTGTTGGCGCCAGGTCTGTGATGCCGTTTCTTTGTAAAAAGCCAGTGCACGTCATGGCAGCTCCTGCATCGAGCTTCTGTCCCCTGGTGGTCAGTGCCCATCATAGCTACTGGTTGGGGGGAAGGACAGACACTTATCCTTTTATATATGTAGATCTTACACTATTTCCTGATGATGAGGGTCTTGAGTCTCTAGCACTATGAACTGAACACAGTACGAATAAAAGTATTTCAGGCAAGTTTCACTAAAGTGTAGTGAAAGATAAGAATGAAATGTATTCTCTTGTATCTGAAATATTGAAAAGGGGACTTAATGAGAAGGCCCAGGAATTATTGACCTAATATTTAGAGGGCTTTGTCCTTATAATTTTGATCTCTAAACTCTCTATACTTTTTTCCTTGAACCAGCTATCACCTTTCCTCTCTCATATAACTCTCACAAACACAAACACGGATAAGATGGGAAAAAAATATCTAATGTCATTTAGATTGAAAGAGTATTTAGTTAAGGAAAAAACTATTAACATTTCAGAGGAGAAAATAACTATTATCCCTATGCTATACTACAAAACTTTGTGCAGAGAAAAAAGATTATATATATAAGAAGAAAACTATGTGTTCCAGGTATACCTGGTAGAATGTAAAATAAAAAGTATGACAAGGAGAGAGTTTGAACAGCTTCTGTTCTGTTTACAGAAAAACTATGAACATTTGAACATTTAGTGACATCTGGACAAAAAGAATAAGCCGGAAAAACAATCTGTCTTTTGTGACACATTTTTGAGATGGATCCAAGGAACAACTTTTAGGGACAAAATAGAAAATGAGTGCTTTTTATGTTGGAGAGTATGTTATTCATCCTTTCCAGAGCTGCAGCTCAGTTGCTGCACCCCCTGTAATTGCTGGTGCTCAGCCCTCAGGAACACTCCTCCGGTTGAGTGACACGGCTCATCTGGAAGCTTCAACAACTAACATCGCTGCTGCTGGTTTTGTTGCTTCTAATGAGAGTCCTAGTACAAGTTAAGTGTCTTGGATGTGTAATGGTAGCAACTGGAAGTGCCATTTCTAATATCTTCTATAGTAAATAATGAAGGAGCCATTGGGACTTCCTTTAAGTTATCCTGAGTAAGTCCAAGGTTCCTGTTGCCAGCCTTTTGTTATTGATTTCATTGTGATAAAAACAAAAGCAAAATGAACACTGAATTCACTATAAAAACTGCAAGTTCCTGGTGCACAGACTAGGTATGAAGCTGCTAAAGGAGACCAGGAGAGAAGGAAGAGTGTTTCCTACATCAAGACTGAATTTAGAAAGTGATTTTACATTTTAAGTCACCAGCACATTAGCCTCTTAATTTTTTAAAAATATATTTTTATTGATTACAGAGAGGAAGGGAGAGGGAGAGAGACAGAAACATCAATGATGAGAGAGAATCATTGATCAGCTGCCTCCTGCACACCCCCACTGGGGATCAAGCCTGCAACCTGGGCACGTGCCCTGACCAGGAATCAAACCGTCACTGATGCTCAACCACTGAGCTATGGCTGCTGGGCCCACATTAGTCTCCTTATACTACTAACCTATATTTCCTCCTCACCAGTGCTCCCCTGACCACCTTGATTGGTACCCTTGAATGGTGAGAATTTCTGCCACAGAAGACTCAGGCTCCTCATATTGGCTCTCCACTCTGCTGCACAGATGTCTCAAAACGTACATCAGAGCATGTCATCTGCTGACATTCTTCTGAAGCCTCCTCCTTAGAAGGCCACACGAGGCCTGTCAAGAGTTGACCCTCCTTGGCTCTCACAGTTTTCCCTCTTGCAGCCCTGACAACTGTGCACAGTCATGTGGGAGGACTGTATATTGTCCCCCTAACCTGTGATGCTCTTTGGCTTTTATGACCTCTCCCAAATGTTCTTGCCCTCCCCCTTGGTTCCCAGGCTGTTTCCTACTCAATCTTTCAATCTCAGTGCATTCAACAATTCTTCAGAGGTGCCTCCTCGCCCGTCCTCATGTGTCCACAGCCTCTTGTATTTCCTCCCTCATCATTTTTACCCCACTGTGTTGTCATGGCAGTGCCTGTCTCCCCAGTGAGGCAGTGAGCTCTGTGGGGACCATTTGCTATGTCTTTTTTGTCTTTCTATCAACATTCTCTGACATAGGCCCATTAACTGATGCTGTATCAATTATGGGTTTGTTAAAATAAGATCCATTCTAAATTGTGTAGAAGTAACTCACATGCTTTATATAACATCCTCCCCTCACCCAGACATTCTCTTTTTCAACTACCCCCTTTAACACAAAACAGTATTTTTGGTTTGGTTGGTTTTTGTTTGTTTTTACAAAAACATCTAGGAGGAATATATTTAACATACACTGAGTGGCCAGATTATTATGATCTCAGAATGTATAATAATCTGGCCACTCAGTGTATATCCTATATAATAAAAGGCTAATATGCAAATTGTCCCCTCGACAGGAGTTTGACCAGCAGGCAGGCCAGCCAACCGCCCATGTCCCCTCCCCCTGGCCAGGTTGGCTGGACCCCACCCATGCACGAATTCATGCACTGGGCCTCTAATATATATATATATATATATATATATATATCCTATCTACTAAAATAGTAATATGCAAATTAACCACCACTCCACTACTCCCAGAAGCCATGCCCACCATCCAATCAGAAGCAAATATGCAAATTAACCCAATCAAGATGGCTGGTGCCATGGAGCGAGCAGAAGGCTTGGATTTCTCCAGCAATGGAGGAAGCCAAGCTTTCCACACACCCTGGCTGGCCAGACCTTCATTCCAGGCTACAAAGTTTCAATTATAGAAGATAAATAAATCCCAACAAAAATGGTGGCAGCCACGGAGCTAGAGAGAGCAGGAGGCTTGAGTTGCCCTTGGCAATGGAGGAAGCCAAGCTCCCGCAGCCCTGGCCTGCCTTGGTTTTCGCTTAAGGCTACAAAGTTTCAATTATAGAAGATAAATAAATCCCAACAAAAATGGCTGTGGCCACGGAGCAAACAGGAGGCTTGGCTCCACTCAAGGCTACAAAGTTTCAATTATAGAAGATAAATAAATCCCAGATACCAGGGCCTCCACTTGGGTCACTGGGGGGTGTGGCCAGCCTGCAAACCACCACAGACCCCTTGCCCAGGATGCCCCACACCCCAAGGGAACCCCCACCCTGATCTAGGACACCCTTCAGGGCAAACCAGTCGGCCCCCACCCATGCACCAGGCCTCTATCCTATCTAATAAAAGAGTAATATGCAAATTGACCATCACTCCTACACACAAGATGGCTGCCACAAGATGGCCAACAGGGGAGGGCAGTTAGGGGTGACCAGGCTGGCAGAGGAGGGAAGTTGTGGGGGACCCAGGCCTGCAGGGGAGAGCAGTTGTGGGGGACCAGGCCTGCAGGTGAGGGCAGTTAGGGTCAAAGAGGCTAGCAGGGGAGCAGTTAGGCATCAATCAGGCTGGCAGGGAAGTGGTTGGGGGTGATCAGGCTGGCAGGCAGAAGTTGTTAAGGGCAATCAGGAAGGCAGGCAGATGAGCAGTTGCGCGCCAGCAGTCCTGGATTGTGAGATTGATATCTGACTGCCTGTTTAGGCCCAATCCTATCGGTATTGGGCCTAAACCGGCAGTTGGACATCCCTCGAGGGGTCCCAGACTGGAGAGGGTGAAGGCTGGGCTGAGGGACACACTGCCCCGTGCCCCGTGCACGAATTTCATGCACTGGGCTTCTAGTATATATATATACTAGTATATATATATACTAGTATATATATATACTAGTATATATATATACTAGTGTATATATATATATATATATGCATACGCACACACACACACCTAGTGGCCAGATTATTATGCATTCAGAGATCATAATAATCTGGCCACTCAGTGTATTTATACAGGTCACAAGACCAAGGACCAATTGCTGTTCAGGTGACTTTGTGCATTTTTGCGTATACAGCAGAAAGCCCTGAGCTCAGTAGCAGAACCTGTCTGATCAGTTCATTGCAGTGTTACTTTTGATTAGATTGATCAGTACAAACCACACTCCTTGGGATGGTGATCAGAAAAATTGGTGATTGTGGGTCTCTGATGAAAAATAGACTAACCTCTTCAGTATATGATCTGAAGTTACCTTAAGAATGTTTGGGAAAATTGATCTGTAGCTGTGTCTGCAGTCACAGTCCACAGCCTAGAGAAGAAATCACACACCCGGAGACCATGCTCCAGGAAGTATTATTGATGGTGATGAAAATATGCTCAGAGAGAGCAATAAATCAGGGGCTATTTGACCCATTTCATGAACTGCAATCCATGTTAGCTTTCTGTAGTACATATTCTTCAATGTGTTCACCATCTTTTCCTATTATCCAGGTTACACATACACATGTGTGGGCGCACACACACACACACACACACACACACACACACACACTCCTGCCATATTTATGAAGGAAATAACCCAACCAGGAGAGATGGATACAGTGAGAACAGATATTTTATTTTACTAAAAAGCCCAGCAACTTGTAAACATAAATTGTTGGGAAAGCAATTGTTGCTGTTTGATTGGGTGACTCTACTGTTAATTAATAAGAAAAGCACTATTGGTATTTTGAACACAAGATCCTATATAATAAAGAGGTAATATGCAAATTAACCCTCATGCCCTCATAAGATGGCTGCCTACAACTAGGCTGGCAGGGGGGTTAGTGAGGGATGACCAAATGACTGAACAAGCAGGCTGCATGAGGTGACCAGGCCAGGCTGCATGAGGCAACCAGTTGTGGGTGACCAGGCTGGCAGGGGGGGCAGTTGGGGTGACCAGGCTGGCAGGGGGTTAGTTAGGGATGACCATGCTGGCAGGGGCAGTGCAATTGGGGGCAACCAGGCCAGCAGGAGGGCAGTTGGGGGCAATTAGGCTGGCAGGGGGTCAGTGAGGGGCGACCAGGTTGGCAGGGGGCAGTTAGGGGCAACCAGGCCGGCAGGGGGGGCAGTTCGGGGTGACTAGGCCAGCAGGGGAGGCAGTAAGGCATGACCAAGCCAGCAGGGGGGGGCAATTAGGAGTGACCAGGCCAGCAGGAAGGGTGCAGTTGGGGGTGACCTGGCCGGCAGTGGGGGGCACTTGGAGTGATCAGGCTGGAAGAGGGGGGCAGTTGGGGGTGACCAGGCCAGCAGAGGGGGCAGTAAGGGGTGACCAGGCCAGCAAGGAGGGCAGTTAGGAGTGACCGGGCCGGCAGGAAGGGGGAAGTTGGGGGCGACCTGGATGGCAGTGGGGGCAGTTAGGGGTGACTAGGCTGGCGGGATGGGGGCAGTTAGGGTTGATCAGGCTGGCACACAGAGGCAGTGAGAGGTGATCAGGCTGGTGGGGGTGGGTAGTTAGGGGCAACTAGGCAGGCAGGCAGATGAGTGATTAGGAGCCAGCAGTCCAGGATTGTGAGGGGGATGTCCCGGATTTGAGAGGGTGCAAACTAGGCTGAGGGGAACAACCCCCAACGCCACCTCCCCCCCCGCCACCCGAATTTCATGCACCAGGCCTCTAGTGTTATAATTAGAAGAGCTGCTTCATTTGTAAGGAAATAAAATTGTCCATCTTAGCAGTGAGTTACAGTTGATGGTGAAGAAGCTGAGCTCTCACGTTCATATTTGTTATTATATAGGTCCTCTCTCTCCTTAAGTTCTTCTCTTTAGGTTCCAGGTTGCTTGAAGGCAGATATAAAAGTATCCATAGCTACTGCTCAGATATTAGTCAAAATTCTGTGCCTCCTGTAAGTGGCTTTCTCTAGAGACTGGAGCATTTCTTATAGGAAAAAGTGTATGAACCTGGCTCAAATATTGTTTTATTTAAAGCACAATCTCCTTTGGAGTGGATCGATTTCAAATGAGTTTTATTGCAGGATTGAAAAGGACTCATTTTAAGGCTGTCTGATCTTCCTTTGACATGACACAATTATGGGAAGCGGTTGGGTGAGCTGAGCCTGCAGCAGCTGTGGGAGTGGAAAACAGCAGAGGGTCAGGGCTGCCTGGAGACCAGGGCATGGAAGCAGCCAGGGGCTGAAGTTTCAGGCATCAGGAGAGAGGGACTCGCTCAAGCTCTGTTTCATTTCACTTCATCCTCACCTGAAGCTTGCAATGGAAATCATACTGTTCTCTTTTATGTGTGAAGAGTCTACTAGAGATTTTAGAGATTTGTTTACACAGGCTGTGCATGGCAAGAGGCAGAGTTCCCATCCGGGTACTTTGGAGCAGTGCTCTTTCTTACATCCTACAACACATGGTATCACCCACAGCAGACTTGGGAGTCACTACGTAGGTGTTCTTCAGCTCAGACACTTCACATGCGGCTTTGGGTGAGTCACGTATCCTCTCAGGGCTGTTTCCTCAGCCTTCAGCACAGTTCAGAATGCCTTCTGTGTTCTTTGTGGGTGTGTGGTGACAACCCTACAAAATAGCTCATGTCAGAGGCCCCTTTGTACATGACAAAGCATCAAATGAATATAAACCTGGCTGGTTGTACATACAGCCCTGGGCCACACCTGAAGGAATGGGACACCAAGAAAGGAGAGCAGTTTCAGAGACACTGTTTTTCTGGTCTATGAAAGTTCACAATGGCATAAAGATTTCTTTGCTGTGAGGGCTGATTAATTATAGCTGCTGGTCTTCAGTGCATGGCTTATCTTATACACAATTAATTATTCCATAAATCAAATAAGCAAGTTGTTGGCAAATGACATCTGCAGTCTTAGAGCTGACAGCAAAATATATTATGCTCCATAAATATCTCAGGCCAGCTTTTATTTTCTAGACATTTTGGTGCTGGTACTCAGGAACAGATTGTTACTAAGGAAAAGCACTTATGCTTGCTGGTGATGGCAGAAGGTGTCCAGCCCTCTCAGCAGGTCAGTGGGCATCTCTCACAGTTCTGACCTCAGATCAGCTGGCTCATTTGACAACTAAAGATAAGTGATACTTCAGTGAAATAATTTTGTCAGTACTAGCTAACTCACTTTGTTCTGAGAATGCTAGTCTCTGAATACTGTATTATTTTAGTGATATTATCTGACCCTGATTCCTTCCTCTAGCAATAGAACCTAGAATTGTGCCTGGCACATAGTAGGCACTCAACATATGTCTACCTCAGTATCCAATCTCAAACCATTTACCTTTAGTTTCCTCATCTCTCTGACTCATTGCTTCTCTCCTTGCAACTTCACTT
The DNA here is from genome assembly GCA_026230045.1 of Corynorhinus townsendii. NCBI lineage: Eukaryota > Metazoa > Chordata > Mammalia > Chiroptera > Vespertilionidae > Corynorhinus > Corynorhinus townsendii. The sequence goes on from JAPDVU010000002.1 coordinate 37,596,787, forward strand.
GACCTTCAATGTCTTAAACTGGTGCAGACTTTGCTGTATTCATCAGGATTGAACTTTAGCCTAAGGTCTTGATTGTCTATTTACTTCCAGTCATCTCACACCAGACAAATTATAGTTTTGCACATGATCATGGCTCTCTACCCTCCTTTGTGAGCACTGGCCTACCCAGGCAGAAGGATGACCCCTTGGGTAGTAACTGTGGTTGGTTGAAGTTCACAGACTACAGTCACTAGCATCACTCACAAAATGTCTTTTTCCACTTCTCATCAAGGTCAGAACTTCTTAATAGGGGAAATTTGCAATGTAATCCATTCTTGACCTAGAGAGGTATAACTTGTTTTCAGTTATTTCATTTGGTAAATTATCCATGTATTGGTGAATTAGAAAATAAGTCTGTCTTTTACCATTCTATTATCCTTTGGCTCTTTTCTCTTTACACATTAGCATATCTATTAAAATGGAAACATTAATTTATTTGAACCTTAAATATTTCTAAAAAAAAACAATAAACTCTGTATATCCTTGTATACCATCATAATAGCATTACAATATATCATGGCATGTTTACTGTATTTCATTGATTCTAATATGCACACCTTTTACATTTTAATATTTATGAAATTGGCTGTAGAATTGAAGACATCTTAGTACTATTTCATGATTTAATGGACAGTATTTATTCTTTCTTAGGACTGTATAAAACAGGGGCATATTATACAATCATGGGTGCCTTAGAATAGACACAAAGAAATTTAAATTTAATCATAGCCAACATTTGTAGTTCACATTTGATAGATATTGTGTAGTGTGTAGTTCAATCTCATTCCATCCTTCTTTTGCTGTGCTTCTCTGTATTGCATAAGCTGCAATGATTAAAAATTTCCCAGCCTTCAATATAGCTAGAGCTGTGGCTGAGAATTGAATGGTTTTGCTAATTAGTTAAACACACAAATTCTGGAAAGTGAAATCTGGTTCCCTTTGAGTGAACAAGGTCTTGAAGACAACGTGTTCCTCTGCAGAAGCATTCCAGTGGCCTTCTCCCAGCTTCCTGGTCCCAGGGGCAGCTGTGGAAGCAGCAGCAGCAGCGTCAGGGTGTTCCTGATTCCCGCTTCCAGGTCTCTGGACTGCTCTGTACTGTGCTCTTCGACCTAGTCGTTCTGGTGGTGGGATCAAAGGTTCCCTGGTAGGTGAGTTTTGTGTTGTTCTGTGAGCAGTTTCTGGAAGCTCAGCTTAGAATGCATTCTTCTAACCCTTCCGACAATTTTTTAAATTTCTTATATGTATTGGATAACTTCTTATTTAAAATACCTGGACTAGTTTGGGGGTAACAGATACACCAGATGAAGAAATAAATTATATTTTAAGACAAATAAAGGTGTCGAGAAATGAAGTCCTTTACTCATTTCTTTAAATCAATCCTAGCAACTTAAAAATATTTTTAGGTTTTTTTTTTATACACAAATGTCAGGGTTTGTCATTGTGCTTGAAGTAAACAATTCAATACAAATGATTTTCATTAGAGAAACCACAGCACTTAGTATTTCTACAACCTCAGAATATGACTATCGAAGAAACATTATTGTTTCAACAACTTCAATTTCTTTATTTAAGGCAGAAGAGCGTCAGTAAATAAGTAGATGGATACATAAATAAATCACTATTAAATTATAGAAAAAAGAACCACGCAAAATACTTTCACATTTACTCACTTGTCACTTGAAGAAACAGAGTTTAATGAAAACAACAAAACAAACAAAACCACTATATAGAATATCAACATGAACCATCAGTCTGACCTGAAATAAGTAATTTCATTTTATTATGACTCAGGTCTTCTTTCCATAAATATGGAGAATAAAAGCTGTCACTAGCTTGGATTTCAAGGATATTTTTAAGAAGAAGAATATTAGGTAATGTCTTTGCATATTCTTGGGAAAAAACTTTTACGTGCCCTTAGTATTATTCTTATTACTAAGACTTCATAGTGATCAAAGTTGAAATTACACATGTAGAAGATTGATCTAATTAAAAAACCACAGCTCTTTCAAAATTGCTGTTTCAGTCTGCACTGTGAAAGAGCTCTGTGCATAGACATGATAATGAAATATATCCCAAGGTTAAACCAGGACTTCTCTGAAAGCCATTAGGGATCAGTTCAAAGCTAAAAATAATTCACTAATAAATGTTTCTCATTTCAAGTTCTCTTCTCAGAAATGATTAAAAGGCACATCTCAAAGACCAATAATTTTTAGGTTAACCATCACTTTTTTAATCTAAGATTCCCGCCCCCCTCCTTTGTGTGTAGATATGTGACTTAAGATCAATGCGTTCAATGAAAACTTTCCTTTAGGATATATCAGTAATGTTGAACAAAGAGAAAAAAAAATCAGTCACATGTCTTTTTCTTAAAATAATATTTTCATTTCTATTCTATTTTAAAAATAAAATTGTTGCCTCCAGCTGGTATCTCTTGTGTGATTTTCTATTGGTTCAACCAGAATTAGATATCAAAGAAGTTGATTAAAATATAAGGAGAAAAGTAATTTAAAATTTAGTTTTTGACTATTTGCCTATTACCAAGGTAAGAACAAATGTATGTCTTTCTATATTTAGTTATGGAAGAGAGACTTATATTATTATATCTATTTTTAAGTAGCAAGAATAGAAATTTCAAGAAGTTTGCACATTGCTAATGCTTGCAGGATAGTTTAATGTTATGGTTAGATGTATAAACTTTTGCAATGACTACATGACCTCAAAATCTGCTACACCAATTTATTAGTTGGTGACTTTGGGCAAATTACTGAACTTCTCTGTGTTTCTAAGTTTGTAAAAGGAGAAAATAACAGTACCTACTTTTTAGGGTCTTCATTGGCATTAAATGAATTACTACATTTAAGAAGGGTCTTATAACAGACCCTGAATCATGCAAGTGCCCAAACAGCTGTTGTCATTTTCTGTAAAGGGCTCACTTCTCACCATTTACAATAACATCTCACTTTCTAATGCACATGGCCTATCATATTTAGAAACTTGATTTATCACATGGTCAAAGCCAAATGAAAATTCCTTCTTCTACTTCATACATTTCATATTATGTTAAACTAGAGGCCCAGTGCATGAATTCATGCACAGGTGAGGTCCAGTGGGCCCCAATCAGGGCCAATCAGGCCGAGCCAGCTGGGGATAGGGACCACAGGCAGGCAGTTGGTGGGCTGGCCCCACCTCTGATTGGGGTGGGGGAGGCAATTGGGGGTGGGGTCAGCCGGGGGGAGGGGCCACCCCCTGGTCAAACTCCCGGTCAAACTCCCGGTCAAGGGGACAATTTGCATATTAGCCTTTTATTATATAGGATAACAGATATCAAAGCAGTATAAAATAATCATAAATCAATAAGCTCTAGGATTGGATTTGCGTTCAATGCTTCTACAAATACAGAGTGTGGCAAAAGTAATTTACAGTTGTGAGTATGTTGTGAAACACAAAGTTTATTCTTGTGTTATTGGTTATTAATTATTAAATTATTTTCCATACAAAAACTATAAACCTACTGTTGCCACACCCTGTATATTCCTATGGTTTATTGTGTATATCTGAAAAGGCAGTAAAACTAATCTAGGCCTCTCTAACATTACAAACATACAATTTTAACAAATATATTAAACCATTTGATTAGATTCCTCAGTATTCATTCAGTAGATTGCAAAATTACAGAGATGTGGTTAGAGCATTTCCCCTTCAAAGCTGTGTCCGTGAAAAAAAGTGTGCCCATCTCTTAAGATACCCCATGGGAAAATAAAGAATTGGGCAAGAATTCCACACATAAATAAATCAATTGAAGAAAATTGCATACTATGTTCTTTTCTGTAAATCATTATTCATTAGTATAGCAAGATCTTGAAATAATGAAACCTACTTAGCTATGTTTAACTATTTTCTCCCTAATATTTGATTATAAGATTTACATCCTCATTACTTTCTTAAAGAACTTGTTATAGATGATCAAAATCCATGAACTATCTGATTATTAGATTTAAGGCCATTGTCTGCTTCCCCCAAGGCAGCCAAGTCCTGCTCCTGGTGATGAGATATTTTATTTTGCTTTTAACTGACTGATTGACTGATTCTTAAATTGTTTTCTGGTTTTTCTTTCCAGTGGGTCTCAGTTAAGAAGAAATGAACCCTAACCATAAGAAGTGGTTGGAGGAGGGAACTTATCTGTGAATGTCCAAGTTTAGGAATTAAACACTTGTAAATACATTGTATTTATCAGAATCTTGTCTGTGATTTGGAACTTGATGCTTAACTCATTTGGGCTTCTTTTCTTCAATTAGAATATGAAGAAAAAAAACCCAATTCTCTCTCACACTGGTGCTTTAGGATTAAATGAGGTAACAAATGTTAAATTGCTTTAGTAGTCAAAAATCAATACAAATATTCAAAGTACAGTTGTCATTCTTTTTTTACTGGGACTGTAGTAATGATGGTGTTGAACAAGCCGGTGTCATTTGGGAAGTGACAGTAATTGCTTTAGGAAAGTATTCCCCAGGGTGGCCATGAGAGAAGGAACCTTTAAAGGGGCTTCAAATCCTCTCAGGTGTGAATATAAAACCTCTTACTTTGTCTTTTTAAAATAGCAAATATTGACACGTTGCATTGCTGTAGATGGCTTTAGGTATGTGCAATGGTTTTTTTAAATTAGTTGTATTATCTCCCTTTTTCCTAGTTCTGGTTTAGTGACTTGCTGTTCAGTGGTTCCACTTCATTTATTTGGGAGTGGTGTTTCTGATATTCCTTTAAGATTCCCCCTCCCCCCCTTCCATTCAGGGTCATCCATCTCATCATGGGCCCTTTATTATCTGTGATGTTGTCAAGAAAATCCTGGATTTGGTGTCAGAGCTACTGAGTTCAGGGCCTCTATCTGTGGCTTACCCAGGTTCACACACTTTGACAGAATGTAATGAAACAGCTCAGTGAAATTCAAAGTGCCATCGATATTTCAAGCTTCTTAAATCTTCAATGTTGTATGCCAGATTCAACCTACATTAAATACTTCTGGATAGAAATCAGACAGTTTGGAACGTTCACTGAGTCTTTTAGCATGGCTAATTTAAAACTATTGCACACATTTCAAGGTAGGATGCATGGTAGACCCGATAAAACCTATGCACACTTTAAACAATAAAGAAAAATGTGATGGGACTTCCAAATAATTACACACTAGTAAAAAGAAAGTTGCCACCCATGTACATTTGGTGAATATCTTCTATGGTCTGGACTGTTTTGTGTTTTGAGGATATAAAGAAGTATAAGACTTGCACTTATGTCTTGAAAAGGTAAATCATTGCCAAGCATAGAAAGAGGAAGGAATAGAGAATTCCAGACATGGATAAAGGTGTAGATGTGAGAATACATATGTATTGCTCAGCTCCCCTGGAATAAAACAGCAGGTTAGAGAGTAATGGGAACTGAGTCTCTAAGTATTGTCTGGCAGAGTGAGAAGAGTCTTAAAGGCCATTGTGTGCTACTATAGATAATTGTCAATGACAAATACTTTGAGAAAAATATAATGTATAATCAGCCTAGCTATTAAAATTTGGCTGGCATTTTGATTGAGTTTATACAATTCTGAAATTTTCCTAATTTCTTTTAAACAATGGCTTAGAAGATTCAGAATAAATTTTCCTATGCTTTTCAAGAGAACTCTAATATTATTGGAAACAAATACTTCTAAATATGAAAAGAAAGCCATTTTTTTTGTAATACTCTTTCTAAATTTAAAAACTCAAGAAATTTTCAGAGTGCAGAGAATTTGGGGGACAAATGTTATTATTTATATGTAGTCACCCAGAATCTAGACAACCATAAAATTCCTTCAGTTTCTGACAGCTGAAAAAGAAAATGAATAACTCAATACAGACAACCATAACTGGAACATATTCAAGAAGTGGAAAATCTATTTAAAACTGACAGCTCATCAGATGTAGTTTAAGTCAATGGTTATATTTGTGTAAGCTTGAAAGCCAAACAAATATGTCTGAAATATCATTGGTAAAACACTTTATGATTTTTTAAACATTATCTTCCTTTGGCAAAAGCTCCTTTCTAGATTTACTGCATCACACCAATAGAAGAACTGACTCCTGAGAAAATTGAAAATACATCCATGAAAGTGGAAAATTATAAGGTGCCAAGAGTGGGGAAATTGACGGCAACAAGGGGTGCCTGCCCAGATCTTACAGCCAGAGAGAAGAGAGTGCCAACCAATGCTTCTTTTTTCCTCACAGCCATTTAAGTTCCAGCCTTGACCGATAAGTGGTCCAGGGGGTGATGAAAGTGGAGGGAACACATCTTCCACCCCCTCAAAACATTAAACGTTTGAAGAAGAGTTCTTCTTTCACAGGCAAGCATGATTTTTAAGTTTTCCTTTCAACGGAATAAAAATTCTCAAATAAAAGTGCTTTGATTCCTAGACTAATACAGACATGTTTATGATCTGTAGGACTGACATGCACCTGACAGACACTTCACAGGGTCAGAAAATTGTGTTATTCGCCCCCATTGTCCGAGACCTGGAGATGGAGAAGGAATTTCTCCTGCTGGTTTGGGTCTGAAAAGAAGGCGATGCTAGTTTGATATGGCTGATATAAGGCATATAAGTCAGAGCCCGTAAGTTTAGGCTTCTTTCTGCCCCCCCTCCCCTCAGGATTTATTGGGAAATTATGACTTATAATTATTTTGTTATTTGTTTTGGGAGAGATAATTATTTTTTGAACCTCCTAGCTACATTACAGGATTCATGAACTAGAAAACATAGCTCAGAAGCAGAAGTCTTTCAACCACCTGCAACTTACTTCATTTGACAATATAAGGGGCAGTGCTTTCCATGTTTTCATAGAAATTGGAGGAGTGGGCTGAAAAGCTATAATTAAGGAAGGGTGATGCACTGAACTAGGTTTTATATTAAGAGAAGCATTTTGGTTCATCTTCATTAGGGTAATTTATTCATTCCACAAACTTATATTGAACAACTTCTGGAAACAAGACTCTTTGCCTTCATTAGGATCTCCATACATAAAAGAAAAATCCCAATACCAGTTATACCCAAACTCATTTTGAAATAGCATATCTAGAAAGAGTAAAATCAAAACAAAATAGAGAACTGTTGGTTTGATTAGGCATTGGTTCCTGCAGTTCTTTGAATGTCAGAACTGGATGGTCCCTTATAGATTATCTACTTTAAAGACAATAACCTGTAGCCAAGGTGAGGTCAGTTCTCAAAGCTGATTTTGTTAGAAAATTACAAAATTAATATCAGACTCAGTTCACTAGATATTTAGTTCAATTACCTTTTTTATAGTGTGACACGATCACTCTTAAAAACAAACAAACAAACAAACAAACAAACAGCCCTTGCTGGTTTGGCTCAGTGGATAAAGCGTTGGTCTGTAGACTGAAGGGTCCCAGGTTCGATTCCAGTCACGGACATATACTTTGGTTGCAGGTTCCATTCCTGGCCACTGAAGGGGCACATGAAGGAGGCAGGCAATTGATGTGTCTCTCCTAGTATCGATATTTCTCTCTCTCTCTGGCTCTCCCCCTCCCTTCCACTTTCTCTAAAAATCGATGGAAGAATATTCTCGGGTGAGGATTAACAAAAACAAACAAACAAATGAAACCCAAATTGCCTTATACTTTTAATTCCAAGGCAAATCTTTAGATATCCATTCTTGTGTGCTGGGGAGTGGAGGGACTTGGGAAGCTGTTTGCAACAGTGGAGAGTTGACGTCCCTATACGTACTGAGTGCTGTGCCGGGTGCCTCCACTCTTGATATTTTTAAATCCTTATAACAATCCTGAAATCAATAGTAGCATCTCCATTTTCCAGATGAGAAACATGAGGCCCGGAAAAGCTAAGAAATTTACCCAGAGGCACACATTTTGTGAGTAATGGATTTTAGGATCTGCACTTCCTTCTGCCTCCAAATTCTTTGCTCTTTTCACTGTACCTTAATTACTGCCTGCTAGAGGATGTTGTGTCTTTCTTCATAAATGAGTCCAATTTTCTCCTGCCACTTGGTTTTGATGACTGTCCGGATTGATTTCTCTTTTAAATTTCTATTTTGCAATTATGGACTTTCCCTTCCTCCCCCCTTTCCATTTATCTCAGTCATGAGGTTGGGGAAAAAAAATGAGAAATATGCTGGCTTGTTTGGACTGAGAACATTCCAAAATATTTGGCTGCACCTCAAAACTCTGTTAAAATAATATTATTTATAACGTTCTGCTTGGTCAATTTTATTTTAAGTTTGGCGATTTCCCACAGGAGGCTGTTCTTTCCCCTTTCCATTGGAAGGTGTGCTGCTTGAAAGCTTTGGTTGCAAGACCTTCTCCAAGTGAGCTCAGATCCTTGCCTTCATAATGAAGGAAGACTTGCTAGACAATAGCCCCCACCTCTCCAAAACAGTTAAGTGGAGGATCTTCTTCTTCTTTTTTTTTAAAATATATTTTTATTGATTTTTTTACAGAGAGAAAGGGAAAGGGATAGAGTTAGATGAGAGAGAAACATTGATCAGCTGCCTCTTGCACACGCCCTACTGGGGATGTGCCCGCAACCAAGGTACATGCCGTTGACCAGAATTGAACCTGGGACCCTTCAGTCTGCAGGCCAACACTCTATCCACTGAGTCACACCGGTTAGGGCTGGAGGATCTTCTTAACTCTCAGGCACTGTGGGGTGGAGTGGTGGCAGGGAGCATACCCTCTGTTTACGCTTGAGCCATTGACCCTAGTCACAAAGCATGGCCTGTCCAGCCTCACATTAGGTGGAATTTGAGAGCTTGGCTTTGGTGGGATGCACTGTTCCCCAGAGTGCTTTCTGAGGCATCCAGGGCTCATTTCTCCTACATTCCTCCCCAGCAAGGCTGTCATTGTTAGCAGATTTGTTTAGCTGCCTTAGCAGCTTGGGACCTTTCATTGACTTTTAAGTAGATGATATGATTTTCAGGCAGGGATGAGGCAAAAGGCAGCTAGCAGCAGCCTTACAATGGAACACCCACTGTAACTAGCAGGGAGGCAGGCTTTTGACAGGGCATACCTGAAAGAGGAGACCTGTCTTTGCCTCAATGTGTCATCGACCACTGTCTAAAATCAATGGCAAAGCAATGTGAATCACAGGCAGCCAAGGACTTGTTATTTAGAAACTTTAACAGATACCGTTTCTCTGAAAGGCCAATCCCTTTCACACAAAAAACCATCGTCAATGAGGCTGCAATTCAGTGAAATGACAACACTCAGCTCTCAGGAGCAGCTAACCTAAAGGGAACGTGGGCTAAATAGGGAGACTGAATAATTAACTCCGAATGTGTTACATAACCGCTTAAACTCCACAATGTGCAGACTTGTGGCTTCATTTCAGTTTTTAGAGAAAGTCCTGTCCCGGTGGTCTCTAGTGGCCACCCATTTTCACTTCATCTCCCGTCTCTCTGGCAGCTGGACACCTATGGATTTTCCCAGAACCACAGTTCTCTCCATAATAGGGAGATTTGGTGGACATCCTGTCATACACAAAGGAAAGCCTATGCCAGACTAAGCATTAGAACACGGCATTTTAGCAAAAATATGAAATATCGATGCAATTATAAATCGATGAAAACCCAGAGGGAAAGATAATCTCATTTGAGGGAAGATCTTTAAGTTGTTTTGTTTTTCCTTGTAATAAAAATTGGATCATGAAACCCAATTTATGAAGTAAAGGCTGTTAGATCCGTATTCCTAGCTGCTGCTGAGCTAAGAGAAAGAAAGCCAAATCATGCATCTAGTTTGAGTACTTGAAACGACGCATTTTAATATATTAGTTAGGGGGTCAAAACTATCTCCCTTCTTTCACTTACGTTTCTTGATTGTTACCCAATATTGTTATTGTTTTAATTCTTTTTCTAATGCTTTTCTCTTATGTCCTTTTCCAAATTCAATATTTTCTCCTAATTTTGCCTTCTGTATCCCAGCTAATGTTTATGGATCACTAAGATGCCTGGTGGGATGGTAAAAGCTCATGCTGGGTTGCTTAACATATCTGATGTTACTCTCCCTACAGAACCAGATGGAGAACTGTTGTAAACAGGGCTGCAGTGTCTCCCTGAGGCACAGTGCCAAGTTGAGGACTAAGTCAGAGAGGATCTTAATGGGGGTTATGTAGTAGGGTATAAAAAATTGCAGAGAGCTGATTGGTAGTCCATTAAATTGGGTGGGGCTGCAGCAAGCAAATGTATCACTCACAACAGCCTGATCTGCCCTTCATCATGGGAGGGCTGTTCTTTTTGTTTGTTTTTGCTTTTTTATTCAGGACTTATCTTTGCCAGTCTCTTATGGAAATTCTGGACTTGCTGAAGGAAGATGCTGACGTGTGGGAGAAGGAAGGGTAGATATGTGTGGGAGAGAAATGGAAAATGGATTGAGACTGTTGGATTGGGAGAGAAATACCTTGGTTTTGACATTATTTTCCAAGAATCATAAGCACTAAGACAAAAATTGCACAATCAATTATCCAAAATTATAATAAAAATGATGAGATTTGTTTCTCAAGTGATATAAAGAGAGGGAAGTATAAATATAATCACATCGTGTTGGTGGGGAGGGGACAGAATCACTGTGTCATTATCCGATGCTGTGTGCCAATGTGAGCATAGTTTTCTTATTTCTTTATATATGTTAAAAAAAAAAAACAACACCACCAACTGGTGTGTTTTAAAATAATTCCTCAAGGTTAATAGTGATAACTTATAGTTCATATTTTATTTAGCTGGTTTCATATACTTTTGAAATTACTTTCATGTTTTCAACTACAACTTACTTTAGACTTCTCAGAAGTTCAAAGGAGTGGAAAGTCCATGTGCTGACCTATCACCCTCTCCCACAGCCCCACCTAGCCACCCCACCTGCCCACCCGCATCACCTGCTTTTGGTTTATAAGTTCACGGAAGATGAGAGGTGATGGTTCCAGTTTTGGAAGTGTCTTTAGGAATGTAGCCATTGTGGGCAAAATAAAAAGATGCTCCCCAAGTAGGGAGTTTGGTACTACAAGAAAAGGGTATGTTTTGTCTTCTTTGTCTCCTGCTTTAGTTAGGACTTTTATATATTGTTTTCTTTTATTAAAACTGTACTTCAGCTGTACTGAGTGATTAGGAAATATGGATTGTCAGGAGAAAAATGTAGCACTTAACGAAATGGAATATTTATAAAAAATTGTAATCCATACTCTTCCTAAGAACTATAGTTAATGACTATTGTGTAGTGACTTTGTTTTAGAAAAATGTGCTTTGAATTGCTTATAGAAATTTTATAGCTATCTGAGTCTGGATGTGCCTTTAGCATAAAGTAGTATACGAAACCCAGAATCTACACTAAAATTCGAAGTAAATAGATCTATCCGTAGGGTAGAGACAAATGAAACATAAAGATTGTTTTTATATTTGTAATTTCCAGTGGAAACATCCCTAGTGAATCTAAGCTTTGCAAAGTCCCACTTCATGATGTTAACTTGACTTAGGAAAATAGTGTGAGACCAATTTGCTTTGGAAAGCTGGGAAGTAATTGAAACAAAGAAGTATTTGCCCCCAAAATTAAGTTTTCAGTTGTCTAGATCTGGATTTTTTAAAAGATGATGCTGTATTCTCTTAAGTGACTGAGTGATGTATGTCAAAATTCCCCACAGAAAATGCTTTCAACATATCCTGAATTATTTAGAAGGAAGTTCACCACTTCTATTACTAAGGAGAGTATACAGGTAGCCCTATACAATCAATGCAGGGTACAATTGTAAGTTGTCCACAAAGAAGTTGGAAATATCACCTTCAATGAGTTAGTCTGGAAAAATCTACACATAACAGATTAGATTAGCACTTTCTATGGGTAGACCAGGAGATACCTGTAAATGTAGGTATCTATAAAGTCCTGATTTCCAGACATTGGGCCTCATTTAACGCTGGTGGGCCTTGATCTGGCATCTAGAAAGGTTCAGGAATCTGGAGAAGGCTGTGCATAGATTAAGAGTCCAGAGATGAAAGATAATTTTGAAAGTCTTTGGGGGTCAGAGGAGCCTAGCTAAAGAAACCAAGTTCTCCTTGTCTCAGGACCCTTGCTTTTTATGAACACAAATTGTCCTAAGGCAAGGTGAAGATATATACTTCAAAGGGTAGGATTTCGTCTACAGAGTCCATTGTCAGAATGGGGAATAGCCTATGGCTGTTCAGGTGTTTGGCCAGTAGGAGGCAATAACATGAGATTAAGATGCCCTGAGCTGTCTGGCAGCAAACAATCATCCTTTTCAGGTTTGGGGAAATGCCTTTAGCCATTTCCAACAGGCAATAACATATGTGACTAAGCCCTTGTTGAGTCCCCAAGTTCCATCAACCTTTTGATGAAACTCTTGTATTTATGACATGCTGGAACTGGCTTCCGGCATCTGATAACACATAAAACTCTGATCCAGGAGACTTGGAGAGAAGCAGAACTGAAATAGGATTGTGATGTAGCAATTTGAATTTAATCAATTTTATGATATGCTTTTATAGGAAGACAACATCCAAAGAATGGAGATGGTTAGCCAGGAATAATTAGAAAGAAGTACCATTTGTCAGAACATTTCCAGGACTCCCTAGTCTTTATAGTCCAATGACACTTCTCAAGACCATCTACCTCAAGCCAGTTACTGCTCATAATTTAGCCTCCCAGGAGGTCTTACAGGAGAGGAATGTCTGACTAGTTGATGCGAACTTTCTGGTCTTCTTGGGAGATTTTTCTTTCTTTGTAGATCAATAATTGACTTGCTGGCTCTTAATGGCTTGATTAGTGGGAGTTGGTTCTCCAAGCCGGATCACTTCTACGTGCAATGATAACACTAAGTTTTAACGCAAGTGCTAGAGACTTCCATTGTATTAATACTATTTCATCTTGCCCTACTCGCCACGTGTTCTCTAGCTCAGTTAAGTCGTTTCCCAGTGAAGAGAACAGACTAAGAAAAAGACTGGGGTGGCATAAAACAATGTTTGAGAAAATTCAAATGCAAAAGGAAAAGAGGTTGTGAGATGAAAATATTCAATAAATTAAAAGAATAAAAGGATTTTTATTGTACTCAATATCTTTTATTACTTTTAAGATATTTTTTATATTTCTCACACTACATACAATGAAAATACATTGCAATTGGAATGTCAAAATAAAATAAAATGAGAATATTAAAATAAAAAGAAATGGAATATTGATGCTTGATACTTTCCAATTCTTAATCATCCTGACCTTATAGTTACACTTACATCTCTTTGAATAATTCAGATATAATTAACATTTGGGGTCTAGCATACACAGGTACTGTGGCAGGCATTTTACACATTACATTTCATGTAATTTGTTTGATCAAAAACTGGTCAATTCAGTTAAAGTACTATTTAGGAGGACTATTTTCCTTTAATCTTGAGACTTAAATGACCTCAAAAAGACTAAGTAATATATTTTCCCTTCTTTACCAACCTCCACAAAATGGAATATCAATTAATTACTTATTTTATTTTATTACTTTTTACACAGGAAAAACAGTGACCTCAGCCAGTGTGGCTCAGTGGTTGAGTGTTGAACTATGAACCAGGAGGTCACAGTTTGATTTCTGGTCAGGGCATGGCCTGGGTTTCAGTCTTGATCCCCAGTGCCTGCAGGAGACAACCAATCGATGATTCTCTCTCATCATTTATGTTTCTACCTCTCTCTCCCTCATCCTTTCTCTCTAAAATCAATAAAAAAGTATTTAAAAAATAAAACACAACACAAAACAGTAAAAGATGTGGATCCTTCATTTTACAGGGGATGGCTGGTGTGACTCCTTAATGGACTCTGCCTTGAAGAGGTGATGTGTTCTCCAAAGGGCCCAAGTTCATATCCCAAGAGCCTCAGAAAAGGGACTGTGTTCTCCCCCTATCAAGTCAAGAAGTAAGTTTTCGTTTATCCTTTCTTTGTGTCAAATATATTAAATTAATGAGGTTTTTAAAACTATCTTTACCAAGTTTGGTCACTGTCCTTCTTTCCTCTGTTTAGATGACTTGATCTCTCCAGGGCTATTGTTGTCTTTTGCTTCATATGCCAGAAGCCCACCTGCCTGGCCATTGCCCAAGGTGGAGGTCCATATTTGGTCCAGGCTTTGTGGTTCTCTCTGAGTCAAGCTGGTTTATTCCTCATCCCTATTGTGTACTTCTATATAGACAGATCCTATTTTAAGTACTGACTGACCTCTTGTTGAGTTTGTCAGTTTATGTTTTACAAAACGCTTTAAGGTAAAACTATATTTATAGGGAAAGGAGACCAATAATATATTATTAATCACTTTGTCTTAATGAGTATGGCCTCAATTATGGCAATTTTTAGAAACATAGTTTTTGAGTTGAAGGGTTTTGTGAGTGTGTGTGTGTGTGTGTGTGTGTGTGTGTTTAATAAGACTATTTATTGTGGGGGGAAAAGAACAGAATAATTTCATCCTTACTCTGAAACACAGTCAAATTTAAATAGCATTGATATAATAGAAACATTGTGGTTTGGGACTCAGAGATCTTTGTTCATCTGTGGCTTTGCTTCTCAGTGATATCAAGGTTACTGCAACTCTCTGCTTCTACAAAGGTGGGACTGAACTAAATTATTTCCTAAAGATATTTAGCAATTTTAAGACTTTTAAAGCTACTTTCATATGGCAAAATCCTTTTATGTATAAATTAAAATTATTCTGAAGATACAATTTTCTAATTTAGAGGCATCAGTACAGTCTAGTATCAGATACACTGGTATGGAATGACATAACTATCTGGAACTCACATGCTGTAGGTATAATAATAAGCTCTAATGAGCTTCAAACAGCATCAATGAAAATGTTTTTGAAAAGGCACACCCTCTCATCTTTTGTTGAAAAAATGCTGTCCAATATAAATGTAATATGAACCATGTATGTAATTTAAATGTTCTAATAGCAGTCACATTTTAAAAAAGTTTTAGAAAGGTGAGATTAACTTTGCTACTATATTTTATTTAACCTGATATATCCAAACTATTATTTCTTCAACATATAATTAATGTAAAAAAATTTGATGAGTTAGATAATTTGCATTCTTTTTTTTTTTTTTAACTCAGTCTTAGAAGGCTGGTGTACATTTTAAACTTAGAGTATACCTCAATTTGGATTAATCACATTTCAAGTGTTCAGTAGCCACATGTGGTTAGTGGCTACCATATTGGACCAATTGAGATAAATTACTTTATTCTAATCATAACTCTAAAAACTATATATTAAAATATGTATTAAAAAACCCACCATATCTTTGTGTTCAACTGAATTTCAGTTAATCTTTTGAGAAGACTGTGTTTGCTCAGGTTTTGACAATATGACCAGTTTCACACAGCACAAACTGCAGGGACGTCAATCACCTTTTAGAGAATGTAGGCTGTGCAACGAATCCCAATTATCCAGCTTCCATGACAGGAGCTGTGATGGCTTTGCCTAGAATTTCAAAAATTGACTCAACTCGAAAGTGACATATTTCACTGTGCTCATTGCAAAACTGATGCCCTATCAGAAAACCTATTTTTCTACTGCCTCTAGAACATTGACCACTGCAAACAGATTTACAGAGGTTTCACATATACTGCAGACAGTTCTCTCTGCAAGCCTCAAAGCAG
Source organism: Corynorhinus townsendii (assembly GCA_026230045.1). Lineage (NCBI taxonomy): Eukaryota > Metazoa > Chordata > Mammalia > Chiroptera > Vespertilionidae > Corynorhinus > Corynorhinus townsendii. The sequence goes on from JAPDVU010000002.1 coordinate 37,612,498, forward strand.
AAAAAAATTCATCCAGACTTATGCCTTATTGCAAATATTTTGCACAACATTGTATTCATTGCTTGAATAGAGATGTTACATAATAATTAGCTTTTTGAGTTAAAACATTTGGACACATGTTTTTCTTCCTTTTATTTTGCCCCAAGTTTATATTTTAAAATAGAAATATGAGATGTTTGGGGAAGGGCTAGAACTAGGCTTGAATCTGATTTAATATGTGTTGAAATCTCCATTCAAGAGGTCCACGTCAATTAAACAAAGATTGTCTCTGTGAAATGTCTTTTAAGAGGAGGCATTTTACAAGGAAACATGCTTTCCTCACTAACTTTCCAAATGTGTCTGAGTCACACAGCTTAGATTTATGTCAAGTTCTTTGTAGAGCTTTTTTAAACTTAAGACAGACCTTTGAAATGAATTAGCCTTTGCTTTATAGGTATGTGGAGAGCTTACAATGCATGGCAAATGTAATGCATCCAACGAGGAAAGACATCAGGATTCCAACCCTTGAGTCCTGATCCAGTGCTGGTTTTAAGACCTTAAATTCTTCAAGCACTTGATCTTCTCACAGGGGTTATGGGGTTTCAGGATGCTTACACATTGAAGAGTTAAGCAGATATAAGCTAGTGTCATGGACCTTTAGATTTTTTTCTAGTCCAGCAATTTCTTTAAAAATTTTTAAAAATATATCTTTATTGATTTCAGAGAGGAAGGGAGAGGGAGAGAGAGATAGAAATATCAGAGATGAGAAAAAAATCATAGATCGGCTATCTCCTGCACACTCCCTCACGGGAATGGAGCCCACAACCTGGGCATATGCCTTGACCAAGAATTGAACAGCGACCTCCTGGTTCATAGGTTAACAGCCAACCACTGAGCAACACCTTTCGGGCTCTAGTGCAGCACTTTCTAACTTGAGTGCCCTGGCCAACTGTGCTGGAATCATCTATGCTGCTGAACAAAATATGATGCTGGCTTCTCTCTTCACTTTCACATCAGGATCTCAGGGGAGGCTTGGTGATTGCCATTTTTATCAAAGCCTATAGGTGACCTTCTGTACAGTTGGGATGGAGAAACACTCGCCACCTCCCCTATTTTTTACAGCTGAGAAAATAGGAAATGAAGGAATTTTAAGTATTTGCATCATATTTCAAGGTCAGCCAATGTCAGGCTTGGTATCAGAGCCCATCTGAACTTTCCTCTAAATGACTCTGTCTTCCCTAATACTATTCCATACCATATGCTGAACTAGTTAAAGGGAAGGGTGCATGGAAGAACATATTTTAGATGCATTTTCAACAATAAGAATTTTAAAAAATATTTTGCTCAAAATAAAATTAACCAGTTATTCTTTAATCCAGCTTTTACTATCAAACTTTGCAATAACATTCTTCAGACACTTTTTCAAGCAAGTTTTCCTGAGCCCTCCTTTAGTTTTTAAGGTATATGAGGTTTAAGATAATGGAAGAAGATGCCCATATATTTTTCTGTGGAAGTTGGAATCATTTAGGTAGGTTTATGTAAATTTTATGCAAATCGAACACAGTTTATGCCCCAAACTTATGGTGATCATAACTATTTTATGCACCAAAAGTTGGCCTTCAGGAAGTTCTTGCTGAGGACTGATGTTCTATGCAGCCTCCTTCTGCCTGGATTTTTGTGACATTTATCATCGTCCTACTTGGAATCTCAAAGACTTGCAGTATGTGAATAGAGGGCTGAAATATGACCCTCTTTTCCACCAACCCAGGCTAAACTCTCACTTCAAACATTTGAAGGCTGACTCTGTGGAGTTTCCTTTCTAATTCCCCAGTACTGCTCATCTTGATTCATTTATGCCACAAAGTAACAGTTGTTTAGATTACAATTTTATTGAGTGAAAAGACACACTCTAAGATGTATGGAAAACATGACTAAATTTTATTAGTTTTAATAGTGACTGTTTGCCAACAGCTAAATTTAGAAAGAATAAGTTCCTGACAATGCAGCTTGAGAGAATATTTTAAGGGGTGATGATTTCATTAATTTCCAGAGCTTTATAACCAACTGGCAAAGGTTTTTCTATACCATTGTGGCTTGCCTTTGAAATTACTTTCTTTTCCTAAATTAGCCTGTCTGAGTTAAAATGACACAATTGCAATAATAGTGGGATAAAATTGACCTATTTGTATAATCTTTAAGTATCTTAGCTAACTTAAATAATAGTACCTGAGTTTATAACTGCTGCAATGTGCTCTGTAAAAAGAGATTGGCTTTAGGGACATTTATAGATGCCCATATTAGTTTTACTGACAGATAAATAACATATAAAAATGGAATCATATACACAGAAAGCAGAAAAAGACTTCTAACCTTAAGAAAGAATTTCCCATTTACATCTCCAACATCTAGTTGTCTCACTTGTGGTGGTAGAAGAACATTAAGCTTGGAGCCAGAGGACCCAAGTTCAGAGGATGGTTCTATGTGAGTTTAGGTTAATAACAGAACTTCTCCGAGCCTCAGTTTCCTCATCTCCAGAATGGTGATATCAATGCTAATGTTGCCTTCTTCACATGGTGTTGTAAAAATAAAATAATAAATGTGAGTGACAAGAGAAGAAACTTCACTCCCCAGAAATCTAAGGAGTTTGTCTCATGGAGAGAAAAGAAGTCAGAGAGTGTGGTTAGAATGTAGGATATTGTATATGCATCCTACAGTGTGTGCAGGGGAGGGTCCTGGATCAGGTCAATCATGTCTGAGCAGCAGGAGGGAAGGAGAGCACAGGGGAAAAGGGGTCTCCTGGGTGCTGTGAGCACAGCACTCCTGGGAAAGAAAGGTTTAGAGAGAAGTATCTATATCCTATCTAATAAAAGAGTAATATGCAAATTGACCATACCTCCACTACATGCACCAGCCATGCCCACCAGCCATGCCCACCAGCCAATCAGGAGGGAATATGCAAGTAAACCCAACCAAGATGGCTGCAGCCACAGAGAGCAGGAGGGAGGCTTGGGTTTCCCTGGCAATGGAGGAAGCCAAGCTTTCCGCCTGCCCTTGCCAGCCCAGGCCTCCACTCAATGCAACAAAGTTTCAATTAGAGAAGATACATAAATCCCAACAGAAATGGCTGCCGCCAAGGAGCAAGCAGAAGGCTTGGCTCCACTCCAGGCTAAAAAGTTTCAATTGTAGAAGATAAATAAATCCCAGATACCAGGGCCTCTGCTTGGGTCACTGGGGGGCGTGGCCAGCCTGCACCAGAGGCTCCTGGCCCAGGCCACCCAACACCCCAAGAGAACCCCCACCCTGATCTGGGACACCCTTCAGTGCAAACCAGCTGGCCCCCACCCATGCACCAGGCCTCTATCCTATCTAATAAAAGAGTAATATGCAGATTGACTATCACTCCAACACACAAGATGGCTGTCCCCATGTGGTCAAAGATCCTGCCCCCATGTGGACACAAGATGGCCAGCAGGGGAGGGCAGTTGGGAGGAACCAGGCCTGCAAGGAAGGGCAGTTGGGGGTGGTCAAGCCTGTTGGGGAGGGCAGTTAGGGGTGACCAGGCCGGCAGAGGAGCGAAGTTGGGGGTGACTGGGTCTGCAAGGAAGGGCAGTTGGGGGGGACCCAGGCCTGCAGAGGAGAGCAGTTGGGGGGTACCAGGCCTTCAGGGGAGGACAGTTAGGGGTGACCAGGCCTGCAGGGGAAGGCAGTTAGGGGCAAACAGGATGGCAGGGGAGCAGTTAGGCATCAATCAGGCTGGCAGGGGAGTGGTTAGGGGGTGATCAGGCTGGCAGGAAGAAGGGATTAGGGGCAAGCAGTTGGGAGCCAGCAGTCCTGGATTGTGAGAGGGATGTCCGACTGCCCATTTAGGCCCAATCCCACTGGGCAGTCAGACATTCCTCAAGGAGTCCCAGATTGGAGAGGGTGCGGGTTGGGCTGAGGGACACCCCTCCCCCCCGCCCCATGCATGAATTTCATGCACTGGGCCTCTAATATATATAAAAGGCTAAAATGCTAAGTGTCCTTCTGACTGTCCGACTGGTTGCTATGCCACTCACTGACCACCAGGGGGCAGTTGCTCAATGCAGGAGCCGTTGTGACGTGCACTGGCCATTTATAAAGAAATGGCGCCATGGACCTGGTGCCAACAAACCAATACTCGGCTTCCCCAAAGTGGGACACAGGCCCCGCCACCACCCCTGAGTGACAGCCCACAAATCGCAGCCAATGCTGCCAAGACCCCATGGTGCAAAATGCAGCCCACAGCCTAGCCCAGCCCAGAAACTGTTGCTATGGGCACTGGGTAATGACGTCACGAAGCGACACTTGGCTTCCTCTCCCTAGAGACTAGCATCCTTGGAGTTTCTTCAGTCCAGGAACATGACTTGCTTTACAGCCAGGTGCAAACATTTTACAGTTCAACCAAATATTTGTGAAGCATTTCCCATGCCTCATCTCATTTGATCCTCACAGAAGTCCTAAAGTAGGTAGATAGGAGACCAAGTAGAATCTTATTTTCTTTTCATTAGCAAGACAAAGGAGATTTAGAAAGTTTAGAAACTTGACCAACTGAAAAGAAGTAAGAAATGGAGGAACTTGAAAATGGCTTCAGGTTTTGTCACTGTGCAGAATATAGTCAAACACTGCTGCAGATAAATATTTTACCCTTTTTTCTCCCTGTATGATCTACAATAATAATCTACTTCATATTGATATTTACTGCTGTGTTACTGACAATTACCTGAAAGAGAAGTTGGGGTGCTTCACTGGGCTGGAAAAAGTTTAGCTACATCAGAAAGCAGTTCTAATTAAGCAAGTTTATTCTCTCTATATATATAAGGCTAAGTTGACTTGTGCATGCACGATACATATAAAGCTCTCACTGGCACCAATCGCATGCGTGTGTTTCGATCTGTCATTGTGGATCATGAATTTGGTTGGTTGTTGGCATTTCTATTATAGAGAAGGGGCGAATAGCAATATTACAATATTTCTTCCAATTAATTTACTTTCAACGTGCATGAGTCTGTGCACCAGGTCACTAGTTTAGACATAAAATGAATAGGTGGAAGGATCCGTGGATAGATGGATAAACTAGGTTAGCCCCTGTACTGTACCACCTTTGGAAGAAAATCTTCAGTCAATGTCTTTGAGGTGGCTGCTCAATGGGCAAGAGGAGGCCTCAGGGTTGCTCAGAATTCTTCAGGTTTGACCTGTACATTTTTTTGTATGTTTTAAACATTTGTACAAACACCAGGCATTTCTGTTTCTTAAATAAGGTCAAAGGTGGGTGAGCTGGCTGCTTTAGGAGGAGCTCATTGCACTGCTGGAAAGTTTGACTCTCTTCAAGTTGATCGTGGTAACTGCTACCTTGGATCCTGACTCTGTCTTCAGAGTCCCAGAGAACTTTCTTCCCTTTGACATATAGCAACCCTTCTTTAAGCAACATGCTCAGTGCCCAGATATGGGTAGAGAGCTGTATTCTGAGTGTCAATTCATGCTTAGCAGCATTTAAGGCCTCCATAAAACATTGCAAGTCTAGTTAAACCTGGAGTGCTGAGAGTTAATTCCTACTTTATCTTTCTGATGTTCTCCAACTTACAAACATGCAAGCCATGCATTAGTAGTCAGTCTTTGAAGCTGAGAGCAAAACTCCAGATTTAAAAGGTGTCAAGGGCTCACTAGGAGCAACAGGCCTACAAAAGTCCATTTTATCCATGTTGCTCGTGAAGTATAGCACTAAGATATTTTGTAATACAGTGGCTCTCTACAGTACTATGTTTACATAGAAAAATTGAATCATCAAACATCTATCTTCTATGTTTTCAGTGATTTGAAGGATGAATCTCCTTTTTTATTGAATTTTGATAGAGAAGAAAGGGGAGAGAGAGAGAGAGAGAGAGAGAGAGAGAGAGAGAGAGAGAGAGAGAGAGAGAGAGAGAATGTGAGAGATAAATAGTGATTGGTTGCCTCCCATAAGCACCCTGACTGGGGTTGAACCCACAACCTTTTGGTGTACAGGAGAATGCTCCAAGAGCCAGGGCAGGATGAATCTTTTCATTTATAATTTATTCCCTTAACACCTCTTCCTTTCCTTTCCTTTCCTTTCCTTTCCTTTCCTTTCCTTTCCTTTCCTTTCCTTTCCTTTCCTTTCCTTTCCTTTCCTTTCCTTTCCTTTCCTTTCCTTTCCTTTCCTTTCCTTTCCTTTCCTTTCCTTTCCTTTCCTTTCCTTTCCTTTCCTTTCCTTTCCTTTCCTTTCCTTTCCCTCCCCTTCCTTCTCCCTCCCTCCCTCCCTCCCTCCCCCTACCTCCCTCCCTCTTTTCCTTCCTTCCTTCCTTCCTTCCTTCCTTCCTTCCTTCCTTCCTTCCTTCCTTCCTTCCTTCCTTCCTTTCCTTCCTTCCTTCCTACATCATTTATTCATTAAACACCAAGTTTCTACTAGGTACTAGACATTTGGCTAGATGCTGGTGTTAGAAACAGATGAGACATGGTTTTTGGTCTAACAGAGAAGCAGCATCAAGTGTCTAAAGTAAGATTAGAAGATAGGTATTAGGAATGGGAGTGAGAAAAAAAGTTTGCGGCAAGTAGTAAGTAACCAGTGGGTGAAAGAAGGAACGTGGAATTTGAAATGAAAATTCCAGAGTGATATGAAGGTGTTGGTATAGAAGTGTGATCCAGCAAAGTTAGAAATCTGTAGCCTTGGAAAAGCCATATTGGTCTAAATTCTTTATCTAATAGAAAGGGAAACAGTTTCTGGAAGGACATAAAGCAAGGTATGGTCCTGTAGAGTAGGCCTCTCAAGCCCTTCCCAATGTTTTGGTATAATTACAGATATTCTCATCTTGTTAGTGGAAGGCCTCAGGCAACTGGGGGACCACCTGTCCCAGAAGGATTTTGTTTTATTGTATTGTGATCCTATCTGTTTTAGCCTACTTTTTATTTCCTACTAGGGGCCCAGTGCACGAATTTGTGCACCTTAAAAGGAACTGTGGGCCACGAAGCTGTGGTGGGCACAGGGACAGGTCTTGGCCCATCCTCCGCTCCCCACCCGGACCCTCCAGCCATGAAGCCTGGTCCCATGTCTGCAGGCAGCCCCCCTCCTGCTGCCACTGCTCCCACACACTGACGGCACTGGCCTTGCTTGCACCTGCTGACTACGCGGAGTGATTGGGGATAGCGCCAGCAGCGGGTGCAAGCAGGGCCAGCACTGGCAGCAGATGCGAGCACTGGGTGGGACTGTGGCATGTGGGAGCAAAGAATTTTCAGTAACCATGACAGGCTCACCCCGATGACAGTGACTGGTGCCCCTCCTTGGTCTGGTGCCCCTGCTCACCTGCTCCACCATCCTGTTGTGGCTGACACCTGCCATATTCCATACTCTGCTGCCTGCTGTCCATGCCCATCATGTTCTGCTCGTGCCCCCTGGTGGTCAGTGTGCGTCGTAGCGTTGTTCAGTTGTTCTGCAGTTTGGTCTATTTGCATATTAGCCTTTTATTATACAGGATTACAGAAATACCAGGGGCCCAGTGCACGAATTCGTGCACCTTGATAGGAAATGTGGACCGCGAGGCTGCAGTGGGTACAGGGGTGGGTCTCAGCCCATTCTCTTCACCCCCACCCAGCCCCTTCTGACACGGCCCCCAGTTCCCAGTCTGCCAGCAGCCCCACTCTAGCCGCCACCACTCCCAGGCTCTGATGGCACCACCCCACTTGCACCTGCTTACAGCATGAAGTGATTGGGGCCAGCGCCTGCAGTGGGTATGAGCAGCAGCTGCTGCCCCGATCACCCCTCAGGAGCAAGGGGAGGTGAGAAGCCCTCAGGGGCTATCAAGGTTGGCAGCCGCTACTCACACCCGCTGATGGCGTTGAGCAATCAGGGCCAGCACTGGGCACTGGCAGTGGGTGGGAGCATGGGGCAGGACTGTGGCTCATGGGAGCAAAGAATTTTCAGTAACCACCAGAGTCTCACCCCAATGACATCGACTGGTGCCCCACCTTGGTCTGGCACCCCAGCTTACCTGCTCCACCATCCTGCCGCGGCTGATGCCCACCATGTTCTACGCTCTGCTGCCTGTTGCTGACACCCACCATGTTCTGCAAACACCCCTTGGTGGTCAGCACATGTCATAGTGACCAGTTGTTTGGTTGTTCAGTTGTTCCACTGTTCCATCTATTTGCATATTAGCCTTTTATTATATAGGATAATCTATATAATAAAGAGGTAATGTGCAAACTGTCCGTTATGACATCACAGTAACGACCGTTCAACAGGCTGCATGCACAGCAGGGGGACTTGTGTGAGGCTCGCTTCCCTGCCCCTTGTGCCAGGCCAGGGAAGTGAGGCTGTGTCCCCGCCCGGCACCAGAGTCCTCCTTTTCTCCTGGGTGCACATGCCTGACAAACACCCCCACAACATCGTGCCCCATCTTAGAGCACTCTGCCTGGGGACGCCACCAACACCCCCTCCCCCCGAGGTGGGGAGTGCCAAGGGAGACACGCACACGGCAGAAGGCTGGTTCTCAGGGCATGGTCGGCAGACACCAACTGGTGTGTGCAAGTGTTGGTGGTGACCCCCGGGAGGAGTCGTACACACAAATCGAGAGGGTGTAGACTCAACATTAAGGAAGGGCCCGGGCATGACGACAGAGAGTGGATATCAAGGTAAGGCACCGGACCTAGACGGGCCACTGGATAAACAACGTGGGGATCCCACCACCACAGACACACAGGGTGGCATCGTGACACCAACCTCGAAGCTTCCTTCCGCCACGTGAACCCGGCCCCATCACCATGGAGACCAAAGACGACCCTCACACTACAGGGAAGCCACCGCAGCTTTCTCCAGCCATCCATCCATTCATCTGCCCAGTCTGACCCAGATGGGGGCTTGCATCCTGGGCAGAATGCCCTCCTGAAGACAAGCTGGGTCCTGACCATGCCTGTGCAAGCATACCTGTCGCCTGTGAATTCAGGATGGGAGTGGATGGAGAGTTGCTGGAGGCATGGGTGACATGCCAGGGGATGGGAAAGACCTCTGCATCCCCCCCCTCCCCCCCCCGCCACTTCAGCATGCAACAGGAGAAAATCCTCACGCACTCACGAATGCACATGCGCATACATAACGCAGTGGTCCCTGCAATGGATGCAGGCCCCAGCCTGGCGGGACCCTCCCCCGACTTGGAGGGGGGAGGCATGGGGCACAGTAGGCAAGACACAGCTGTGTTGTAGCTCGGCCCCTCAAAACCAGTGCGAGAGGGGCCCGAGTGCTCAAACAAAGGTGGCTACAGGTCCCAGAGAGGAAAGAAGTCAGTACTAAGAAAGAAAGAAAGAAAAGCATAGAATTTTTAATTAGCCTGTAGAAAGGGTAAAAGAGTCAGGGAGGAGGGGGGAGGATTGGAAAGAAGGGAAGGAGGGAGGGAAGAACTTTATAAAGGAGTCAGTAGACAGCAGAGTTAAAGAAGGAAAGAGAATGTATGAGTGAACTGTAGGAGCTATAATGAAAATCAAGTATAGTTGTGTACTGGGGACAGATTTTAAAAGTAGGAGTCAGAAAGGAAAAAAGATAAATGATAGTGAATAATTAGGCATGTAGATAGATAGATATTAAAACAGTGGAAGTAAGTGAGAAAAATGTATGGAAAAGGTAGGATGAGAAAGAAAGAGGGAGGGAAGAAAAATTTTAAAGGGGAGCCAGTAGAGCTTAAAGGGAGAATGGAAAGAAGAAAGAAATGGGGGAGGGAGCAAAGCAGGTCCGAGGGAGGAAGTGAAGAAAAAACTTAAGGTGGGAAGGAAGGAAAAGGAGAGGGAGGGCATGGTTAAAGATAAAGGAAAGAAGGAATGTGGGGATGGAAGGAGGGAGGGTAGGAGAAAGATGGGAAGAAGGATGATGGAACAAAAGTAGGAAGTAAGGAGGAAAGAAAAGTTTATAAATGATGAGTCAGTAGGAAAAAGTGCTACATAAAGGAGAGAGAAAAATTGTGTGAGTGGGAAATGCCAATAAGGAAGTCAAATACAATTGTGTGTGAAGGGGATAAGATTTAAAAAAAAAAGTTAATAGCGGCAACCAGGACAGCAGGGGAGGGCAATTAGGGGTGACCGGGCTGGCAGCAGAGGGCAGTTAGGGGGATCAGAAAGGCAGGCAGATGAACAGTCAGGAGCCAGAGGTCCAGGATTGCAAAAGGGATGTCCAACTGCCAGTTTAGGTGGGAGGGCAGTTAGGGGGATCAGGAAGGCAGGCAGAGTGGTTAGGGTGGGCAGGTGAGTGGTTAGGAGCCAGAGGTCCCAGATTGCGCAGGGATCTGGCCTAAACTGGCAGTTGGACATCCCCTGAGGGCTCCTGGATTGGAGAGGGTGCAGGTTGGGCTGAGGAACTCTCCCATGCACGAATTTTGTGCACTGGGCCTCTAGTCTCATAGATAATAATCTATCCTTTCAACTGCTCATTAGATGAATCTAGTTTTCTCCAGGCTTTTTTGTTTAAACCCTTATTCTAATAACACTTTCTGGAAGGCATCTTTAATTTTCTGCATTAGTTGTTCACTAATCAGTGTCCCAAGAGTTTAAGTGCTCAAAATGATACCTCCTAATTTTTAAAAACTGAGATGATTTGGAGAATTTTCTAATTAGGAAAAAGTGCTGATAAAAATGAGCTGTCATTTTATGACTACAGTCAGTGACAGATATTTAATCAAGTTTCTCACTGGACACTTAAGTTTACAGTTTCTTAACAAAGAGTGATAAAATTTAAATGACCATGCAACCAAGAATTTAAAGGAAGAGATTAAATAAAATGACCTATTAATCTTACCCCTATTATGTACATTTGAGCAGCAAATTGGGCAAATCTTTTTGCAAAGTCCCTATTTCTCCCCCTTCCCTGTCTTTAGAGAAAATATTGGCCTCAGTGTACCCAGTTTATTAATAGGCCTAGGGAAATTACAACCTTTTGATCCTTGGCCTAAATTTCTCCTTACATTGCCAAGATGGGCACAGGGTCCCACGTACACACTGAAGCAGAATTTACTAGGGATGAAAAAAGGAAAAATAATAATAAAAAAAAAGTAAAGAGAATGGAAAAAAAACCATAAGAAGATGCAATAATTTCTCCCTGGATGAGCTCTGGATATAAGTGCGGGTATGGTTAAGAAGTGAGTCAAAAGCCTACTGCTTTTGTAGCAAAGACAATAATGCTATGGAACAGATGCTGTGAAAGAGGTATTTTTGTGACTGTTCGAGTCTGCAACAATAGACAGGCACAGCAGAAAATGGTCAAAGAGGAGGAGTCACTTTGTCCTTTTTAAAATTTAATATATTTTTTTCCCTGTAACATTTGGAGGAGGCTTTATTTTTTTCTTTTCTTACGCAAAATAAGTGTTTTACAATAGTAGGTAGTGAGTGCATTCTTTTTGCCAGCAGAAAGAAAAGCAGTTTTGAATGCCCAAAATAGCTCCTTTATATGAAAATTCACACAGCCAAAGACATTTTAGAGAAGAAAGGAAAGATTCATGTTCTGAATTAATATTTTAAAAGATATACAGACAGTAGAATGTTAGCAATAGAACATGAAGAACTTGACATAAATATGGATTGAGAAGTAATCTTGTCTACAGTCAAGGCAGCTCCAAAGTATGAATGTGTTTTTTCTGTTTGCAATGCCCTGGCTTTTTGTGTAGACTTACGAGTGATAATTTATCACTTAAGGCCATGTCTATAGGAGATAGGTGTTCCTAATTATCCTGTTCAGTTTAATATACATTTTCCCTTCCTTACCTTCCACTATAAGTTTCAGTGTAAGACTCCTAACAAGGCAAAGTGTGAGCCACCCTGCATATAGAAGATGGCCCTAGTGCTGAGAACAGAAGTAGAATAATCTCATACTTGGCTTTGTCTTTAACTCTTTAAATTGCACTGACATCTTTGGGATTCATATATCCTAAAGAGTCTCTTTACCCGTTATTTATATATAGCTGATGATCAACCAGTTACAGAGTGTTATGGAGGTGGTGAGTACCCATTGCTTTTACCCACCCAGTGTACCTTCCTGCATATTAAAAAAAAAATACTTTTTTATTGATTTCAGAGAGGGAAGGAGAGAGAGAGAGAGACAGAAACATCAGTGATGAGAGAAATTTATTGATCAACCCACATTTGGGATCGAGCCCACAATCCTGGCTCGTGCCCCAGTGACTGGGAATCGAACAGTGACCTCCTGGTTCATAGGTAGATGCTCAACCACTGGGCCACGCTGGCCAAGCAGAAAACTTTGGTGTATCTTGAATGCTGTTCAAAATGTGAAAGATGTTTGAACTAGCCAGTTATATCGATTTTCAGGATCAGGAGTACAAGATCCTAAGGGATCAATCTCAGGGTTTATGACATTTGGCTGAATAGAATGAAAACTCCCCTGCCTATGTCTGTAACCAAGACTACCATCTCTTTGTCTCTCAGTAAGGGAAATGAAGCTTGTATAGTAAACTGTTAGATGCAAGAGCATTTACTAGATGGCTGAAGCATCTAGGACAGTGATTTTCAAGTGTGCAAAAGATTTAAACATGCAATACCTGACTATTTAGTCAGGGACACTGCCCTCTTTTCCTCCTAGATTGTCAAATTAAAAATGACAACAACCAACACAACAATAGCCATTCAGTGTGAATAAATCAAATTTATACTTATTTTCTTTTGTCAGATAGGCAAATAACATAATGTATTTTTTGGTGTGCAGAATTTTAGTAATTATTTTATGTGTGTCGTGAGATGAAAAAGATTGAAATCGCTGACCTAGGATCTTTCTGACAAATGCCACTGACTCATGCGTTTGTTATTTTTTGAAAGACAATTGAAATAAAAAAATACAATGGATTCCATGATTTAACAAGTGTTTTTTGTTCTATTTGAGAAAGCAGATATATTTTAAGAATTTGGCATTAGTACAATTTTAAAAAATAGAATGCTGGTTAAACTTCCTAACTAGATAATTATTTTTATTTGCTTTTTCCTCTCATTAATTCTCCAACAGACTTAATTTCTTTAAAATTTAATACTTCATTTATCCCACTTTTAAGTTATAGCACAATTTAAAATATAATTAGTGGAAAATACAGTCCATGTTTTTCAGTTGACTTCCTCATGCTCAGAACATGCATTCAGTCACAGTGAGCTGGTCAGGCCAAGTTTTATCTTATCGCACCAGAGTTTTTAGGTCATTTCCAGTTTTCTTATTTTTTCTTTTCAAACTTTCACTTGAAAAGAAAATTAATTGGGAAGCACCAGCAAAGCCCTTTCCTTCCTCTTTTGGCTACTCAACTGCCAACTGCCAATTCTTTCTGAATTCTTTATCTGATACAAAGTACAGGAAAACTGTGGCTGTCTCTGGAGTTGGCCGTAGTTAAATGGAATCATAAAGGGTGACTCAAACCAATGTGAATTTTGTAGACTTTTGATTACACACAGCTTTCTCAGAGACATAAAAGGCTCTTGAAGGATTAGCTTGCTAGAGAGAATTATCATTTTGGAAGATTTGTGTCAAATTTCAATAATAAAATTATTCAGAAAACAATTGCTCTTTGTAAATAATATCTAAATTCTCAGGGACATCTGAGCTCTTGGGGGCCAGAATCAGGGCACAAATTTGCATATATTAAATATACACAAACAGACCCATGCACTTCATAATCCAAACATCTCTCAGTTGTGTTATCATCCTCTCTGGGAAGTATTATCAACATAACTATACTTTGTCATTGAAAAAAATGCCTGTTGACACAGACCATGAAGACACCGTTGTAGAAATTTTATTTTAACCACTGATGTATTCCAGCTATATTAAGATGGCAGCTGAATTAACTTAGTTAAAATCCAAGTATGTTATATGAACTTTTTCTTGATATACTAGTGTGAAACATAACATTTAAAAAACACTTTGAGACCTAAATCATATATTATAAACTACTTACCATATGATAACTCTTCTGAGATATTTTTATACTTTCTTTTTTTTTTAAAGAAAGTATTTTTTATTTCAGAGGGAAAGAGAGAGGGAGAGAGATAAAAACATCAACGATGAGAAAGAATCATTGATATGCTGCCTCCTGTGTGCTCCCTACTGGGTATCTAGCCTGCAACCTGGGCACGTGCCCTGACCAGAAATTGAACCATGACCTCCTGGTTCAGAGGTCGAACGCTCAACCACTGAGCCATGCTGGCCAGGCCATACTCTCTTTTTAAATGGGATTTTGTACATTGCTATAAAGTGAGTTAGTTACATCAGCAAGATCCTTGTGATTAATTATTTTTACCAGACTATCTGATCTGTTGGTTGAAATTTTTTGTTGTATTATGTTTCTATCTTATTGGGATTTCAGGGCATTATAAAGTATTAATGTTGATAATTTCCTTAGAATTTTGTGCAATTGGTTAGTTTCTCATTAGAAATAGTCCAGAGAAGTTGAATAATTTTACAAATCTAACTGCAACAAGGGACAAAGTGGAACTCAAATGCTTACTTGTCTGTGAAGACAGAGTCTATGTCAAGCAAAAAGCCAACTTCAGAAACTCATTGGGCAAATTAAACAATTGACCTCAGCTTTCTGGCTCCCATTAAACAGTTCATGGAGGAGAGGTAGTGGAGTGAGTTCGCGCTATTCCTCCTTATCTCAGCCCTCCTTAAGCCAGGCTCCCACACTCCAGCTTTCCCATTTCCATGTAAATCGGGGTGAGACATTTTGGAGAGGATAACACTGACTGTGAAATGCTCTATGGCAGAAAAAAGTCAGAGAATGTGCCTGTGTGAATGTGAGAGCCTGTGTATATGTCTGGAATGTGGATGGGCAAGACGGAGAGGTAGGTGGAGGGGGGGAAGAGAGCTGTGATATTCCTGGAAATAATTTGCTCCCATGTCACCCTGGTAAAAGGCATATCCCTTAAATCAAGCAGGCATAATGAATGGTGTGAAGCCCAGTAGCCTGCACAGTTATAAATACGTGGCCTTTCATCCTGGAGATGGCCCATTACCACTTACTAAAACAGTCTGTCACAGCGGTGCTCTGGGGCCATTCATTTTTCATGACCCTCTTGGCGACGTGACTGGGATTTCCTGACACCATGCTCAGGCCCCTGCCCAGTGAGCTCTCTGCATAAATACCCTTTTATTCCTTTCTCCCAAAGGTTAGCATGTCTTCATTTTGTGTGTGTGTGTGTGTGTGTGTGTGTGTGTGTGTGTGTGTGTTTGTTTATTGTGTGTATTTCCCAAAGATAAGTAAAGAAACAAACAAGTAGAGCAAAAACTAAGCTTGGCCTTGCTGGAAACACAGAGTGTTCACAGAGTAAAGACTGGCTAACATTAATCCTGTGATGTCAGGAATGTTCAGAGTTTACAGTTTAATGCGTCGGAGGTAAGACATTTTTAAAAAGCAGTTTAAAAATTAGCTCACCCTTCTCAAGGCGTGGGTTTCATTTCACATCATGAAAAACAAACTTGAACGCAGCAATTGCAGCAAAGCAAGGCCTTCTGATTTGCTGGCTGCTTCAAATAACAGTTGTCCCTTTGATAATATGGACACCTATCTCCTTTCACAATCTAGTACTTCTCGGGCACTTGGTAACATATCCCATCTGTTTTTTAGGGCCTCTGTTATAAGGAAGCCGGGAAGAGGGAAGAAAGGCCTGGTTGATCACAAGGTCCTATCAAATGTCAAAGCTGGCCCTGGCTGACCTCCCATCTATTCAGAGCTGCTTTGATTTAATCTTCAAACTGGCTGCTTCTCCAGGCTGTGAGTTCTATCTGCAGCCCATGTGTCAGCATTGAGATATGACCTGCTTCACGCTCCATTCATCTCATTTGAAGGACGGAAATTAAACTGGAGGGTGGAAGAAGGAACTGCTCAAAATACACACACATTAACTGAAGCCTTTTGTGTGGGTGCATTATAGGGGTTTGAACAACAATTAAAAATTATATGAAAATGAAATTGATCTTTACTTCACTGAAATGGTTTAGAATTTTTCCTCCCTTCACCCCCTTCATCTATTCTTCTTTTGTCCCTTCCCATTTTGTAGTAATCATCTGAACCTGATCTCATTAAGGTTTAGAATGAGAGAAAAATTTGTAATTTTTCAGGTGCTTTAAAAAGGTGTCCCTTAGAAAATTCAATTATTGCTTGCAGTTTGCACAGTAAATATTTGAAAAAACAGAGAGAGAAAAATCTGGTAACCAGACTAATAGAAATGTAGACTGCTTTGTTTATCATTATTGATTTAAATTTTACCTTTTAAGTTAAAATAATCAATTAAAACTCAAACTTTTGGAATAGTCCTATACCTATCAGGACATATTGCTACAGTATCTATCTATATAATCTATATTAATAGAGGAATATGAAAATTAGCCAGATACTATAACGACATGACCGAACAGCAGCGACCTGAGGCTGCATGGCACCTGGCTGGGGCGAGGGACCTCAGGCCTCACCCCCTGCCCAGCAGGGCTTCACAGGAGACCTCGGGCCATGCCCTCCACCCCAGCACCAGTCTGGGGGACCTCAGGCTGTGTACCCCACTCTGTGGGGCTTGACAGGGGCCTCAGGCTGTGCCCCCTGCCCAGCAGGGCTTGACGGGAGACCTCGGGCCATGCCCTCCACCCCAGCACCAGTCTGGGGGACCTCAGGCTGCACCCCCGCCCCTGCCCTAGTGCCAGGCTGTGGGACCTCAGGCCGTGCCCTGCCCCCTCCACTCTGGCACCGGACCAGGGGACCTGAGGCTGGGCCTCCCACCTGGAAGGAGCTTGATGGGGGTGGGGCTGGCCAGGGTCTGGCTCTCACCCAATGGGGGTGGGGCCTGCCAGGTCTGGGTCTCCTGTGATTTTGAAGCACATGTGGGTGGTGGGCAGGGACTTGACTCTAGGTCCCGTGGTGCACCCCACACTCTGACAGGAGGGAGATTTTCATATACATTTTACTAATTTTCTTTCATCTCTGACACTTCTGTTATAGTGAAAGGGCAAAGAGCAATATTAAAATATTTCCTCTAATTAATTCCCTTTTAATGTGCACGAATTTTGTGCACTGGGCCACTAGTAAATCTATATACCCCCTGTTCCATTTTACTTATAAATTCTCCTTGCTCTGTTAATTGGCCCTTTTATACTATTAATCAAGGCTAGCAATTAAGAGAAAGTTTGATTCCTTGTAGATGTGTTTGTTATAAGACGTTTAAAAGTAAATTCTATTTCATTTTCTAGAAGTATCCAAAACAACAAGAATAATATAATTATCTAGAGGCCTGGTGCATGAAATTCATGCACTGGTGCAGGAGGGGTCCCTCAGCCCAGCCTGCACCCTCTCATAGCCCGGGACCCCTCGGGGAATGTCTGCCTGCCAGTTTTCTTCTGACTGCTTTTAAGATGTTCTCTGCATTTTGTTTTCTTTTTTTGTAGTTGCCCTCTAATGCACCCAGGTATTAATTTTCTTTCTCTTTGCAATCCTTGCAGTCCAGGACCCCTCACTTCTTATCACCTGCCTGCTCGCTGCTCCTTACCGATTGGCTCGCTGCTTATTAGCGCTGCCTCGGAGGTGGGAGAGGCTCCTGCCACCGCGGCTGTGCTCGCTGGCTGAGTGGCACTGCTGGTGGGAGCACACTGACCACCAAGAGGCAGCCCCTGCATTGAGCGTCTGGCCCCTGGTGGTCAGTGCGCATCACAGTGACCAGTTTTTCTGGTCGTTCCGCTTTAATGGTTGCTTAGGTTTTTATTACATGTTAGGTGTGTTGGGAAAGTTAGCTATATTTATTTCTCTGTTTATTCATTTGCTCATATATTCATGTATTTGTTATTTGAACTCTGTACTATAAAGGCATCCAGCAAGAGAAAATATTTTTTATTTTAAAAGTATATTGTACATTTTCTGTTATAATAGTTGTACATAGTCAATGTAGGAAAAAACAAACAGCAAAGGTGAGGAAAGAGAATAAGAGAGAGCAAAATGAGAGTGAGAGGGAGACTGAGAGAAGGATAGAGAGAAGAGAGAAAGGGGAAAAAAGAATAGTAAACACTATAATACTATTGACTAGCATAACCAATATAAATACCTTAAACAACCATTAACAACCACTGTTTATCTTTTCTTTTTATTTTTTGTGTTAGCACACTTATTTCCTTTATATGCAATAACACAGCTCCTTCTTGGGAGAAGACTATGTTTTCAGTTTTTGGGATCATCCTCTTTTATGATTATATAATATCACTTTGTATGAAAGTGATTATTTTATTTTGCTAATATTGGATTGATGGCCATCTAGGCTTTCTAAATTTTTACTACTATAGATGTATTATACAAAAATATTTTATGCTTCTATGATTTTCTCTGAAATTCTCTAATTTTGAAAAAGGAATGTGGCCAGTTTAATATTTGTAGTTAAAAGTACTGTATCTTTTTTTTTCTGGTTCTTTATTTGAATACCCACTTGGAAATAACTTTCTTCCCTACAAAAATCTTATGTGTTTTCTTTAGCACGTACTGTTTATTTGTTTCATATTTAATATAGGTGCATGAGAATGAGTACTATAGTGAATCTTTCATGTAAATGAACCATTTCACAGGACTTATGGAAAATTTTTCAAAGTCTGGTTATAGGGAGAGAAAGTTTTTGAGTATCTGAAGTATTTAAATAATGCCATTTAATTTTTTTCTTTTTTTTAAATATATCTTTATTCAGATTATTACAATTATTTCTCCTTTTCCCCCCCATTGCCCCCCTCCACCCGGTTCCCACCCCACCTTCTGCCTTTACCACCCCCTCACTGTCTTCATCCATAGGTGTATGATTTTTGTCCAGTCTCTTCCTGCACCCCCCCACAACCCTTTCCCCCTGAGAATTATCAGTCCACTCCCTTTCTATGCCCCTGATTCTATATATTCACCAGTTTACTCTGTCCCTAAGGTTTTTAATTCACTTGATTTTTAGGTTCACTTGTTGATAGATATGTATTTGTTGTTCATAATTTTTATCTTTACTTTTTCCTTCTTCCTCTTCTTAAAGAATACCTTTCAGCATTTCATATAATACTGGCTTGGTGGTGATGAACTCCTTTAGCTTTTTCTTATCTGTGAAGCTCTTTATCTGCCCTTTAATTCTGAATGATAGCTTTGCTGGGTAGAGTAATCTTGGTTGTAGGTTCTTGCTATTCATCGCTTTGAATATTTCTTGCCACTCCCATCTGGCTTGCATAGTTTCTGTTGAGAAATCAGCTGACAGTCATATGGGTGCTTCCTTATAGGTAACTAACTGTTTTTCTCTTGCTGCTTTTAATATTCTCTCTTTGTCTTTTGCTCTTGGCATTTTAATTATGATGTGTCTTGGTGTGGTCCTCTTTGGATTCCTTTTGTTTGGGGTTCTGTGTGCTTCCTGGACTTGTAAGTCTATTTCTTTCACCAGGTGGGGGAAGTTTTTGGTCATTATTTCTTCAAATAGGTTTTCAGTATCTTGCTCTCTCTCTTCTTCTGGCACCCTCATAATTCTGATGTTGGTACGCTTGAAGTTGTTCCAGAGGCTTCTTACACTATCTTCAATTTTTTGGATTTTTTTTTCTTTTTGCTTTTTCAGTTGAGTGTTTTTTGCTTCTTTGTATTTCAATTCTTTGACTTGATTCTTGTGTTCCTCTAGTCTGTTGTTGGGTCTCTGTATAATATTTTTTATTTCAGTCAGTGTATGTTTAATTTCTAGTTGGTTCTTTTTCATATCTTTGAGGGTCTCATTATATTTATTGGCCTTTTCTAAGATATTCTTGAAAAGCCTTATAACCGTGGTTTTGAATTCTATATCCAGTTGTTTGTTTTCCTCCATTTCTTTCTTTTGTGATCTGTTTCTTTGTCGCTGCATTTTCACTGCTTCCCTGAGTTGGTAGGGTAGCTTTGTGTTAAATAATGCCATTTAAGTATTTAATCTTGCAATAGGGAAGAAGAAGAATGCAAGATTATTGTATCTCCCTTGTACTGCTTCTCAGTAAGATCTCTCTTCCTGCCTGTCCTTTTGTAAATATCTATTACTCAAGGCCAAATGTGTTGAAAAAATATTTTGTAAGTTAATTCATTCTTTACAATACTGAGTGGGAAGTGGTTCATGGCTTTAACATAATACTTAGCACAGATATTTTGCAATGATGGAAATGTTCTATATCTGTGCTGTTCAATATGGTAGCCACTGGCAACATGTAACCTTTGAACATGCGAAATGTAGTTAGTGCAACTGAGGAACTGAATAATTAATTTTATGTAATTTAAATTTAAATCAGTTGACCATATGTGGACAGCGGCTATCTTAAACAACACAACTTTAATACTTTTACCATTATTTGAAGCACTGTAATAATTTGTGAAACATTATAGATACTTACCTATTACTCAAGTTCATTTCATTGAAGAATAAATATTAAGTGATAAAGAACTTATAGTCTTGGAATATCATAATAATAAGAAGAAAGATTAAAAACTACTTGTGCATTGAGAAGTATTTTCCACTGTTTCTTTCAGAGAAAAAGACTGAAAACTTTAATAAAGCAAAGGTTATAAAAATGTCTTTGTGGACACTTGGGTAAAATGGATTGTCAAACAGTCAGATGATCTGGGTTGAAGATCTGGCTTTGACACTAACTACCTACTGACCAGGAGTAAGTTGCTTTTGGTGGTCTTGCTTACTGTTTTTTCCTTTATATCTTGATTATAAGCACCCAGTGCCAGATACCTTGTAGGTTCCAGTAAGTATTTGTGGAATGAATGGATATACTTCTGTCTACCTGAATCAACAGCTCCTCTCACTGTCCATTCTTATAACTTGATACTTTTCACCCTGTGACCTGAGTAAAGTTCTTAAATATGGATGGCTCTGATACAGGAGAAGTCTTTTGCTCCAGAGTGGTAGAGAATCATTGGGCACACCCCTCTGCTCACAAGTTGCTAAAAGGGTCTAGTTCTAGAGATGTCCAAGGATGTGTGAAATTGGTATTCAGTCCCAGTTCAAGAGCCAGATAAAATCAGATGAGATGACATGAGATATCCCAACTCAAATACTGAGGCAGGAAAATGAGCTGAAAAGGAGTAAATTCCTTTGTTCTTCAACTTTTACTCTGTTTCAGTGCTGAGTGGTTTGAATCATGCCTACCTACACTGAGGAAGGCAGCAAGCCGACCTTTACTAATTCCCTAATCCAACTACTAATCTCATCTGGATATACCCTCACAGACACACCCAGAAATGATGTTTTATTTGGGCACCCTGTGACACATAAAATAAATCATCATAATTAATGTACCATTCTTAGATTTATATTTTCAATTATATGTAAAAATTGACATCCAATCCAGGATATTTTATATATTTCTGAAATCCATTCAAATATAAAGAACATTGACCAATTACAGAATAGTTATCACATTATTAACTTTGAATAGTCTACTAAAATTTTTATTTGGGTCAAAAACAGGGAAATTGAAATTCCTATAAAAATCATCCACTTGAGTAAAATTTCTCATTTCAAGAAAGTCTCAAGTATTTAGTAAAGAAGAAGGGAAATAATAGTGTTGAGTTCACTATATATGCATTATATGCTTTTTAAATGGATCTGCTTTTTTGATTTTTACCAAAAAATCTTGCCTAATAAGAAAATGGATATTTAGAGAGATTCCATAATTTGTCATTGTCACACAATGTATGGCAGAGTTGGAATTAATACTTTGTTCTAGTCCCAAACCTGTGTTCTTTATTTAACATAAACCTTTACCCAGTGAAACAACTCTTTCCATTTGGGAAATGTTACTGTTGTTCATGTATAAACATCTCATACATTGAGCACAAATATTGTATTCTGCTTTTTTTTAACTTGACTTATGGCATAAACATTTTTCCATGTATGTGTATACACTTTAAAATGCTAAATTTTAATATCTTTCTAATGTGTTTTCTGGCTAGTATAATATAATTTCTTTAAGCATTTCCCTAATATTGGGCATGTAAATTATTTTTAATTATTCTTTTTATCATAGATAAGGCACTAGTAAGATATATCTGTTCCTTTAGATTTTTGCTTCTGTTGAGCTATTTCTTTAAGAAAGAGTTTTAGTTGTGAAATTCATGGGAGTAAAGGATATGAACATCTGTATAGGTCTTACAACACACTACCTTTTTTCTTTCACAAACACGTGCACTAATTTAAGATGAAATATTGCTACTTTTAAAAGATGTTGTCAATGCTCATGTTCTATAATGGAGAAGAACATCAAGCTTCAGGGATTTATTCCACTCAAAGTGTTGTTTTGAATTGCCCTTGAAAAAGAAAGTGACAGACCTCCTCCCCTACTCTGAATTATATTACATCCCAGAGGACTGAAATGGTCATTAATTTTTAATATCATCTCTTCTCAGTGAAGAGTGTAATGAATTTTCCTTAGATAATCTTGTAGGATTGAAGTCTTAGAAATTCTGGGAGGATTTCAGGGCATCTATAGGGAGCCTGGAAAATTTTAATCAGTTGCCATGTTCCTGGAGTAGAGTATGCACCATAAATAAGGGTAATTATTAGATTACCTACATCAATTAATACTGTAGTAACAGCTACTAATGTCTATACAGTGCTCTCTAATATCCACAGTATTTTCTCATTTTTGTGATCACAGGAGAGTAGGCTGCACTGGGTTGGTCTTTGTGAAATACAGAGAACTGTGTGCCAGGAATGAAGCAGTGTCTGTCTTTATTGAACAGTCTGATTGAATTAAAAAGATATCAGCACATTAAAAGTTAACTATATCCCAAAGAGGGTAATATCAAATATCTAACAAGAAAATATATATCATAATATTAAAGAAAGCAGGTTTAATTATTCTGGACTTTGTGATCAAGGTAGTTAATAGTGATCAAGGTAGTTAATATTGCTGAGGTATGGAAATTCCTTTTCAGAAAAGTCATATATGATGACTATCCCAGGAAGCTAAGCCTTAGTTACACTCTGGCCCTCTTCTGCCTTCCTATCATCACCTCAGTATACCTGATCCAGGCCTTTAGGAATATCCTAAGGGATTCCCTTTGGGAAGGTCAGCCGAGTTCTAGAATTAGACGCCTATGGTTTTCAAGCATTTGCAATTGGTATGAATTACACCATCAGCTTTCTTGAGTCTTAGCTTGCAGATGGCTGATCATAGAACTTCTCAGCCTCCACAATTGGATAAGGCAATTTCTCATTATCTATCTATCTATCTATCTATCTATCTATCTATCTATCTATCTACCTACTCATCTATCTCCTATAGCTTTTGTGTCTGTAAACTCTGACTAACATAAGTTTTGGTACCAAGAATCTAGAATTATTTCTTTAATCTAATTAGACTTTAAAATGATAATGATCCTGTTTTCAATAGTAAAGAGAGTACTGATAGTCCACAGTGTGAATTGTTTCTAGAGATATATGAAATAGCTGCATTGGATACTTCTAATCAATTACTCATAAGAAGCAAGGAGATAGTTCATATTTTATATGATATTTTCAAACATTTTTTGAAAATTAACAAAAATAATGACATTGAATGATTGCCCCTAATATTGCTGACAAAGTGGCAAAATAAAAAGATAAGCTCAGGGATCCAAATTCCCAGCTCAAGTGCTACATAAATGACATAAGAGCTTTCTATGTATCCCAAAGGAGCCTATCTCCTTTAGCCTGAAATTTTGCAAATCAAATACAGAATCTCATCCTAGGACTTGCTGAATTACAATGCAAGTTGAAGTCCCACAGTGTCTCCTGGTAAAGTGAGGGCATTTCTTGGGAAAGAATGGGAATTTGGTGAGTATTCTTTGCCAGTTGAAGACATCTTCACTGAATTTTGGTGAGTATTCTTTACCAGTTGAAGACATCTTCACTGAATTTTGGTGAGTATTCTTTGCCAGTTGAAGACATCTTCACTGAATTTTGGTGAGTATTCTTTGCCAGTTGAAGACATCTTCACTGAATTTTGGTGAGTATTCTTTACCAGTTGAAGACATCTTCACTGAATTTTGGTGAGTATTCTTTACCAGTTGAAGACATCTTCACTGAATTTTGGTGAGTATTCTTTGCCAGTTGAAGACATCTTCACTGAATTTTGGTGAGTATTCTTTACCAGTTGAAGACATCTTCACTGAATTTTGGTGAGTATTCTTTACCAGTTGAAGACATCTTCCCACCCCCAGCAGATTTGGCCTTCCCACCCCCAGTGACAGTAGCATTCCCACCTTTAGTGGTAGGACCTCTCAATCCACAGTGATATTGGCCTTTCCACCTCCATTTGAAAGAATTAACTCTACATTGCCTAAGAAAACTGTAATGGCTTCTCTTGAGGTAGTTGCCATTTAAGACTATGTTGATTGTCCTCAGGACCAATCACAACCACCCATCCATCTTTGCTTCTAGACCTATAACTAGACTCAAGTCCCAAAGGTGAGATACAATGAAAAGGTGCATTATACTCCAAAATATCTCTAATTTACGCACACAGAAATCTAAGGGTGTGGGATAATGGTAGAAGGAACACAAAGTTAGATCAGGCTGAATTTATTGATATGGCTCACTAAGAAAAATTCTGCATTTAATATTGTATGAGGCTTGGGGAGTTAGAAACAGTTTCTTTGATAGGTTGACTAAAACATAGATCAAAAGATGACTTACTGTGAGTGAATTGGAAATGCTGCACATGCTGTGGTTTAAGGTAGAGAAAGGAATTCAAAGGCTTAGGGATGCTAAAGTGGATTTATCATTTAAGACTTACTTATCACACTGAAAGGGTCCAGAAGAAATACCCTTCACCAGTGTGAAATAAATGTGTGAGGAGGGCCCTAGCATCCTTTAAAAGCTTTGTGATCACTCTTATACACAGAATTCACAGTGGGAACTGAAGTCACTGAATTGAGAAACCTAAATGCAATAGGAGTAATTGGACCGCAGGGTGGCAGGAGCCAAATAATTGCACCAATTGGCAGAGTCAAAGTGGGCTTGGTTGTTGTAAAGGACTGGAGAGTCAAAGAAATCATCACC
This sequence comes from Corynorhinus townsendii, assembly GCA_026230045.1. Classification (NCBI taxonomy): domain Eukaryota; kingdom Metazoa; phylum Chordata; class Mammalia; order Chiroptera; family Vespertilionidae; genus Corynorhinus; species Corynorhinus townsendii. Next base: position 37,637,521 of record JAPDVU010000002.1, read on the forward strand.
ATGTGATAATTCTAAATTGTAGTTGCAATACCAGATGTGGTTTCATTGCTTGAGTAAATTAACAATTCCCTGGTACCTGGTATGCAGCTCTTTACCGGCCAATGCCTTTTCCCCACCCTATTCATAAGGTCTGCCAAAAACAGCTTGCTTCCAGCTAGCATTTCCCTTCCACTCTGGTCCATTACATAATGACATTATGTTGATTGGACCTTGTGAGCAGCAAGTAACAACTATTCAAGACTTATTGGTAAGACATTTATTCCTATGTCAGAGTCTGAGAAATAAATATGACTAAAATTCATGGACCTTTTACCTCAGTGAAATTTCCAGGGATCCACTGGTGTGAGGCAAGTAGAGATAGCCCTTCTAGATGAAGGATAAGTTGTTGCATCTGACTCCTCCTACAACCCAAAAAGAGGCACAGTGTCTATTCGGCCTCTGAATTTTGGAGTTAACATATTTCTCATTGGGATGTGGCACTCCAGCTCATGTACCAACTGAGCTAAAAAACCACTAGTTTTGAGTGGAGTCCAGAGCAAGAGAAGGCTCTGCAACAGGTCCAGGCTGCTGTGTGCAACTTCCTACCACTTGGGTCATGTGATCCAGAAGATCTAAGACTGCCACCTGGATACTTGGGGATTCTCCTGTGTCTGCATCAACAAGCAGAGTGACATGCCTTGGTGTAATGTATGGGAAGGGATCTTAAAGAAGGGATTCAGAGGCAAATAAAGGAGTTACTGTATTGTCTGGGGTGATTGATCCTGACTAAAGGGAATTGAACTGCTGCTCCACAGTGACAGTAGGGAAGAATGTGTCTGAAATACAGGAGATGCCCTACGGCATCTCTTAGTTTTACCACATTCTATGACAAGGTCAATGGAAAACTACAATGACCCAGTCTATGTAGGACTACTGATAGCCCAGACCCTTCAAGAATGAAGGTTTGAGCCACCTCACCAGATAAAGAACCTTAGTCAAAAAAGGTGCTTGGTGAAAGCAAAAGGAATACATAATGGGTAATGGAAGAAGGGAGTTACAAATATGATCTCTGACAATGTGATTAGTTAAAGCAGTGGTCGGCAAACTGCGGCTCACGAGCTACATGCAGCTGGCGAGCCGCGGTTTGCCGCTCTGTTGACTAATGAGTTTGCTGACCACTGCTAGGGAAAAACACTTACAATACATTTTAATAATGTACTAATGTCTTTAACCTGAAGTCAAAACTTCTGGAAGGGTAATGCATTACACAGTGGTCTGCAAACTCATTAGTCAATAGGGCGGCAAACCGCGGCTTGTGAGCTGCATGTGGCTCATGAGCCGCAGTTTGCCGACCACTGATTAAAGAAACAAAAACTAATTTTCATAAATATTTTCTCCTTATTTTGACATCAATATATTTGTGTTTGTGTACACACACACACACATTCTTTTCTCTCTTATTATCATGTAACATAATATGCATTGACTTTATATCATAGCATTTAAGTATTACTAATTTAAGCTACAAGATAACAAGGAGAACAGTAAACACCACTCAAGAACTTTTCCTCCTCTTTTGAGAAAGGGGTTGATGAAGTCTCAGTTGTGGGCAGGATAGTTGTATCATATTAGACAGAATTATAACCTTGTTTTTGTCTTTATTTGGAGATCAAGTATGGTTTAAGGAGATATGTGTGGGTGCCAAGTAGACAAGGGTTGAACTTGTGATGGTTAATTTTATGTGACAAGTTGACTGGCCATGGGTGCTCAGAATAAACATTATTTTTAGGTGTGTCAGTGAGGGTGTGAGTGGGTGTCAAATAATATTCTTGAATATTCTATCAGTTCTGTTTTACTTGAGAACCCTGACTAATATATACTGAGTGGCCAGATTATTATGACCACCCCATCAGTACTTCGTTAGGCCACCTTTTGCCTTCAATACTGTGGCGATTCTTCTTGGCATTGACTCTACGAGATGTTGAAAGGTGATGCGAGGAATATAATGAATAGCACTGTCTAATTCTGTGAGATTTGATGGTTGTGGAACCAGCTGCCTGATGGATCTTTTAACTTCGTCCCACAAATGCTCAATTGGATTGAGATCTGGTGATTGTGGGGGCCACCTAAGCAAGGTAAAGTCTCCCTCATGTTCTTGAAATCACTCCTGCACAATACGAGCACCGTGGCATGGTGCATTGTTTTATTGGAAGAAGCCATCTCCATTGGGATGCACCATCAACATGATAGGATGAACTTGATCAGCAACGCTACTTAGGTATGTTGTGCTGTTCAGACATTGTTTCACACCAATTAAAGGACGCAAATCATGCCAGGAAAACATGCCCCAAAACATAACACTGTCCCCACCAGCTTGAAGGGTTATACTCATGCATGTGGGGTGCATGCTTTCATGCTGTTTCTGTGAAATTCTCATCTGCATGATGCAACTGGAAATGTGATTCATCGGACCACATGACTTTTTTCCAATGCTCAACTGTCCAATCCTTGTTTTCCTGTGTGAATTGGAGACATTTTATCTTGGTAACTGCAGACAGCAAAGGTGTTCTAATTCGGCTTCCATATCCCATACGATGCAGTGTATGGCTAATTTGCCTACAAGCGTCAGGTGGTGATAATAATCTGGCCATTCAGTGTATATCTGATCTTGACTATAAACTAGTGCAGTGGTAGGCAAACTTATTAGTCAGCAGAGCCAAATATCAATAGTACAACGATTGAAATGTCTGTTGAGAGCCAAAAACCGACTTCTGCGCATGGGCCACAAAGTTTCAATTGCACTGTATGTGCGCGCCCGCACAGGGCATTTTGTGGAATAGCCACACTCAAAGGGCCAAAGAGCTGCATGTGGCTCCCGAGCCGCAGTTTGCCAACCACTGAACTAGTGCAATATGCATTCATCTCTCCCATATCATTGATGTTAAATTCTGGAACATTTATTATGAATTTTCTATTAACCTTCTGAAAGTTCCTCCCCATGGATTTAAGGATGGACTGTCTCCCAAATATAAGGCAATTTCAGCATACCCAGAAACTCACTATATGTTATTTGCGTGTTTAAAATGAATTGTTCTTTTAATGTATATATTGATTTCAGAGAGGAAGGGAAAGGGAGAGAGAAACATAAATGATTAGAGAGGATCAATGATTGGCTGCCTTCTATACTCCTCCTTACTGGGGATTGAACCTGCAACCTGGGCATGTGCCTTTGACTGGAATCGAACAAGGGACCCTTCAGTCCACTTTCTGATGGTTTGTCTATCCACTGAGCCAAACCAGCTAGGGCAAGATATTGTTCTTTTAAATGCAAAAAGAAGAGTGATACTAGACAAAGTGACTTTTGCCAGTTGGTAGTAGGGGCCAGAGAAGACAAGGGAAAGAACAAGAGGATTAAAATTCTTTGTCAAGTGAGGCAATGCCTTTTCCCAGGCTTACTTACAAAAGGAAATTAGGAACAAGTGCATGTATATTACTGCGTGTATTAATGTAGAGTTTAATTGGTTTGTAGTAAATTAATGACTGCAATGTTTCTGGCAATTTGTTATAAACTGTGTAATTTTAAATTGGTTTCTTGAAAATGTTGGATAAAACATTTTAATTCGCACATTGCTTTAGGGATTGATTTGGAAATAGTAAAATATAATGAAATGTTTTACCTCTGATGGATATAAGTTCTATTTGCTCTGCATTTTTTTTTTTTTTTTACCTTGAGTGAAAATAATGAGTGTACTGCTAGGATATTTAGGAGAGCTGTAATTATTTGTAAGTTACTCATCTCTCTCTCCATTGGGCAAACTATAGCTATTTTAAAATTCTATTTTCTTGAAGCAGTAGAGACAAGGAAAATCCTCTAGGGCTTTCCTCTTTTAACAAAACAAATTATATGTGAAACTGAAAGGCAGGGAGGTATAGGAATCTGTCAATTATTGTAAAAAAAAGAAAAAGAAAGAAATCAGGACACTTGCATTAGGGCCACTAAGGAGAAGTCCCATGAGTTCTCAGCTAGTTTGCGATAGCAACAGGATTACATATGACCAGTTGTCAAATGGAAATATGTCAGTTATTTTACCTGATATGAAAATAAACTGCAAGTAATTGTGAGGAGAAAAAAGATAGTTATTCTTTCAAGGTAACCAAGAAAAATAAAGTGAAGGAACTTATTAGCATATTATTTTTAGGTTTGTGACTATTATTTCCCTGATCTGACAGGAAAATAATGTACCAGGGTGAATTTCAAACAAAAGGCAATCTGGGCATATGAAACCACTCAAAGAACATAGAGGCCCTCCATTGCATAGAAATTTGAATGGTACTAAACTCCTATCCCTTCCTTGCGAGCTGGGTGTTCATTTCCTGTTGACTTTTTTCATTCCAACTAAAACTAAAATTGAATAGAGTCACCCACAATTTCCCATTCTCCTTTTGGAAACTTCCTTTGCCATTATTTTCATTTGCAGCTGATTAGGCAGCAACAGAACCTAAAATAATATTCTTGAATGGGTTATGACCCAAATGGTCAGAATTTATGCCCAAATTACCAGTTGTATTACTATTGGCAAAGCAATGTATTTTCCCTCCCTCAAACTCTTGGTTTTCCCTTTCTGTGATTATCGTACATTTTAGGGATTCCTTCAGAGGTATTTAATCTTCTGAGGCTGATTCTTTAACCAGTTCTTCACTTCAACCAGAAAGCCTGTTCTGTCCCTCTCCTTGTTCTCACTGACATTTGAACATTTAGTATGCAGCTGATCACATTACATATTGTAAATTTTCACACATGAATATGATTCTCCCGTTAGACTGTGAGCTCCTTGAAAGGAAGAACTGCATTTCATTCTTCTTTGTAGCTTTATTATGTATGTGCATGCATGCAGTAGGTACTCAACATGTTTTAACTTATTTAAACTAAGGTGTAAATGACTAATATAAAATCATAGCTTTCATTAGTGATACATTTTAATAAGTGGTATAGGTTTCATCTTCGGTACTCCTTAGTAAGTAAGAAGCAAAAGCCTTCTTTTTGTATTTTGGTTTTAATCAGAGAAACATTTTGGCCCATCTAAAATCACATCCCAAAAGCATCTTCCTTTTCTGATTACCTCTAAAGCCATCAATGGATTCCTGATTTTTTAATTTATACTCTCACTTTCCAACAGTTTCAGTTTTGAAATGTAGAGACCTTTTGGGAGTGGGTTGGGCAGGTCTTCTTTTGTTTCTTTTATTTGTATTTATTTCTCTTTTTTTACAAAGAGCTTTTTCCAGAGTTATTTAGATTCCAAACTGTCACCATTTTAAGCTGGAAGGAAAGGTACTATTAACATGATTTCATTTTTTTAAAATGTGAAGTTCAGAAATGCCTAGTTGCTTGAATGTATTAAGACCAAAAAGCCAGACTTTTTATCCCTACTCATTCTCCAAATTCAGTACTCTTTCATACTATCACAACTTTACACAGCATGTCAACATCATCTTAGGATATTTTCTCAGTAAGCTGAGAGGTCAAGTACACAGTATTAGACACTATGGAATGACCTGGTTCAATAACTGTTTATTATGCAGACTTTACTGCACTTAAAATCAAAGAGATGTACATGTCCATCAACAGACTAAGGCTCATTTATCTAAGTTTAAAAAGCCCAGCCAATGTGGCTAAGTAGTTAAGCATCAGCCCATGAACTAAGAGATTCCTGGTTTGATTTCTGGTTAGGGAACATGCCTAGGCTGCAAGCTCCCCAGCTGGCCCAATTGCCCCTAACTGCCCTCCACTATCAGCCTGGTCACTCCTAACTGCCCTCCCCTGCCAGTCTGGTCGCCCATAACTGTCCTCCCCTGCAGGCCTGGTCGCTCGCCTCCAACTGCCCTCCCCTGCTAGCCCAATCACCCCCAACTGCCCTACATTGCAGGCCTAGTCCCCCCCAACTGCCCTCCACTGCAGTCCTGGTGTCCCCCAACTGCCCTCCCCTGCAGGTCTGCCCCCCCCACAACTGCCCTCCCTTGCAGTCCTGGTGTCCCCCAACTTCCCTCCCCTGCAGTCCTGGTGTCCCCCAACTGCCCTCCCCTGCTAACCTGGTCTCCCCCAACTGCCCTCCTCTGCTGGCCCGGTCACCCCTAACTGCCCTCCCTGCTTGCCTGATTGCCCACAACTGCCCTCCCCTGCAGGCCTGGGTCCCCTCCCCAACTGCCCTCCTTTGCTGGCCTGGTTCCCCCCAATTGCCCTCCCCTGCAGGCCTGGGTACCCCCCCAACTGCCCTCCCTTCCTGGCCTGGTCTCCCCCAACTCCCTTCCTCTGCTGGCCTGGTCACCCCTAACTGCCCACAACTGCCCTCCCCTGTAGGCCATCTTGTGGCAGCCATCTTGTGTCCACATGGGGGCAGCCATCTTTGACCACATGGGGGCAGCCATCTTGTGTGTTGGAGTGATGGTCAATTTGCATATTATTCTTTTATTAGATTGGGTAGATGGCCACAGTAAAACTGGACAATCTGTGGCATGTGCTTTCAGAGACATATGTCATCAATAACTAGCTTGAATTTTCAAGACCCATCTCCAGGAGGCTGTAAATAACTCCTATATTTTCATTATTCTTGTAATTTAGGTAAGTATCAGCATGTTCAATAAACTTAGCCCAATCTTAGAAAATGGAGATTGTTAAGAGATTACTACATATAGCACAAGCAAATATTCTTTACTTATATATTAAAAACTACAGTATCTAAAAATGATAAATAAACAAAAAGATATTAGCCATCACAAATATTAGTACCTAAGCTCAATATCAGAATCCCTACTTTCTATTTTACTGGCATCAAGATCTTCAAAAAGATGAACACAGCACTGTTTCTCTGTTCCTGCCAGAAGCCTGAAGTTGATACTCAGATGTGGACACTGAACCTTGCTTACTCAATCAACCAAATCTATTTTGAGCTTTTCCAACCTGGCCAATCCACTGGTGACCAAGCTTCTTAGTTATTGACCACCCAAATCCTCACATCTGGGATTCTGGCTTCAGCCTGATTATTCCATGTTGCTTTCTAATAACAACTTTACTCAGTGTAATTTTATTCCTACCCAGTCTGTTTCATCTTAGAGTGCAAAAATGGTTATTTCTAATTTCTCTTCCTTTGCTGGGCATTTGACTTTGGTCCCTTCTGGCCCACCAATCCTATGGCATCTTCTCTGTACATTATTTAGAAGTCTTTGATTGGCCTTCATGAAAGGCTGATTTAAACTAGCATGAAATAGAACAGAGTGCTTCTAAGCCTGAAGAATAATTAGTATTGGGATGTAAATGGCCACTGACACTTTTTTTCTTGTCTTGCTTCTCTTTGCATATCTACTTCTTTCTTCTCTCATGTTGCAGACTTGATATTTCCAAGTTGTCATGACAGGAAGTGGTTTCTGTGTTCATTTCCCAGGAATGAATCACTTCTTTTCATGTGAGCAGCTAAAATAAGCAGGAATCTCTTGGTCCAATTTCAGATTCTTGAAGAAGAGTGATTGGCTCAGCTTGGGTCAGATGCCCACTCCAAGGCCAATCAACTATAACTAGGGATGAGGTCACATTATTCTATCAGGGAAAACCCTATATAATCATGTGGATATATATGAATTTAGTGGGGTAGGGGTTTTAACCTAAATAGAAAAGGCCCAAGTGAGAGGCAACAAACATTTATCTGATATTTTATAAAAATAGTTATTTGGGAAGCATTGATTCAGGCAGAAGCCCAAAGGGAAGGGGTTTTTATGAGAAGAGGAACAATTACATCAATAAAAGGAAGGCACTTCTATTGTTGCAAATAACATAACATAATAATGTTAATTTATTATTTTTATTTTTTGGTTAATCCTCACCTGGGGATAATTTTCCATTGATTTTTAGATAGGGAGTGGAAGGGAGGGGAAGAGACAGAGAGAGAGAAACATAGATGTGAGAGAGACACATCGATTGGTTGCCTCTCACACATGCCCCAGCCAGATTGAGTCTACAACCCAGGTACTGCCCTTGACTGGAATCAAACTCAGGACTCTTCAGTCTGCAGTCCACTGAGCCAAACTGGCCAAGTCAATTATGCTAATTCTTAACAATGATTTAAAATTTTCAGTCCTGTAGCCATCTCTCTGGTACTTAAAATGTCTGTTTTTTTGTTATCTTTGCAAACAGTTCTTTGGAACATGGTGTTGCTTTAGTCTCAGTCCAAAGGTTGCTTTGCCCTGTTTTTAACATTCCAAAGATTTGAGGCATAAAGCATGCAAGGCAGTTGCTTTGGCATGGCAGCTCTGGCTCCATCTTAAAGTGGCTTCCTTGGTATTACTTTTTATAGGGGGTAATTTGTAGTTTCCAGAAAAAAATGAGACAATTCCCAGGGGAGATTCTATGCCCTATACAACACCCCTCTGACATTTCCTCTCAACTGTTACATAACTTTTCCAAGAATCCTAGGTCTTTCTAGTCTGTGCTAAAAGTGAACATAATTTAAATAGAGTTTGATGCTACTTTGCTTTAAATCTTAGCTAAGTAAGATTTTTAGCATCTATCTTGTCTTTTGAAAGTGAATTTTTTTATCTTCAACTTTCATAATTAGCTTAGTTAGCATTTCTCTATCTCAGACAGAAAAACAAAACTCAGTTTCCTGGCTGTCACTCTCTCTCCCTCTGCTTTATCATTTCCTCTTAATTGAGAAACAATCTTAATAAACCTGGTGGTTATTACTAGTGTCAACCTTGCCACTCTCTCCTCATGTAAGGGTCATAGACTATTGCAATCATACCATGTCTGTCCCTCTTCTCATTTTTCTCCTTCTAATGAATGTTTCATTATCTGAAAGAGAATGTAGGAGATGAAATCTATACATTTACACTTCCGCATTTGCTGAAGATTACACTTTCACTGGGCCTTGATCACACCAGGGGTCCTTTCATTTGACCTTGAATTCTCCAGTAGGCTTTGACCTTGCCCTTTCTGAAAACTATTGTCTGGTGATAAAATTTTAGTCATTCTTTACTTGTCCTCCATAGATCATCAGGTGAAATAGAAGTAGAAACACAGCCACAAAAATTAATTTAATGATTATTGATGGACTCCAGTTAAAACATCTTAACTTGAATTATAATTGGAGGTGTGAAAACACTAAACAACATTTCAAAAACTCTTGGAAAATCATACAGTTGGACAACATAATTAATAAGCATATAATTAATTGTTAGAATTTTGAAGTTATAAACTCTTGATAAACCAAAGATAGTGTTCAGGCATATATTAACTTCCCGATATGTTTTGGTACAATGGTTCCCAATTCTAGCTGCCTATAAGAAATCTGTTTCAATATTTAAAAACACAGATTCTTCAACTCTACCTGAGACCTACTGACTGAGAATCTTTGGGGGAGGGATTTTAATGCTCCCCAGATCTTTATGGTCAGCTAAAGTGAATTTCACTGCTTTCTATCACAGCTCAATTCGTTTCTTTCTCTTTTTAAAAAAAATATATTTTTTATTGATTTCAGAGAGGAAGGAAAAGGTAAAGATAGAAACATCAATGGTAAGAGAAAATCATTGATCAGCTGCCTCCTGCATGCCCCACACTGGGGATTGAGGAGCTGATTGGGAATTGAACTGTGACCTCCTGGTTCATAAGGTCGATGCTCAACCACTGAGCGACACATGCCGAGCTCAGTTCATTTCTTGAAGTGAAAGCCAGGAAATCATTTCACTCGCAGATGTGCCATTTGGTAGAGCAGAAGTCAACTACATGGCCCAGCCACGGTGGCTCAGACTCTCATAAGCAGGTTTCTGGCTTGTTCTATATGTCAGAGTCTCTATCTTGGCCACCTGTTTGATACTTCAGTTTTGCTAGACCACATATTCAAAAGTGTGGTATGGGAAATCCTTCACCAGTGTCTTCTGAAGTGCCTATCAAAAATATAGATTAAGAGCCTGAATCTAGATCCATAGACTCTCTAGGGCTGGAGTCTAATAAGTGCATTTAAACATAAAACTCCAGTCCTGGAGATTCAGACTCAATGGATCTGGATGCAGTCTCATAATCTGACCCCTACACCCCCCCCTACCCCACCGCCAGACAAGATTTCTTTATTTGGAAATTCTGGAATTCCATACATCTCTCTGTAGTTTATATTTCTGATTATTTCCATTATCGTTATCGTTCTGACTTCCTGGTGAAAGTATGGTATAGCACAATAAAAGTATATTTGTTTTTTAGCAAACTTATTCATATCACCCTAAATTTTGCTGGGGGCATATTGTGCATATAAAATTTTTGGTTGCAGGATATTCTGATAACCTAATCAAAAATATATTTTGTATTGCATTCTGGGAAATATGAATCATATCACTAACCATACCCATCTAGAAACATTGTAAAATGCAACTCACTCTATGAAGTGCAATTAATGATTTTTAAAAATATCTTCATTGAATAAGGTATTACATATGTGTCCTTATCGCTACTGTCCCCCACCCCCACCCCCCATTCATGCCCTCACCCTTCGCTGTCTGTGTCCATTGGTTAGGCTTATATGCATGCATACAAGTCCTTTGGTTGATCTCTCCCCCTTCGCCCCACCCTCCCCTACCTTACCTCTGAAGTTTGACGGTCTGATTGATGCTTCTGTCTCTGGATCTGTTTTTGTTCATCAGTTTATGTTGTTCATTATATGCCATAAATGAGTGAGAGATAATGTGATAATTATCTTTCTCTGTCTGGCTTATTTCACTTAGCATAATGCTCTCCAGTTCCATCCATGCTGTTGCAAATGGTAAGAATTCCTTTGTTTTACTGCAGCCTAGTATTCCATTGTGTAGATGTGCCACAGGTTTTTAATCCACTCATCTGCTGATAGACACTTAGGCTGTTTCCAAATCTTAGCTATGGTAAATTGTGCTGCTATGAACATAGGGGTGCATATATCCTTTCTGATTGGTGTTTCTAGTTTTTTGGGTTATATTACTAGAAGTGGGATCACTGGGTCAAATGGGAATTCCATTTTTAGTTTTTTGAGGAAACTCCATACTGTTCTCCACAGTGGCTGCACCAGTCTGCATTCCCACCAGCGGTGCAGGACGGTTCCTTTTTCTCCACATCCTTGCCAGTACTTGTCCTTTGTTGATTTGTTGATGATAGCCATTCTGACAGGTGTGAAATGATACCACATTGTCGTTTTGTTTTGCATCTCTCAGATAATTAGTGACTTTGAGCATGTTTTAATATGACTCTTGGCCTTGCTTCTGTCTTCTTGTGAAAAGTATCTATTTAGGTTCGTTGCCCATTTTTTGATTGAGTTGTTTATCTTCCTTTTGTTAAGTTGTATGACTTCCCTGTAAATGTTGGAGATTAAACCCTTATTGGTGTTTACATTGGCAAATATGTTTTCCCATGCAGTGGGCTTTCTGTTGTTTTGTTGATGGTTTTCTTTTTCCTGTAATTTTTCTGAGTATAGATCTTTTACCTCCTTAGTTAAGTTTATTGCTAGGTATCTTAGCTTTTTTGGTGCGATGGTAAATGGGATTGCTTTTTTAGTCTCTCTTTCTGTAAGTTCACTATTGGTGTATAGAAATGCCATAGATTTCTTGGTGTTAATTTTGTATCCTGCTACATTGCCAAATTCATTTATTACATCTAATAATTTTTTGATGGAGTCTTTAGGGTTTTTTATGTACAGTATTATGTCATCTGTGAATAAGGACAGTTTTACTTCCTCTTTTCCAATTTGGATGCCTTTTATTTCTTCTTCTTGTCTGATTGCAATGGCTAGTACTTCCAGTACTATGTCAAACAGGAATGGTGAGAGTGGACATCCCTGTCTTATTCCTGTTCTTAGGGGAAATGGTTTTAGTTTGTTTTGTTTGTTTGTTTTTTAAATATATTTTATTGATTTTTTTTTTACAGAGAGGAAGAGAGAGGGATAGAAAGCTAGAAACATCGATGAGAGAGAGACATCAATCAGCTGCCTCCTGCATGCCCCCCACTGGGGATGTGCCACAACCCAAGTAGATGCCCTTGACCGGAATCGAACCTGGGATGTTTCAGTCTGCAGGCCGACGCTCTATCCACTGAGCCAAACCGGTTAGGGCTGGTTTTAGTTTTTGCCCATTGAGTATGATGTTGGCTGTGGGTTTGTCATATATGGCTTTTATTATGTTGAAGTATGATCCTTCTATACCCACTTTGCTGAGAGTTTTTATCAAGAAAGAGTGTTGGATTTTGTCAAATGCTTGTTCTGCATCAATTGATATGAATATGTGGTTTTACCTCTCAATTGGTTTATGTGATGTATCATGTTTATTGATTTGCGGATATTGTACCATCCTTGCATCCCCGGGATAAATCCTACTTGCTCATGGTGTATGATCTTTCTGATGTACTGTTGGATCTGATTTGCTAGAATTTTGTTGAGGATTTTGGCATCTATGTTCATGAGGAATATTGGCTTATAATTCTCTTTCATTGTGTTGTCTTTATCTAATTTTGGTATTATGGGAATGCTGGCTTCATAGAATGAGCTTGGAAGTGTTCCTTCCTTTTGAATTTTTTGGAATAGTCTGAGGAAGATAGGTTTTAGTTCTTCCTTGAATGTTTGGTAAAACGCCCATGTGAAGCTGTCTGGCCCAGGGCTTTTGTTTGCTGGAAGCTTTTTGATCACTGCTTCAATTTCTTCCATAGTTATTGGCCTATTGAGATGTTTAGATTCTTCCTGATTGAGTTTTGGAAGGTTGTATTTTTCTACGAATATGTCCATTTCCTCCAGGTTGTCTAGTTTGTTGGAATAGAGTTGTTCATAGTATGTTTTTAACAATCCTCTGTATTTCTGTGGGGTCTGTTGTTATTTCTCCTCTTTCATTTCTGATTTTGTTTATTTGGGTCCTCTCTTTTGCTTCTTGGTGAGCCTGTCTAGAGGTTCATCAATCTTGTTTATCCTTTCAAAGAACCACCTCTTGGTTTCATTGATCTTTTGTATTGTTTTTGTGGTCTCTATGTCATTTATTTCTGCTCTGATTTTTATTATCTCCTTCCTTCTGCTCTCTCTGGGCTTTTCTTTTTGCTCTCTTTCTAATTCTTTAAGTTTTAGAGTTAAATGATTTACTATCTTTATTTTTATTTTTTTTAGGTGGGCCTGTAATGCTATAAAATTCCCTCTCAGGACTGCTTTCATTGTGTCCCATAGATTTTGGATTGTTGTTGTTGTTTTTATTGTCATTAGTTTCCAGGGTGTTTTTAACTTCTTCTTTGATCTCTTTGTAACCCAATCATTGTTTAATAGCATGATATTCAGCTTCCAAGTGTTTGAATTTTTTGGATTATTTTTATTGTAGTTTATTTCTAATACTATGCCATTGTGGTCTCAGAAGATGCTTGATATGATTTCAATCTTCTTGAATTTGGGGAGACTTTCACTGTGACCCAATATGTGGTCTATTTTTTAAAATGTCCTATGTGCACTTGAGAAGAACGCATATTCCATGGCTTTGGGGTGAAATGTTCTGAAGATGTCAATTAAGTCCATCTACTCTAGTGAGTCATTTAGGATTGCTGTTTATTTGCTGATTTTTTGTCTAGAGGATTTATCCAGTGATGTCAGTGGTGTATTAAAATCTCCTACTATCATTGTATTGTTGTCAATCTCTCTCTTGATATCTTCCAGGAATTTTATTATGTATTTGGGTGCTCCTGCATTGAGTGCATATATGTTTATCAGGGTTATATCCTCTTGTTGTGTCGGTCCCTTTAGTATTATGAAGTGGCCTTCCTTATCTCTTGTTATGGCCTTCACTTTGAGGTCTATTTTGTCAGATATAAGTATTTCTACCCCAGCTTTTTTTTCATTTCCATTCCTTCACTTTCAGTCTGTGTGAGTCCCTTGTTCTAAGGTGGGTCTCTTGTAAACAGCATATATATGGGTCATGGTTCTTTTTTATCCATTCAGCCACTCGATGTCTTTTGGTTGGAGCATTTAGTCCATTTTATGTTTAGAGTTATTATTCATAGGTACTTGTTTGTAGCCATTTTTATTTTTTTGTGCCTGTGTTCCTTCTTACCTTTTTATTTCTTCTTTTTACACCAGTCCCTTTAGCATTTATTGCATTGCTGGCTAGGTAGTGATAAACTCCCTTATGGATAGAGTACTCTTGGATTCAGTCCCTTGCTTTGCATCACTTTGTAAATTTCCTTCTATTCTTTTCTGGCCTGATATGTTTCTGTTGAGAAATCATTTGATAATCTAATGAGAGATCACCTGTATGTAACTTTCTGTATCTCTCTTGCAGCCTTTAAGATTGTCTCTTTGTCCTGAACATTTACATCATAATTATGATGTGTCTTGGTATGGGTTTTTTGGGTTCATCTTGTTTGGGACTCTCTGTGCTTGTGTGATTTTTTTCTTCCCAACATCAGGGAAGTTTTCTGACATTATTTCTTCAAGTAGGTTTTCTAACCCTTGTTCCTCTTCCTGTTGTTCTGGCACTCCTATTATTCATATGTTGCTTTGTTTCATGTTTCCCCATTGCTCCCTTAGGCTCTCCTCCTGTCTTTTAATTTTTTCTCCAATTGAAGTTCAGTTTGGGTGTGTTTTGCTTCCCTATCTTTTAATTTGCTAATTTGATCCTCCACTTCACTTAGTCTACTGTTGAAACTTTCCATGGTGTTTTTTATTGCAGCTATATCACTCTTCATTTCTGCTTGATTCTTACATAAGTTGATTTTTTCATCCATCTGATTTGTGAACTGTATGACCCTTATTCCGAATTCTTTTTCTGACATATTGCATGCCTCTGTTTCACTTAGCTGCTTTTCTGGCTATTCCTCCTTTTCTTTCCTTTGGGGGTTTATCTACCCATTTTTTTTTTTTTTAATCTCAGTGATAGGTCTAGATGTCAAGTCATGCAGGGGCTGCTCCTTGGGTGGCAGTAGTTCCTCAGGCAGTCACGGCAGCAGCTGCTCCTCAGTTGGCAGCGGCTCCTCTGTTTGCAGTAGTGGTGGCTCCTCTGGCTGGTGCGGGGAGGCTGCTCACACAGCTGCTGCTCCTCGGATGGGGGCAGGCTGCTCACCCAACTGCTGCTTGTCAGATGGGTGCGGGCTGCTTGTGGCTGCTGTTCCTCGGACCGGTGCTGGTTGTGAAGGGCTGCCGCTCCTCAGACATGGGCGGTCTGCTCGTGTGGCTGCTGCTCCTCCGACCGGGGCAGGCTTCTCAGGCAGCTGCTGCTCCTTGAATGGAGGCAGGCTGCTCGCAGAGCTGCTGGTCCTTGGATGGGTGCAGGGTGCAGATTGCTCACGGAGCTGCTGCTCCTCGGATGAGTGCAGGATGCGGGCTGTGCACAGCTGCTGCTCCTCGGATGGGGGCAGGCTGCGCAGGGCTGCTGCTCCTCAGTTGTGGGCGGACTGCTCATGCAGCTGCTCCTCAGACGGGGTGGGCTGCTCACATGGTTGCTGTTTCTTGGACGGGTTAGTGGGCCTCTTACACATCTGCTGCTCCTTGGACAGGAGCAGGGCACGTGAGGCTGCTGCTCTTTGGCCTGGAGTGGGCTGTTCGCAGGGCTGCTGTTCCTTGGACAGGAGCAGGCTGCTCACGTGTCTGCTGCTCATGTG
This sequence comes from Corynorhinus townsendii, assembly GCA_026230045.1. NCBI lineage: Eukaryota > Metazoa > Chordata > Mammalia > Chiroptera > Vespertilionidae > Corynorhinus > Corynorhinus townsendii. Next base: position 37,653,119 of record JAPDVU010000002.1, read on the forward strand.
GTTGCAGTGCTCTGGGCTAAAGCATTGGGCCAGTCAGAGGGGTGCATGCTTCAGAACTCACAGGAGCCTGCACCTGTGGTGGCTGGAGACTCAGTGACCATGGGACCACAGCTGAGGTAGCAGGTCCCTGGCAGGGGTGGCTGTAGAGTCCCAGGTGTTATGTGAGGTCACCCTGGGTGGAGGTGAGGCTGGGTTCTTATTTACAGCAGCTCTCCCCTTCAAAATGGTGAGGACTCTGAGGAAGAGCTGGCCTCCTGATACTGTTTGCAATGGTAGCAGAGGCTGCCTAGTTAGGCGAGCCTGGTTAGACTCCCCGCAAAGGTCCTGTGGGATATAACTGTGACACACACACACACACACACACACACACACACACACACCACAATTACACACCCCTCTTTTGCCCCCTCACTCACTCATTCTCTCCCTCACTGCTTCCTTCTTCCTGTCTCTGTAGTTGGGTCTGGGGTGTTATTGACCCATTCGTGGATGGAGTTTCCTCTCCAGATGTCTGGTTATGTGGCTTGCTCTTTAGCACATTGGCCGGACAAGATAAAATTAACCTCAATAAGACATGACACAGAGGGAACAAAACACGAATGTATTCACAACATTGAACCCCAATATAAGTGACCACCTGAGAAAAGAGAATTAGGGGAGAGAAAAGAAAGCACACATGATATCCCAGCAAAGAGGGTAGGGCAGAATCTGTAGAGGCTGAGCTTATATACAGAAAATAAGGTTAAGAATTGGATGAATATGGGGAGGACCTCAGTTTAGTATAGAGGACGTAGAAAGGGAATGAGTGGATAAGAAGAAAGAAAACAAGAAGAAAATAATAATAATACATTTACAAAAATTGATTTAAAATGATATAAAAATAAAAAATAGCAAATAAAATAAAATAGAATGATGGAAAAAGAATGCAAAAAGAAATAGAAAATAAAGCAACAAACAAAAAAAGGAAAATAAAGAAAAAAGAAGAAAAAAAAAGATAAAATAATAAAATAAAATAAAAATAAAAATGAAAAAGGGAAGTGTTGTTCCTTTGGCTGGCTTAAGATCCCAGTCTTCTGTTCTGTCTGTGGTTTCTCAGTTTCCTGTTGCTGGGACTGAAGGCCTCTCTTTAGGCCAGTCCCTGTGTACTCTCAGGGACTAAAGACTATTCAGATTTTAAAAAATCCTTTGTACCATTCAGGGTGTATTCTGGGTGTGGCTTTATTGGTTGCCTGGAGACTGGAGGGAGGGGCTATCTCTTCAGGAGAAAATGGCTGCCCAGGTCCCGGGCTCAGGCATGACTCAGTGCCAGACTCACTGCCACTTCTCCTGGACCTCCTTCCCCCACCCATCCTGTCCCCAGACTCCACAAGTCCGCACCTTCTCCTGCACTTCAACCACAGGTGAGTGTCCATATCCAAAAGGTCCTATGAACTAGGTTCAGTGAAGAAAAGCACAGGCCACAGAGAGGGGGCAGGCTGGGCCTCTGCGAGTTCTTCTCCAGCCAGCACTGTGCAGTCTGGTCAGGCTTTCAGCCTGCCCCCTCTGGGCTCAGTCTTTCGTGACTGTGGAACCAGATCTAGAATCCCCTGCCACCAGCAGTCCTGCGGATCTCCTTTCCACAGTCAGACACTGTACCTGTCCCAAGGATGCGGTTCTGTGCTGCATGGTTTCCCTCTGACCCTTTGGGCTCAGAGGTCTGGCAGATCTCTCCTGCCCAGAACCTTGATTTTACCTTTCTCCAGTGTCCTCTGCCCTTCCTGGCAGCAAATTGTCTCACCAGCTGAGTCTCCTTTGCCAATTCAGGGTGGCTGTTATTCATTTCAGCTGCTCCTTCTATCTGGTCCAGGACAAGGCTCGGGACACGTCCGTCTATTCCACCACCATTTTGTACCCCTCCCCCCCAATTAATGATTATTATTATTGTAATTATTTGTTATCCCCATTGAGAGCAATTAATATGATATATTACTAAAAACAATTTAAATGGCTATAATAAAATAGCAACATCTGAAATTTTCAAGGCACCTTTTCTTTAAAGAGCCCAAATAAGATGAAAAAGAATGAGCTAGGTTTTTAAAAACATTTTCTATGTGTTTTTCTAGTTACTTAGTTATAAGAAATATATATCTGCCTACATGCTACCTATGTGGTTTAAGGGATTGTTCTCTTAAAGTTGAATACAAATAAAACAGTTAGAATAAGGGCTTTATTTAATAGCAGATCCAATTGTTGTAAAATACCCGCTGAGAACAAATAAAGTTATTTTATTGTTAAAGAATCAGATCTAGCTTTAGCAAACCTCTATTTACATTGATATTTAAGTTCCATAGTAAAACTAAAATTTCTTCAAAGCATCCTTTGCACCAAGCCTGACCTGAGTTAGAACTGGTAAATCACAATGACTATTCAACTATAAGGCACAAATTAAAAGTGATGCATTCGGAGGTTTTAAATCTGGGAAAGAGTTTTATACTTTGACTATATATAAAGGATGTTTCTGTTTTTATGAATGCTAATTAGCAAAAATTATAGTATAACTCATCTGCATTGTCACTGAACTGCCTAAAGAAACTCCCATAAATTTTCTCACCTGAATAAGTGTGCTGGTGTAGCATGCACCAATATCAAGAGTGAATAAGGCCAAATTTTTTTCAAATAATGGTATAGTTAAATTATAAAGGGAGATGGTAAGATTCTTCCAAATCATTTGATGAACTTGGTAATAATACTATTTAAACTATGTCAGAACATAATTCCTTTGTGTCTGGATTGGATTCTATCTATCTATTTACATAGCAGTATTATGTAAGTAAAATATTGGACTATATATATAGTAACATGTGTTTGTAATTGTTATATGAAGATATAATAGATTTGCAAGAGTTTTGTTTTTTTTTAGGTATATAAATGGAACTCCAGTGGAATTAGGAAAATAACATCTACTTTTTGTAATCCTTCATATGGATTACTTTTCTGTCCTTGAGATAATGTTTGCTTGTTTTGTTTTATACCTGGGATCTTTTGCAATAGGGTTTTCTTCAACCATATACATCAGAGACCTCCTCTTGCAGGTGCCATATTATTCAATTCTTTGATAAAAGAAGGAGGATCTGAAAGGGAAAAGTTCCAGAAAACCCTATATTTATTCAAAGGTTAGCAGGTGCACTATGCAAATGAAGTAAGGCTGAAAGAACATGGCCTTGCTCCTGAGATGCCAAACCAGCAGTGCCTGGTGGTGCCTTGGTGAAGAGTTTCCCACTTGATTTTCTATTAATTCCTCCATATTATTGGCATCTACCATGTGAATGGTACTGTGCTGGGTACAAGTGTGACCAAGACAAGTAATCAGTTTTCCCTTCAAAGGGAGCATAGACTAGATGGAGTGATATATACACTGATGCTTCCGTGCCAGATGGAGTGTGCAGTACAGCATGGTGATTAAGCACAGACTTCAGAGCCAGACTGCCTGTGTTTGATTCTCACTCTGTCACTGATTAACTGTGTGACCTCTCAGGGAAGTTACTTAATCTCTTTTTCCTCATTTTCATCATTGCCAAATGAAGGTGTCTTTCCTAATAGTTTATTGTGATAATTAAATAAATTAATATATGGGGCATATATATTAATAGGGTTGAAGCATATTACTTAGGTTGAGATCCAAAATTGATGTTTTATGGTCAAAAACTGTTGAGTAAGCATACACCAAAAGTCCTAATCTTGAAACGTAATAAATTAGACTTTATCAAATATAAGTACTTCTACTCATCAAAAAATGTCATTCTGAACATGAAAGGCAAGCTACAGATTGAGCCAGTGTCAACAGTAATAGGGCACCACTGATACCATAGAACAGAGTCAAAGTTTCATATGGTCAACCAACCAGGGGCAGCAGAGACAATATCCCCTGTAGTATGGCCTTCCTCACCCCAAGGCAAATGAGTCAGTTTTGGAATGTGTCCCCAATCAGGCATGCAGTGGCAGCCTCTGCATCAGAAACACAGACTCCTTCCATGTGTACAGTCTGTGGTGAGGGCTCTTTCCATGCCCAGTCTAATGATGGTCAAGTTGTAGCAGTTGGGATGATACAGGCTGGACCAGCAGCTTGATACTAGTCAGTTTCATCAGAGAACAGGTATTCACTCTGGGCATCTACCTGAGTGGCCCACATACTTGATCAGCAGCTGTGATTCATTTCCAAGTTCTCAGCCCCAAAAGGGTATCTTTAACCAGCCAGTCTTCATTTTCTAAGTGGCAGATGAAATAGCTAGATTCCTGGAAACAAAACAAGAGTCAATAAAAATATAACCAGGTTTCTCAAGGAGACAATTGTCTAGAATTCTGAGAATGACCTTAAGTTCCACTCACAATCTCTTCTGCCTACTTCTATTTTTAGTTCTGCATAGCTGGTACTGAGGCTGGAGAGTCACAATAGGCCAGTGGGTGCCATCAAGTTTCAGCTTAGCTAAACCATAAGTGAACTAGCCTCAAGTTTTTAGAAAAAAATTCTCCCCCCAAAGAGATGGCTGCCACTTTTTCATGTAAAGCCACACTATCACTGGTACCATTGCCATTTGACCAGGAAGTTTGTTGGATCCTTCCCACCTTGCTATTGAGTCTAAGTTCACTACACCCCCAACCCCACAACAGTTTCCCACATAGCTTCTTGCATTGAGCCCTTCTTTAAACTGTTGATTTTGCTGGTTAGCTGACATGAAAGACCAAATAGAATGCCCAGATGAGGCATGTACTGTGTCCAATACCCTAAGATTTGAAGAAAGAACATTTCTTCCTTGACTCCCAGAAGAATTGAGTATGACTCCAAATATTTTGTTGTTGTTGTTAATATCAGCCCTCCTACCTTTCTTTGCCCCTTCCCTCCCTCTCACCCCCCATCTGCTGGTGGAGATCAGGGCTTCTGTGACTGAGGCTCTGATTCTCTAACTAAGGGGACATTATCTGAATGAGAGCTTTGGGTAGGGTCCCTTGTGCTAAATCCTGACCCACCCCCTGGGGGCAAAAGGCAGAGATTCTAGATGCCTCTGGAAGAGTACCTTGCCATGAATAGTGGGTTAGAAAGAGATCTGTGCCACACTACTGCTTCTCTACTTACCACTCTTCCTGAAGTGGAGGGTCCCTCTGGCACTTATGGGGTAAAAGAGCACATACTGTTAATTTCTATACCTTCAGATGTAGAAGCAAAAAGCAACAGTGTATTAAAATGTTTAAAAGGTCCCACTCCTAAGGCTACTTTAGCTTTCCTTCTACTGTGAAGGCTGCCCAACCCCCATTTCCTGAATCTGTGTGTCTTTTACTTCTGGGGGGCTAGTAGAACAGTAACTTGGCTGCCTGCCTCCATTATAGTTAAAATAGCTTGAGTCCCTCCCCTTCCCAGTCTTTGGATCATTTATTATTATTATTATCTAGTAGATCTTCATTAACACTGCAAATCCAATCTATGACAGAAAGTGTCAATAATTGTCCATGCCTTGTTTATGGACAATTCTATATTAGAGTTCTAACCCCTAATATCTCAGAATATGATAGGGCCTTTAGAAAAATAATCAAGTTAAAGTGAGTTTACTTAGATAGGCTCTCATCAAATATGGCTTGTTTCTCTAAAAACAGGGACATTTGGACACAGAGACACACATAGAAGATAATATGAAGAGGCACAGGGAGGAGACAGCCATCTACAAGTCAAGGTGGGGACTGGGACAGATCTTTCCTGCAGCCATCTCTTGTTGTTCTTCCCTGGTTTAATCTTCTGGTGTTTAATTGGATTTGTTTTGGTTGATACCAACAAGCACACATTTTGCCATGAGCAGACTTTGATGGTGTGTTGGATGTGTAAGCACAGTCTCCTTGTATGTAATTTTGCCCTTGACCATTATTTGTAACTCCCTATGCATCATGGCCTCACTTACTTGTTCTCTTGATTATACAGTTATGATTACATCCCTTTGTAATTAAAACCTTAGGTTGGATATATGAATCTCATTATCAGTGATTTCTTCTAGAGTAATAAATAATCACTTTGATACTATTAGTCACTTTTATATACTATTGTTCTTACATTTTTCTTAACATCAAATGCTGTGACATGATTTGTGGATAATTTCTATCATATTTCTTCTCCTGCACTATATTGACCAATAACAAACAATATTTTACTGTGTGTGTGTGTGTAAATGTGTGTGTGTGTTAATTGCATACCTATTGTTTTGTATAGAAATATGTGTTATAGTGAGAATCAGAATTTGCCTGTCAGGTGCATGACTTTGGATAGATGATCAAGATACTAAAATGTCACCATTATGGGTTATTTCTTGACAGCGTTTAGCACATCTCTTATCCTAGCTCCTAAATGCAATACTATAGTTTTATATTAAATCTAGAGGCATGATGCATGAAATTCGTGCAAGAGTAGACCTTCTTTCTCCTGGCTGCCAGCACCAGCTTCCCTCCAGCTGCCAGCATCCGGGACCTGGGCTTCCCTTGCAGAGGTAGGCTCTGCACACCTGCCGCAGTCTGACAGTTGGTGGCCTGGGCCTCCCTCTTTCAAGGGATCGTGGAGCCCCCCAGATTGATCGTTCCACTGGCCGGTGGCCTAGGCCTCCCTCTGCAGGGCGATCATCGAGTGATGGCAGGATCCCCAACCAATCACATCGCACTTGCCTTGACTGGCCTGGCACCAGTGGGTGTCAGAGTGTGGTCCCTGATGGTCGTCTGGATGGTCGTTCTGCTGTATGGCCATTCAGTTGATTTGCATATTACGCTTTTATTATATAGGATTTTAATGTTGGGATAATTGCAAATTCACATATAATTGTGTACCCTTTGACCAGTTTCCCCCAGTGATAACATTTCTCAGTATCACAATATCACAACTAGGATCTTGATACTGATACAGTCAACATACAGATCAATTTCATTACCAGGAGGATCCCTCATGTTGCCTTTTATGTCCATATTCAACTCCTTTCTGCCTCCCTTCCAGGTCCTGAGCTATAATCTGTTCTTCTTTTTATAATATTGTTATTTCAAAAACGTTACATAAGTGAAATCATAAAATATGTAACCTTTGCGATTGGCTTTTTCACTAAGCATAATTCGCTGGAAATTTATTCAAGTTGTTGCATGTTTCAATAGCTTGTTTCTTTTTATCAATGGCTAACAGTCCATGGTACAGTTATAGTCCAGTTTGTTCAACCAGTTACTTGTTAAAGACACCTGGGTTTTTTTCTAGCTTGTGGTTATTATGAATAAAGCTGCTATGAACATTCATGTACAGATTTGCATCAAACGGAGCCCAGGATTTTGTTTTATTCAGGTACAATGAGGTCACAGGTCAGAAGACATTGACTTTGAAAAGACAGAATATTGTTCACAGTTCCCAAGGCCAGGAAGGCACACTGTGATTGCATGCAGGGTCACACAAGAGAACACTAAGGTCAATTGCAGGCAGAGAGAGAGAGCAGGGCAACTGCAGGAAGGCCTTTATCATATTTTTCAAGGGAAGTAATGGGCAACAGCGTAAGCAGGCCAACCAGGTTAGGATTGCCTACTTTGAAAAATTTCAGTGGGCTCAGGGGGCAGAGGTCCACCTGATGTCTGGTCCTGGGTTAATTAGGGTGGAAAATAGTGTCTCAGAAACCTAAGGCAGGCTGCCAGGAGGGGGATTTGGTTTTCAGATTGAGTCATTGGCATTTGAAAGGCTGGCTCCTGGGAGAGTGCTTTGCTAATTCTAGGAATCCAGGAACCATTAACCAACCATGGGAGGGGCAGTCTATCCCTAGTCTGCAAGCCCCAGATGTGAGAACAGCAGATATAGAAACTAGAAAACAGTGTTAATATACAATTTCTCTGTGAACTTAATTTTTCATTTCTCTGGGTTAAATGCCCAGGGCTGCAATTGCTGGATCTTAGGATACTTGCATGTTTTGGTTTATATGAAACTGACAAACTACTTTCCAGAGATATTAAATAATTTTACATTCCCACCGGAAATGTAGGGGTGATACAATCTCTCCAGACTGGTAGATTTAAAAAACTGTAGTGTTATTTGTGTCAATAACATTTGAGGCTTTCATGTGTCACAATAATGTGTTTTTATTGAGTGAGTGCAATCTGCTGCACATTGAGCTGGGAACTTAAGAAAGATCAAAGGTGACTGGAAGATGACTGCTCCAGGAGCCTTCATCCTCTAGTGGAAGCAAACCTTTGACTTTGAAAAGACAAAATATTGCTCACGGTTCCCAAGGCCAGGAAGGCACACTGTGCTTGCATGGAAGGCTAAAAATAGGTGCTGCATGGGAGTTCAACCAATGCACAGTGTAGGTGAAGTGCAAGGGGACATTGATACTGGGGGTGTCAATGGGAGACCTGACATAAGTAGTCATTTCTGAGCAGTTCTTGAAGAGTGAATATAATTGAAACATAAAAAAACACCCCCCCAAAACAAAACAAAACAAACAAACAAAAAAAACAACAAGTAAGAAAGGCATCCGGCATTATAAATATTCTGTGTTCTGGGAGCACCAGAGGTACTGAGATGGGATTAGAGCACTAGGGTGTGGAGGGATGAATCCAGCAGTTAAAGTGAGAAACAGACTTGAATAAAGATCATGAGCAAACACAGATTACCTATGAACAAGCTGGACCTTGGATAGCTGATGGGAAGTCATTGAAGTTGGAAAGGATGGATACCATTTGACCTGCATTTTAAGATATTGACAAAGTTATATTGAAAAGTTGTGAGGTCAAAGTGAAGAGATTTGAGGAGCAGCTATGTATTAGGACAGGTGAGATGAGAGATGCTGAGAGCATGAGCTCACTGTGTCATTTTCATTTTTTAAAAGTCAACAAATAATGCATGTTTCTTACAAGCAAGTCAGACAATAATGAGAAGAAAGGGAAAAAAGATCACCCATAATCTCCTTACACAGAAATAACCAAAGGAACATTTGGTCATATTTTTTTAAAGATTTGTTTGTAATCTATATTTGTATCTATATGCATATATATGTAATTTTGAGCAGATATAACTCATTCTATGCATAATGTTTATATTTTGTCTACTATATATTATGCCACCTTTTTAAACTTTACAAATGTACTTATTCAGGATTGCTTGAAATTATTTCCATTGTATGAAAATACTACAACTTAATTAACCCATCCCCATTGATGGATATTTAGGTGGTTTGGTTTAATTTTGTTTGCTTTTTGCTTTTTCTACCAGTATTCTTTTTATTCGAACACTTTGCAGATTTGAAATCAAATATAAGATTCAGGATCTGTGGTTTTCCTTTTTTGCTCTTACCCATGGAAGGAGTGAGACCTCCAGATAAGGCATCCTGACCCCTTTCTACTGGCATCACTTTTACTGGCCTTGCTCGATCCCTCAATTTCTGAAAATAGCATGGCTTAGGTTGAATTAGAAACCAATAAGCTCATGATATTCTAGCTGGTACAGATCTATTCAAGGTCATTTGCGCTATGGTGAGTTCCGAAAACTGGACTGTGCATTCTTTTTAAAAATAAAAGTGCAAAAGATCAACCATACAAGATTATGATTCAGTAGGTCTGGGGTGGAGTCAGGAAACTATATACTGTATTCCTTACTCTTGCTCAGGACATTTTGATATACAGCGAAGGTGCAAGCCATGATTCTGGACCTCTCTTTCCACCCTTTTACTGGCACAACTCCCTCCACTGGCTACGAGTTTGCTAACATAGTGTCAGAATACATGCTAAGTGATGGCTTGATGTGCTCCTTCCTGGGAGGTTTGGTGTCTTCATCTGAAAGGGAACCAGACTCTTAATGACCACTGACAGGTTGAAGGCTGAGAAAGTTTAGAAAAAAGGAGTTTTTATAAAATCCTGGGACTGGGCTTCAGTAGATATCTTGCTAGGTGTTGCTCTTCTGTTTTCCAAAATTACTTACTGATTTCTCTAACTGGGTGATGAAACCTTTGACATCCCTACCAGGAAGCAGATAAAAATGGACATCTGGGTATGCATAAGTATCTCTTTTCTGAGTCCAGGTTTAACATGGGTGGGGTTTTGATACTGTCATCTGAAATACGACATAATAGAAACATCTCCAAGTAAGGGCAAAAGGTCACAGACAGAAAGGTTCAGGTTGCTAAGGATAGGTTTTGTGTACTGGGGTCTTTTGCGGGGGGGGGGGGCAAGGCTCTCAGATACTGTACAAAAAATGTCCCACTGATCACACGAGCAAGTCTGCAGAAGTGGGGTCTCTGCACCATGCAGAGAGGCTGTTCTACCACTGAACACGGGACAGAGTGTGTGTCTTCTCCCCCTGGTTGGCTTTGTCGGTCATCCCTGGCAGCTCAGAGTAGAGATGAGTGCTCCTCACTCATGACTCTTGCCCATGCTCCCATTAGGGTGGAGGTTTTCTTGTAGACATTTCTGTAATCAGTCTTTGCCCTATACCCCATCTCTACTTTCCTGCTTGGGTCTCTATAAAACGACCTGTGTTTGTTTTCTAATTCTAGCTTTACTTGTCTAGAAAAATACCTTCTCCTCTATGGTTTAGAACCAGCTCCAATCTTTTGTCAGTTCCATGACAGGGACTGACATTTTTTTCTGTGTACAAAGGAGAGAACAAAGCTTGCAGCTCCAGCTACATGCTTCTTCATAAGCCTCAAGCAAATTGCTGGGCACAGGTTAATTTACCCGTCTTCAAAGAAAAATGCTAGCATTTTCCCAACACGTATTTATACCTGGAAAGCATCATATTAAAATAAAATGGTTAGTCACACTTTAAAGAATGGAGAAGGATCTACAGCATCAATATTCATCTTGCAAAACCTGTGTGTCAATAATATGGCATAAGAAATGAAGTTATTGCAAAAAAGGATGTTGTTACAAGAGGGGATCGATATGTCCTGTTTGGGAAATCAACACTGTGACTTCACCTCGTCATTTATAATGTATTAGCTGAAAGGTCTAGTGTCTCAGTCAAGAGACACGCCTTACATTCTCTGCATGAACATTAGCAACATTCATTTATTACCTACTGTATTCTGCTTGAGTCACTCTCATTGAATTCCACAATATCTCTGGAAGGGAAGTCCTACCACCCTCCATTTACAGATGGCATCTTTTCCAAAAGAACCTCCAGTCAAGGTCAACACTAATCAGATGTTTCTTGGGATCTCTGTATTTGCCCACACAGCAGCATGGAGTCCCTGTGGTGGACTCCTTCACACAGTCCCAGGTTTCTTAACTCTTGTGGTCAGTGTGGCTGCAGCAATATTGCTCTCTCTAGCCTTTTCTTTCTCTCTACTTTGTGTGAGATTAGCTGGCAATATCTGAAGCAGGTCAATCAGTTCCCAAAGACCTGATTATAATGACAGTTATTGGTGGTTGTTGGAGAAATGAATAGTAGGTTTAAAATGAGAAAGAGAGAGAGAGAGGGAGAGAAAGAGAGAGAGAGAGAGAGAGAGAGAGAGAGAGAGAGAGAGAGAGAGAGAGAGAGAAAGAGAGAGAGAGAGAGAAAAGAAAGAAAGAAAGGGAAAGAAAGAAAGAAAAGGTAATGAGGGACAGAGGCTGATTTGACAAATCTGAGAGATGTGTGTTTGCAGAGTAAAACTGAATTAATCCACACCAGGATGGTCATGTGTTCAGCACCCAACCTGTTGTATTTTAGGAGGTCAAATACTCTTTTCAACTAAATCAAACATACAGAGAGATATCTTCATAGCATTTTGAATGTATGTAAAAACAAAGTATACAGAAAAAAATAAATTTACTTTTATTCCTTCCATCCAGAGAGACCAACACTTAATGTTTTGGCAGAGAGAGGGCATGGGGGAGGAGACCAGGTAGAGAGATAGAAATATTTCATAAAATAGAGATCATAGATTACATATATTATCTTGTGTTGTTGTTTTAGTTATGAGCATTTTCTTATGGCATTATCCTTTGAAAACATGTTTTTAAAAACCCAATAACATTCCACTATATGAGCAAAATTAATTTAATGATTACCCTTTTAGGAACATTTACATTATTTCAGAACTTCTTTTCTCATACGTGGTAATTCAGTGGACATCCTTGAATATGTATTCTCCTTGACCTTTTCTTTTTGTTTTGTTAACCCTCACCCTAGGATATTTTCCCATTGATTTTTTACAGAGAGTGAGTGGAAGGCAGAGAGAAAGAAGATCAGAAGATCGATGTAAGAGAGACACATCTGCATGCGCCCCGACCAAGGCCAGGAACGAGCCTGCAGAGGTACATGGTCTTGGCCAGAATCAAACCTGTGACCCTTCAGTCTGCAGGCTGATGCTCTATCCACTAAGCCAAGCCAGCTAAGGCTTCTCATTCACCTTTTGAACTATTTCTTTATAATAGAATCTCAGGCTCATAATTATGCCTTTTTTCCCTTGATTTTTGTTGTATGTTATCAAATTGCTTTGGATTAATAAGTACTTCTAGCAATAGTACCAGCAGCGTTAAAAAATGATTTACATACAATTTTTAAAAAAATGTACAAGTGTAAAACCCATTACATAATAGTTTTAAATTTTATTTCTTTAATTACTGAGGCTGAACATTGTCCAAATGTTTATTAGCAGTTATGTCTTTTTTTAAAATATATGTTCATGTCTCCAATCACTTTCCTAATTAATTTTTCTCCTGCTGATTTTTTGGATGTCAGTTTTTTGGGGCCAATTTATAATTTGTATTTAATTTTATTTAATATGTTTAAGGTATATTAAAAAGCTAAAAGTAAAATAAATGGAACCAAGAAAGCTCTAGGTGAATTTTGAACTGCTATTATATGGTGGAACTTTTTTTTACATATAAAAGTAATAAAAGAAATAATCAAGAGAAAGATCAAATTGAACTGCAACCAAATGTAAGCCATTTGCTTTTCAAAACAATTTTAGAATATAATATGTGACAAGCAGTTATGGATTTGAACATAAATATAATTATCCTTTTAAAAAACAAATATATAATGTCAAATTATTTTCCAAGTTAGTTATATCAGTTTATATACCTACTTTCCATGAAATAATTATAATAGTGAATCAATTACATATTAAAGAGTGTTCATAGCAGTATGGTTTGCAATAGTCAAAAACTGAAAGAAAAACAACAACCTGTTTCATGTATTACTTAAACAGGGGAATGGGGAAATTAACATTTTCAAATGCTGGGACATGATAGATCAGTGACAATGAATGAATTCACATCATGTGTGAATCACATTAAAAAAATATAAAGCCCTAGCTGGTTTGGCTCAGTGGATAGAGTGTTGGCCTGTGGGCCAAAGAGTTCCAGGTTCAATTCCAGTCAAGGACACATACCCGGAGTTGTGGGCTTGATCCCCAGTAGGGTGCATGCAGGAGGCAGCCAATCAATGATTCTCTCTCATCATTGATGTTTCTATCTCTCTCTCCAGCTCCCTTCCTCTCTGAAATCAATAAAAAAAATATATAAAACAAAAGGAAGCAAAATACACAGAATACATTCAGTATAATTCCATTTATATAAAGTTCATGCAGAACTAAATAGTGAACTGCTGGGACAGATATATATGAATAAAACTATAAAGAAAAGCCAAAAGAAGAGTAAATACAAAGCGCTATTGTTTACATTACTGTTTCTCAACCCTGGCTGCACATCAGAAGTAACTGGGGAGCTTTAAAAAAAAGTATCATGCCCAGGATCCAGCCCAGAACAATTAAATTAGAATCACTTTATTCGATGGCTTAGCTAAGACTTACAGTAAACAAATACTTAGTGCATCATTGAGGAAATTAGGGCCATCCTTTCTCAGTACCTCAAGGTCTTTGCTTTTGCAATTATTCTATCTCTCTCTCCTACAGCACTAATTTCCTCCTCACTCTTGGGTTACTCTCTTTGGCATATGCACATGCCTTAATATTAGCCATCTTAAAAGAAACAATAAAACAAAGAAATAAAAAACAGTCCCTTGATATTATGCCTTCCTCTGTTCATCTACTAACCTATTTTTCTCTCTGCTTTTATAGCTATTGTCTTGGAAACAATTGTCTATTTCTCCTCCTTTTACTTCCTTATTTCTATCTTCCCTCAGCCCACTTTGCCCAGGCTTGCATCCCCAGAACTGCTCCAAAACAGCTTTCATCAATATCATCAGCAATGGCCTCCATCCTACCAGAACACCACAGTTGATTCTTTGACTTTTTCATGTTCAACCTCTCAGTGGCATTTGACAGAGTTGGTCACACCCTCCTGCTTTTCTTCCTGCTTCAGCATCATATCTTGTGCTGGGTTCCTCCTCCTTGGCCTGAGCTCTACAAATTGGCTATGCTCACAGCTTAGTCCTGGACTCTGTTCTTTAACTATCTTGTCCTTTAACCTGAAATACTGAGATGTAATTCTGGGCTCAATCGACAGCTTAATTTCCTTAGATGAGCTCATCCTGTCCAAGGCCTTTATATATCACCTGTATGTTTTGGCCCCTAATCTTTTATCTCCAACTCTAATGTCTCTTCTACACTTGGGCTGAAACATCCAACTGCCCATTCCACATATATACCCATGCAAACTAGTACAGATGGGCTCAGACTAATGATGGTTGGATTTAGGATTTTTTTTTGATTTTACAATGGTGTGAAAGTGACATTCATCCCATAGAATATGTACTTCAAATTTTGAATTTTGATCTTTTCCAGGGCTAGTGATATGTGGTATGATGCTCTCTCATGATGCTGGGCAGCAGCATTGAGGCACAACTCCATGTGAACCCAAGGGCAAACAACTGGAACTCTACACTTTAGGATTAAATGAATTTTTCACTTACAATATTTGGAACTTCTGATGATTTATCAGTCTGTAACCCTATCATAAATCAAGGTGCATCTGTATTTGGTTTTAACCCCAAACTAATTTCTACCATTCACCCAATTGCCAAGATAAATAACAGTAACATTTTAGCAGCAAGTTTTCTAGAGGAGCCTTCAAATTATTAAATGAACCAATCATTTCCACTATATCTAATATTAAACTATCTAAATGTAAGACATGTCTGAGCTATGCAATAGCTTCCTAACTTCTCTCTGTTTCCACTCTTTTTTAAAAAATTTTTTATTGATTTCATAGAAGAAGGAAGAGGGCGAGAGACATAGAAACATCAATGATGAGAAAGAATTATTGGTCAGCTGCCTCCTGCACACCCCACGCTGGAGATTGAGCTGGGCATGTCCTCCGACTGGGGATCAAACCACTGAGCCATGCCAGCTGGGCTGCTTCCACTCTTTATCCACTTAAAGTCTTCCTAAAGGCAGTTGTATATTTTAATCCTTTCAAAATGCAAATCCGATTGTGTCTCTTGTTTAAAAAAACACACACCAAACCTCCCCAGTAGTGTCCCGTGGCTGAGCTCACCATGGCCTACGAGGACATATAAGATCTGGTCATTATCCACATAATTTATTACTACTCTACCTTGGTTGTGAGACTTCAATCCCACTTCTTCTATCTCTTGGAAATGCCCAGTCCCTTCAGTGTCATTGTCTGAGTGACCCTCTTCCCTCTTCCTGAAATGATTTCCTGTTAGATTCTACCTTAGGTGGCTTTTTCCTGTGACTAGTTCAACTCTCAGCTCCTATGCTGCCTCCTCCTCCAAGGTTTTCCCTCATCATTCCAGCTCATAGCATGATTTTTTCCAGCCCCCCTCACATTCACTCTCTATCACATTAACCTGCTTTCTATCTTGAATAAAGTATCACCATATAAGGTTATTTAATTGGTTTGTGTATGCGTCTACTCTCTTCCCTGCTTCATTGAAAATCAGCTCCAAAAAATGAGGACTGGGTATTAATCTCGGCTGTATTAATCTCATTGTATTCATCAGTGCCTGGCAATTGGTAGGGTCACAGTAAATAGGAAGGATAAATAAATAATAAAACAATCCAAACTTTCTACTCTTTAATGTATGAGTGTCTTTGTTTTATCCTTATGTTTGTTTATTTGTTTGAGTTTTATTTGCAGGTCTTGGTCACTACATAAAATGATAAAGTCACACCTCATTTTCTGAATATTAAAAATTTATTTGTTCCAATATTATTTCTTCATAGAAAAAACTATAACTGAGGAAATGTTCTGAAAACAATTTCTCTCATCCCGCAACATTGCCCTGCTTCTGGTTTTTACTGCAAACTGCCACGTGTGTTATTTCCTGGCATGCTGGACTCCCAGATGTTTGTCATTCACTGTCACCTTTGCTACACTTACATGTTCCTACTCCCCCAGGTTCTATTCTTTTTCTTCATCATCCTTCATGACTTTTGTATGCTCTGTATGAACACACTTTCTTTTAGCATCTCTCTAAAATATGAAAATAAGGGCACATCATCAGAAGAAATTTTCATTCTCTGACTTCCCATCTGACTTTCCAGCCTTTGTCAGCATGGACCCATCTTTGGAAAGAAAGCTTAGGAGGTTAGTTAGTATTGACAATTTGAACCAGATGGCCTGCATTCCACTTGATGTCATTCTGGACTCAATCAAGATCTTAATTAACAGCACTGCCTTTACTTTTTATACAATTGTCATCATGTGGCATGACGCTGGTTATGTTAAACGTGTAGTTCTTTGGGTGAACAATTCATGCAAGTGTAACTTTAGCAAAATATAAAATGTTATTTTAAAGCATAAATGTACCTAATTTTAATGTTCCTGAATTGAATTAAGTGGCAATTTCGTGCTGTTTTTAAGAGAAAGGATTTACACCTACACTATAAATTATAAAACAAGCTTCAATGTTCTTAGCACACACTTCATGCTGTTTCTGCTAAGAATTTCAAGAAGGGCCACTTAGAATATCTAACGGTTAAGTGAGTTACAGTACATTCTAAAGGATTTTATGATCCCACAGAGAAATAAAAGTAAAACATACAATATACATTTAAATGATAACAAATGCTATTTCAAAAATTAAAATTAGGATTTCTCTGATGGTTTTTCTTCATATCAACATTAGATTTCTGCCTCCACTCCATATTGAGTACTTCAAAAGGCAACATCTAATGGTACAAACTGTCTCTTTTTCTTGGTGGCTGAGTACAAAATGTCAAAAGACCAAATGTTACCCTTTACTCAAGCATTTGTGATACTTGAAAAAATTAGACTATCATTAAGCTAAAATATGATTACATTACCATGAAAATAAAAATTATAAAAGAAGAGATATATTACCCTTGCTCTTTTGAAGTAAAGTATGCATGATATGGAGTAAAGGCCTCATGGTTTATGATAGAATCATGGCAAAAGAGCCATTCTTCTGAATTCATCCACCCCTCTCCTGGTCAGCAGGCCTCTGTCCAAATGTTGAATTCCTCAGATTTTTTGGTCTTGAGCAATGAGACCTAAGACCCATTAGCTACTGCAGTTGACACCTTCATGAATTTACTGATTGGAAATCCTTTCGCCCTCTCTTCTTCTCTCCCTTCCCTACCCCCATTTTTTGAACAGCACTTCAGCTCTCTTTCTTTTAGCATTTACCATAATGTGTCCATATTCTCCCTTACCTGATGGGACTCTTTAGGGCAGAGACTTGATATTAAACTTGCCACCATAGGATTTGCTTTTAGTAGGTGCTCCCTGGAACCTGAATGGGATTGGATTGACAACCTGGGCAGGTATTCAGTTTGTCTCCAGCTGATTCTGAGAAAGGACCATAGCACCTTTCCTCCCTCTCCCCCAAGCTAGTTCTTCGAACTCTATCTAGACATCTCCTATGTTCTTGGGCTTAAACTGGTCCATATTAGCGGGTTTATGAAAATAGTACTTGTGCTTCTAGGTAGAGTAGGCTGGGAGTTTGTATCTTCTAAAACCTCTCATCTCCTGATATGTCTCTTTATCATTCCTTCCTACCTTGGTTTTTACTGCCTTGCTATTTGTGGAATAAACCAGGATGTTTGTCTTGTCAAGTTTCTCATGATCTGGATATTCTGTGCCTCCATGGTACTGTTTGATATGTTTCTGTGTCCTATAGTGCCTGTAAACTGGGTAGTTAGCTCTAGAAGCTTGACCAGATTTAGATTTGAGATTTGGATGAGAATACTTATTTTGTGATATTGTATACTTCTAGCTTGGACACATAATATACGCTTCTCATTTTTTTGTATGTGATATAAATAGCCATTGATATTTATTAACTAGAGACAATATTTTACTTACTCTATCTTTATTTATTAGTAGAAATAGTAATCTAAAGGTAAACTTTCCTTATCTACTATTTGGTATAGGGAAGGCAGAAAAAATATTTTAAATTTCCTTTATATTTTCTGGTTATTAAAATAGTGATTTATACTTAAAATATTTGCCAAAGTAGACCATATCCTGGGTGATAAAAAATTTTTAAAAATAATATCATATAAAACATATTCCCCGACCATACAAATTACAATGAATAAAAGGTAGATAACTGGAAAATCCACAAATATTTGAAAATTAAGTAATGCATTTCTACATAATCTTTGAGTAAAACAAACAAACAGAAAACACCTCAGAAAGTTATAAAGTACTCTGATCTAAATGAAAATGAAACCATAACATATCAACATTTGTAGGATGTTACTAAAATAGTACTTAGAGGACAAATTTTATCAATACCCATATTAGACAAGAATAACCAAATCTCAAATAAATGGTCTCAGCTTCCACCTTATTAATCCCAAAAAAGTAGTAGAGCAAATGAAATCTAAAGTAAGAATAATATACATATATATATATATATATATATATATATATATATATATATATATATATCAGGGTAGAAATCAATGAAATAGAAAATAGAAAAATAATAGAGAAAAGTCAGTGAACTCAAAAGCTGATTTTCCCTTATCAGGTTTCAGACTATTCATTCAATTGAAAAAAAATAGCACCCACTGAGCATCCACCCTCGTTTGACACCATTCTGAGCACTGGTGATATCTCAGTAAACAAGGTAGAGCTGGATCAGATTAACTCAGTTTTACCTAAAAGACTTCAAGGACAAAATATACATCAGAGCAACAACTTAGTGATTAATCAACACGAGGATGATAAGTACATTTTCTTGTCTTGCTAAATCTACAAGGAAAGCTAAGGATAGGCCAGCATTATTATAGAGACCTCCAATTTCTAACTTTTTCTGTGCTGCTGTAACTGACAGATGCTCTGTGAGTGAAATGTTCTATCTTTAGAAATGTTCATACAGTTGATCTGGCCTTTGCCAAACCCTGAAGACCTATGAGTCCTTCTGTACCTTTGAGGCCCCTTGGCATATTTTTGCTCTGTTCTGCTTTGATCTCTCAGTTTAACTCTCAGAGCTGGTGTTATTCTTTCACTTTCAAGTTCTTGGGGGCATGATTGCATAGCTCCCTCTATTCACAAGCCTCAGAAGGAGCTTGAGCTTTTGTCTATTCCTTTGTGAGAGTAAGAAGATGTCCCTGAAATGTACGATTTAACACCATTCCTTCTAATATTACCCTGTGTACCCAGCTACATGGCAGCGATGGTATTGCAGTACTCTCAATCCCATTAAGAGCTGTTAGTGATGATTAGTAGAGTAGATATTGCTTCTGTAGTAGCTGTTTTCAGCCTATAGAAGTACATGGGATTTTGGCAGTACTTTTGCAGTCATGAAATGAGATATGAATACTCTTAAATCTTTTATGATTGCTATCATAGCTATATTGAGACTCAGAATTTAAATGTGCTTTGGGCAAAAGAGCCAATTGAGTAGTGGAGAGAAAATAAAATTACTTTTTATTCTGGATAACCAAATACAGTAGAAGCTTGCTGATTTTATTTTTAAAGAAATCCCTGTTAAAACAAACTTTTAGATATGGAAGTCTTGAAAGGGTCATCTGGTTTAGCCTCTTATCTCTTCACATGCCTGTGCCCAAACAATTATTTTTAAAGATTCTAGAGATGACAAATTCAGAGCATCCCTTGTATATTGTTTTCAAGTTCAACTTCCTACCTTGCTTCTCTTTTCAAGAAACTCACAGCCTTGCAGAGAACACAAATATGTACTCTAATAATTAAATACAGTGAGGCACATGTTAATACAGAGATGTACCCATTGCCACAGGAACACAGGGTCAGACAAGGTTCACAAGGGAATCTTGGGAAAACATGGAGAGCTTTTTGGACCTGTAATGCTTCATGCACAGAACTGGGTAAATCTCCCAATTTTAGCGTATGTTCTATAACAGCTGCTCCTTCTATGCTGTCAGCTTGATCCTGAGGTGGGAAGAGATTCTCATTTCCTCTCATCAGCTCCTCTTTCCAACATTCCTTAGGTGTATAGATGCATACATACCCATGTATCTTACAAAGAATAATCACAATGAAGTTCTAAGTCTATGTTGAGAGGAAAGAAAAGAGACTTATTTTTATCAATAGACAAAATTCAGCATGACTCAAGTTTGACAGCTCCACAGATTATCAATGTAACCAGGCTCTGTTTGGCAAGAGTTGAGTATATGAACTCTGTCATCTGAAAGTCTCTCTTTTTCTTTTCTTTTTGTCAAGCTCAGAGGTACAAATGTTTGATTCCCAAAGTACTGTGACAATGATTTCTATCTCAAAAGGTCTGGGGTCTATTGCCTTGATTTGTTCACTGATGAGTTGGGTGTGACCAGGGACATAGATTATTTCTGAAATCATCTAAAAGGCCAAGAGATCTTTACTCCATTGAACTTTTTGCTGTATTTGAGTGTCCTAAGTGGGCCTTCCTTGTAGTCTAAATGGGATTGTCTAGCTATCAGTAGGATAGTGCTTCTTTATACCCAAATAATTAGACCAACAAGGAGGTTAACAGAGAATGTACTTAAGTGGTTGAGTAAACTACTCCTTTATAATTCTTTTTTATCTAGATTTTTCAGTGAGAAGTAATGAATCGTCTCTTTCTAGGCTTCATAGATTTCTGGTTCTTGTTTTCCCAGATATCAGTTTTTGTGCAGACACTGCTGCCGGTGACCCTGAATCTATCCTTCCTTTTTAAGAGAGCCTGGTTTTTGTTCATAGCATCAGTGTCTTAAGCCAAAGTCCACATCAATTTCCCAGGTTTCCTCATTTAACTCTGTCCTGGTAAGTGGAAGTAACCAGGTGACACTGCTGAGACAGCTATTATGTTCTTGATGAAAGAGAATAGATTCAGCCAGCATAAGTTTTTTACACTTCAACTTTATCACTCATCTTTGTCTGAAGTGAAGGATTAATGATCAGTAGAGAGGTCACAACTTCAGGCATAGAAGTAAGGACACATTCCAAGGAGAGTGGATCAAAAGTGTTTTGAAGCCTCATTCCTTAATGACTTCTTGAGTAACCAAGCCAGTGGTGGACTTCTTAACTCTGGCTTCTTGGTCTATGTAAACAACAAATCACTGTTTGGTTTAGTCAGCGTGGATGAGTTTCTGTTACCGAAGGACTGCTAACCGACTGACTACTTTTCCCTTTGTTTGGACAGGCCATTTAATAGAAAGAGAACCTTTGGAGTTAGACAGACCTGGATTCACATTTCAATTCTGCCTCTTATTAGCTATGTGATCTTGCACAAGTTATTTTACTAATTAGTTTTCTTATATTGAAACAGATAGTAATACCTTGCTCTTAAAATTATAACAATATTAAGAGAGATAGTTTATATGAATTCATGTTAAGACAGTGTAGTCAGTAAATATCTTTTCTGGTATTATCTCATTAAAACATCATTATTATCATCATCCACAAATATTTGTTAATTCTGGACTACACAAGAGTCTTTGCTTGGAACACATTTAGGATAACTTCCTTGAATTCTACCTCATTGCACAATGAAAAACACAAAAGCTAAACTGTGAATAAATGAGCTGTTGCTTTCTCATAAACAAAGACAAAAAAGGGAATATAGATCTTAAGAAAATTCTATTCTCTGAAGTAGAGCTAGTTCAGTGGTTGGCAAACTCATTAGTCAACAGAACGGCAAACCGCGTCTCGCAAGCCTCATGTGGCTCGCGAGCTGCAGTTTGCCGACCTCTGAGCTAGTTGATTTATATTCTATACTTAATCTCTTTTTCCTTGACATTGATGTCAGAAAAAATATCCATGGGGAAAGAAATGGATATCAGCTATAACAAAACACCAAATATAGATCTCTTTAAATTAAGATAAAAGAATTCCTTTTAGAATAGGATAAAATTTTCTTCACAATGGGAGACAGGGAGTTAGGAAGAGAAGAGAAGGGAAGTTAGATTCTGGTACCCCTGGGTTCTAAACTCAGGTCCATCACTTACTAGCTGCGTGACCTTGGCCAGTTTCTAGGTTGTAAGCCTCAGTTTCTCTTCAATGTATTAACATTTTTTAAAGAGCATGCATATCAAGTGTCTGATATAGTCATTTAGTATTAAATAGTATTTAATTTTAAAACAGAGCTATTCTTATGTTATGTAAACACAGTAGGAGGAACAGACATTTATATCATCATGTTTTATGAGCTATTCTGAAGCAACTGAGCTGCTGGTCATAAAACCTCACATTGCAGTGGATTGTGGAACCAGTAGCTTTCAGAGTCACTTCGTGACCTGTATGATTCTAATAATCCAGAAAACTCAGGCCCACTTTTGAGAGCACAATCAGCTGCTGATTGATATTCTCTAAACATTAGAATTGTTCCTAAATCCTTGGCCATTAATATTCCTTGGAATATTCATCCCATCTCACAGATTAACAAGAAATGAGAAAATGGCCTTTAGTAATCTTAAATATAATTTAAGTTTCCTAGATATTTCTTTTCTTTTAAAAATAGGAAGGAGGGAAGGAAGGAAGGGAGGAAGGAAGGAAGGAAGGAAGGAAGGAAGGAAGGAAGGAAGGAAGGAAGGAAGGAAGGAAGGAAGGAAAACACATCAGCATGATATTTGAGGGGAAAAGTATCTATAGCGGAATTGTTCTAACACATCCTTCTGCCTGCTGAGTGGCTAAGAAGTTCCTTTCTGTCATGGAAAATAGTTCTGATTAGCACCCAACTTTGCTGGTTTCCTGGAGGCAAACGCCTGGAGGCAACTACCTATCCACTGGTACAGGTGGAGAGAGCAACAGCACCAAATATCAGTGGACTGCTGATTGTTCCATCCACTGCTACAAATGGCAAATAACCAAACAGAATGTTTGTTCATAATTCTTGTCAATTCCTTGTGAACAAGAATTTTTTAAAAATCCTCACCCAAGGACATTTTCATTGACTTTTAGAGAGAGAGAGAGAGAGAGAGAGAGAGAGAGAGAGAGAGAGAGAGAGAGAGAGGAACATCCATGTGAGAGAGAAACATTTATCAGTTACCTTCCGCATGTGCCCTGACCAATGATGAAACCTGCAACCTTTCCGTGTATGGGACGATTGAGCAAGGATTTTATAGAATAGCTTATTGAAACCAAAGTGTGTTATTAATGCAAAATTATGACATCATACCACCAAAAGGAAAAAAAAATCATTAATGAATGTGCTGACACATCCAAAGTCTGTGTCTATGAAGAGCGCTATTGATAATCTTAATTTCCTGTGGAAAAACCATCTGTCCGTGTAATATGAGAGGATGTGGTTTTATTTGGCAATGTATTAATGATCTAAATAAGACTCAGAACAGTGTCTTGGAGATGTTTTAGAGTATTTATTGATGAATCAGATTCCAAGACACTTATAAACCCCTTAAATAAACTGCACTGGCAAAATTTATTTTGGATATTCAGTAAAAATAATATAACTATGTCATACCTTTTCATTATTTTTCTCAGAGTTCTTTATTCTCCCGAATTTCAATAGAAATTATTGCAATTCTACAGAGTGCTTTATTTTTGAAATGATTACCTTTGCTACCATGTACAGAGTTTGTTTAGTCTTTGTTTAAATAAAGGATCCCTGACAACACATAATTTGTCCTTATATCTATAATGGAAATGTGACCTGAGTGTTGTTAAATTGAGAGGGACAAGCTAGAAGGGACAAGTTAGCAGGTCTTCAAGATTAATTGGAATTTACTAATCAGAGAATGGGGAATGGTGCAGAAATAATGACATGTGCAGAGTCACAAGCGATGATATAGAAGGGCATGTTAGGAGGATGGTGAGAAGTCCAATGTGACTGAAATGCAGAAGACAGACAGGGAAGGGGAGAGGCATAGAAAAGGAAAGTGGGTGGGAAGGTAGGCCTAAATTGATAAATTGGAGATAGATTATGTTATCTCAACTAATGATAACAGCAATGAGAACTACCACTATTTATTTAGCCCTCACTCTACTAGGTCTGATAAGCACATATATAACTTAATATTTTCAAGAGCTCCATGAAGACATTATTAACATCTCAATTTCATGAATGAGAAAACTGAGCCAGAGAAAAATTACTTTCCCAGAATCACACAGCTAGTAAATAATGAAGTCATAATTCAGCCCATCAAAGCTGATTTCCTGAACTGCTTAGCATATTGCTTCTCAAAATGCTATGGAGATTTTTCTGGTCTGTACCAAGCTATTTGCACACTATTCTGTAGGCATGGAGAAGTCAATGGAGGGCTTGAGTAGGGAAGTGACATGGTATACAGGGCAGCAGCAGAGGAGTGGACTGAGGCAGAAGTCTGTCCCATGATATCTATCTGACTATCTGTCATCTATCTATCTATCTATCTATCTATCTATCTATCTATCTATCTATCATCTATCTATCTATCTATCTATCTATCTATCTATCTATCTATCTATCATCTATCTGAATAAGCTATTGTTTGGGGATGAATAAGGTAGATTAGATAGACATGAACCTTTGGTTTCTAAGTTGGGAGACTAGTTGAATTAATTGTAGGACATTTAACCAGGAAAGGGGATATTGTAAAAGAAGCAATATAAGAAGAGTCAATGAAATTCATTTTGGACATGTTGAGTTGGAAACTCCTGTGAAACACTAGAGATAGTTAGCATTTGGGTATCTTTCTTTAAGTTCACTATCTTTTGGGTTCATACTACACAGATTAATAAAAATGCTGTTATAATATTTTTCCAAAGTCTAAACCTGGTGTCTGAAGTGAGATGAATGATAATGTCCATACACATACCATTGTGCACCTCTGAAATACATTAAGGGCAACAATCATTGAGAGTTTTAAGATTAATGACACAGAAAATGAAAAGGAATATGGTGCTTGTCTTCCTTTGGCTCCAGGACTGGTATAAGAGATGACAGAGTGGGAACCACGCTCAGAGTTCAACAGCCATGTCTTTCTCACTCTGTTAGCACGCAAGCTCCCTGGGACATAGTGCAGGGTAGGTCAATGACTGACTCTAGAATCATCAGAGGAGCTTTTAAAACTGTGGCTGCCTAAGCCTGGACTTAATAAACGAGCCAGTCTGTGTTTCAGAATCAGGAATCTGTATTCTTTAAAAGTTCTACAAGTAATAAATATTTACATGTATCTTTACAAGAAACATTTCTTCAATGCCTGTAATGTACCGGATACCATGCTAAGTGCTTAGGACACACAAGTGTGGTAATACATTGTCTCTCTGCTTTGAAGGAACTAGGCAAACAATCTTTATTTCCCACCAGCTTTTATTCTCATCCATAATGCTGCATACTAGAGCAGTCTTTTACTTCTATATCTCTCATGTGAAAATCCTGCCAATGAAGGGCTCGAAGGGTTTTAACTCCTAAATTAATGCCTTGATATACATGCCATTTTCGCACCACCTACATTATTACAGTTATGGCTCCTTGTTGGATCCTGTCCTCAATCTGAAGTCCAAGACACCCCTAAAAGAAAATTAGAAATTATAACAAGATATAATAACACCAGATTGGAAAAGCTAGATCAAATAGAGTTATAAAAGACAAATATTGATGCCAATCAAAGTTATAATCATGCTAAGTGGCTAAATCTTGGTGAGTGATTGAGAAGCAGCAATTATATTAAGTGAAATCATGAAACCAAGATCTAGTGAGGCAGTGGACCAGACACACAAGTAAAGGAGACAAGCCTTGTAACCACCCAACGGAGCCTGAGGGTAGGGACTATGGACAGGGAAGAATAAAAAGGCTACCATGTGCCCACCATCCAGATATCATTGCTGACATGTACACCTAAGGAACTGTTAGACATTGAAACGGGGACTCAGAACTGTTGGACATTGAAATTGGGACTCAAACATTTTTTTATTTTGTTTTGTTTTGTTATTATATGTTTATTTCTAGTCTGCAAAGGCAAAACTTTTTAAAGGAAAGAAATGGTGGGAAAAAGATACAGAGGCAAAGAAGCATTGAACAGACTGTCAAACTACATTGGGAAGACAGGGGAGGTTGGGCGAGGGGGGCTGTAAGAGACCAACCAAAGGACTTGTATGCATGCATATAAGCACACCCAATGGATACAAGACACTGGGGCGGGGGGGCAGGGCGGGCAGGTGAAGGCATGTACTGGGGGGTAGGGGAGGTCGGGGGAAGGTCAATGGGGGGAAAAAAAGGAGACATATGTACTACTATTTGTAATACTTAAAACAATAATAATAATAATAATAATAATAATAATAATAATAAAAGGTCTCAATGTCTTTTCTTTTTGTGGCTTAATGTTAATATTCAGTTTTGATATAATACAAAAAATTGGTGAGGAAAGCTAGAATGCCAAATTAAAGAAGGAGAGAGGGTCCCCTAAAAATTATTTTGCAAACTTGGCTATTTTGAGTAAGAATGACCAAATGATCAAAAGCCCAAGTTGCCTTTCAATGCAAGACACATTTTGGCTAAATTATTTGTTCTAATTAATTCTCTGAAGAGACACATTGTTTTAAAACTGTCATGAAGACAAGTAATTGAACTTTTTATTATGGATATAGAGATAAAATCCATAGCAGGATGCCTTAGGAAAGTAAACTTCATCTCTATATAATTATTATAATACTTGTAATGTGTTAGCTACTTTTATTAATTTAAAATACTGATTAAGTAGCTGATATCAGCCAGATCCTGTTCTAGGTGTTAATGGATACCACAATTAATATGACATGTCTGTTTGTATAATTTTATATTCTTGTGGGGCAAGGCAGACAGTAAATATAATAAATAATTAATTTTTAGTCTTTTTAAGTCTAAATGATATGACAAAAAGTAAAGCAGGTTAAGGAGAATGCAGAGTGCTGAGGGCAAGGGAGTCCTTAAAATAGAATAGTTACTGGAGAAGATGAGGAAGCCAATCATTCTGATTCCTGAAAAGAACTTCCCCAAAGGAAAGGGCAGCCAATGCAAAGGGCCTGAGGCCCAAGTATGCCTTTTGTGCTTCAGGATGATTAAAGAGATCAGTGGCTGGAGGAGAAAGAAAGAGAGGGCAGTAGAAATGGAGATTGGGGAAGAGAGGTGGGTTAGAGGAGGAAAGAGGGCAGACCATGGGACTATGTATTGCCAAGGAATTTGGAATGAGTTGGGGAGGCATTAGGAAGTTTCAAGCAGACGAATAATGTGACTTCTCTTTATAACAGTCTGACTGTGAAAATGGACTGTGGGAGGTGTGCTGATGTTAGAAAGGCCAGATGAAAGTCCCTGAGTGTTTGCTAACCACCTGTCCCAATGCTGTGAAGTTCATAGAAGATTCTATCATAAGACTTTGAAAAATGTGATTACATTTGACTGATGAGGAACCTGAAGTCCAGAGACATATCAGCCCCAGGTTCCATAATTGTTAATGTCTGTATAACTCTGAACCTCATAAGTATAGGTGTTTTCCACATTATGAATTCATGGATTCATT
Organism: Corynorhinus townsendii; assembly: GCA_026230045.1. Taxonomy (NCBI): domain Eukaryota; kingdom Metazoa; phylum Chordata; class Mammalia; order Chiroptera; family Vespertilionidae; genus Corynorhinus; species Corynorhinus townsendii. Next base: position 37,680,901 of record JAPDVU010000002.1, read on the forward strand.
ATTTAATAAATATGGACCTGACTTTATGGGGATACAGCAGTGAGCAAGACAGACATGCTCCATGCCAAGCCTGCTGGAGGAGGTCAACATTTAGTACTCTATCAAACTAATAAACCTATAATTATAAATGCTGACTAATGCTCCAGGGGAAATACAAGTTGTTATGAAAAAGACAATGTAAGTGAAGGAGTCAGTAAAGGAATGGCCTTGCAACAAAAGTGACAAGCTAAAACCTGACGGAGACAAAGGAGTTACTTAGGGAAAAAGGTGAAGGAAGATTGTTTCAGGCAGATGCGTTAAAGTAGCTAAGAAGTTGGGGAAAGGCCAGTGATGTGCGGGAGAAGTGAGTGGTGAGATGAGGCAGGAACACAGGCCAGATCATGTAGGGTTTGGTTTGTGATACTGTGAAGTTTGGATTTGATCCTAAATATAATGAGAAGCTATATGAATGTGTTTCAAGTATGACATGGCATGCCTTGATATGTATTTTTCAAGATGATTTGTGGTTTGTTGAAGGAGGGTTCTTTATTCTTTAACATTATCCTTTTTCTAGGGCTGTTTTATTGAAGCCTGGCAGACCCTAATGCTAGGAAAACACAATCTAAGAGAGAAAGAGACAGAAATACTTTTAGGAACAGCAAGAAAAAACCAAACTTGATTGACAATGGTTTTCAAATTTATGTTTACCCACCCTCCCCACTCCCATCCCACAGGCCTATCTAGATAGTTGGGAACCCAATGGAACCAAATGAGGATCATCCCATATCAGGGAATGAAAAAAGATGGGAGACTTAGGACTGGAAGGATAGAGTTTAAAGGGAAGAAAAGGCATTTATAGTGGTGGGGTTATTTTTTGTTTTTTTGTTTTTTGTTTTTTGGGTTTTTTTTTGTAATAAATGGAAAAGATATGTCTCAACCCCTGCCCCCCTCTTGAAAAGATATAAAAAATAGGACTCAAAACTACTGAGGAGCCATGGAGGAGATGAATTGAAAGTGTAGAGGAACCATTCTTGCCTTCACCCATGAAGACCTGACATGGACTGGAGATTGTAGAAGACAATTAACTAAGTTAAATTGAAGTCGGCTCGGGGGAAATAACAAACAGCCCAAAAACACAGCACCTACTGATAGTTAACAAGCATCCAAAGCCATTTGCCTGTATTAACACATTAATCCCCACACACTCTGAGCGAGGAGCTATGATTGTTCTCACTTTATCTAGGAGTTAATGGAGGCACAAGGAGATTAGGGACCTACCTCAAGGTCATTAAATTAGAAAGTGGTCTTTATGTAAATGTCATGTTTTCTTCTTTGTACCACATCCACTGCAGTTTTTCCCCCATCACTTGAGTTTTAGGATCCATGTCTAATAATGGGCTGATTTTTCAAAGTGCCCCAGCCTCATTCATAACAGAATCTGGATATAGTCAAACAGTGTAAAATTGCAGAAATTGTATCCTTCAGAGCCCTCTCTCTGATTTGCCTCCACTCCACTTAAATCAGCAGTTGAGAACACTCTGGTAGAATTATCAGAGCTAATGAGATATTGCTGATGTAATTGATCCCTTCCTGTCAAGTGACCAGTAATAGTTCTAATGATGGGCCCATGATCCAACTCATATAAATGATTATTTTAGTTTCGATTAATGTTTCATCCTATTTTTCAAAATTTTCAGGAAATGTATTTTAGTTTTTATATTTCCAAGGAACTGTACTACTCAAGATCGACTGATGAAACCATCTAAAATAGCTGCCATGAAGATAGGCATTACTGTTACTGGAAAATGTAGGACATGGATTTGGAACAAAGATTAAGGTCTTCTCTCCCTATTGAAGCATGCATGCTCTTCTGCATTAATTGAATGCTTCCCTGAGTCACTGCAAAATTAAAATGCTTAATCAGTGATATAGAAATATTTAGAACTTGCAAAAAGGAAACAAACATATTACAAGAGGCATCAGCACTTAGCAAAATGTATATCTTTAAGTTCTACGATTTTTATGATTACAATTTATTTGTAATGATTTTTAATATATTTAAATTCATGGTCAACTGAATATTTCTTATTAGGATTCTGTATAATTATCATATCCTTTACTTTCTAGGAGAGTCTATATGAAAAGCCAAATTATTATGAAAATACATTAGTTAGGCATGGAATCTGAGCAAAAGGAGTAGTTGGGTGATATTTGTGATTAATGACACTGGGCTATGAAACTGTGATCCAGCCATCCTCTCTTTTGGGATACAATGACCAATAGATATACCACTTCCCCTGGGTTGTTGGGACCAAGTCTTCCTCTTGGTGATAGTGTATTTTTTGCTGGACAATATACAGACCACTTGATGTGCTTATATTTTTCTTCTTTTTCAGATCATTGCCTAGTTGGAAATTTCTATGGCTATATTGAAGCCCTAAGGAATACTTAATCTTTCTTTATTAGACAGGTTTTTCCTAAATATTCACAATCATAGTTGAACAGATTTATTTTAGGGTGTTTTGTTATAATTAATTAATCAATTGTTGCCTTTTATCCAAGAGTTAATCTCATTCTTTGTGTTGAGGTTTAACCATTCTCATCCTGAAGCCATCTACTGATGTGTATCATATGCCACCATAATATTAGGTAACTGATATTTCAAAATTAACTTTCTATTTTAAATTTGAACTACTTTTTAAAATAGGAAGGATAATTTAGTTTTTTTAATGTTTACTTATTATGATAAGCAAAAAATAACATTCCAAAATTCAATTTAGGGAAGTCTGTAGAATAACATAAAAGAAAGGCACAAAGTGGAGGCTTGGTGGCAGCATTTGGGACAAACCCAAGCTGGAGACCACTTGCACTGAAATCAAGAGACAAGCAAGGATGCTGCTTTCTTCAATTTATGGACAGTCATAGAACTGGTTTGTATTTCAAATAAAATTAACATTTAATCTTGATGAATCAAATTATCTTTAAAACCTTTAATTTTCTTTATTATTGGGTTATAAAAATGTCATTTAATAATCTTTAATAAGTATTTATCTGAGCAATAGTTTCAAAACTACTGTTATTTATTTTGACTAATCAGGGAGGAAAAGCTAGTTTGAATTTAATGAAAAGCCTAAAATAATTTTTATTCTCTTCAAATTTTACAATGAATAAAATAGGCTAATTTCAGGCTCTACTAATGAGCCATTGAAAAATATTTGTAGTTAGTATATTGGTTACTTTAAAGTAAATCAATACCCAAACAAGATCTGTTAAAAATACTTAAGGGAACAAACAAGATTCCTACTATTGATTTTTCAAACCAAATTTCCAAAATTGTACAAAATTATATTTTGTCTTAGAACCATTTCTAATTATCACAAGTTTTAGATTTATAAGGCACAATTTAGGATTTTAATCTACATTACAAACTTTATAGGTGGAAAGCTTAAGCAGTTATTTAAAAAAAATTATTTCTGTTTCTTTTTTTATTAAATCTATTGGGTTGACATTGGTTAATAAAATTATATAGCTTGTACAATTCTACAATACATCATTTGTATGTTGTATTACATGTTCACCACCCTAAGTCAAGTCTCCTTCCATCACCATTTATCCCCCCTATATCTACCTTCTCTCTTTTCCCTCCCTTAACCCCTTTCCCTCTGATAATCACCATACTGTTGTCTGTGTCTTTGAGTTTTTTTTGTTTTTTTTTACTCCATCTTTTTCACCCAACCTCTCCCCCGTCCCTTATTTTTTTAAATAGCAGCTCCTTTTTGTGTTTAATAATCTTTTGCGTTTTTAATGCCTGTACATCCCTAATTAAGATTACAATTACTGGCTCAAAGTTGAATGCATGATTATGTGGGAGTATTTCAGGTAATAAGTTAGGTATTTTAACTCAGTAATTGCCAATGATTAATTCTATTTTTCTAGATTGTTTTTTTGTTTGAATTTGAAAAGTTCACTTATTATTTCCTTGAACTGTAATTGCCTCTAAATTATGCACAAGGCTCTCAGTTCTGAGTTAATTATATCCTAGTGAACCCTTTTAAATCAAACTCAGAAATTTTAAGGTGCACACATCATAAGAACTCATTAAATCCTTTAACATGATTGATGACAGTGGTTTTTTGAAGTTCTTTCAATTCTGTGGTGCCAATCATTGAAGGCATCAAAATTCATCTCTATTGAAGAATTTATAGAGATTTAAAAATTATAATTATGCTTGAGAATTGCTGCTCAATGTCTTTAATCCCAATTTCTTTAGGAAACACAACCTCCTGGTCTGAATTATAAAAAAAGAAAATGTAGGCAAACAAAATGTCAAGTCACAACTACTTTATTTAACATACTAGAAGCCCAATGCATGAAGATTTGTGCCAGAATGGGCTTTCCTTTCCCTGGCTGCTCGCACTGCCTTCGCTCCTGCCCAGAGTCGCCTTTCTGCCTTCCACACTGCTCAGAGGCCCTGAGCGGCCAGGGGTGTTGCAGAACGCCTGTGTCATCGCCATGATGCAAGCATCCTGCCCTGCCCCCGGCTGCTGGGCAGTGGCATATGCAAATTAACCCACCAGCTTTGTTGAGTTAATTTGCATACTTACTCCTGATTGGCTGGTGGGGGTCACGAAGGTCAATTAGCATGTTACTCTTTTATTAGGTAGATAGGAATATGTATCCAAAAAGGGAAAACCAAGTGGCATAGTCTTTTGTAGTTTCTAATTTTGAAAAAGCCAATTAATGCATATATTTCTTTTAGGGATCATGCTTTTGATGTATCCAAGAACTCTTTGCCTAACCAAAGCCCACAAACATATTCTACTATGTTTTCTTATTGGAATTTCATAGTGGTTTTTGTTGTTTTTACTTTTACACTTAGGTCTATAAGCCATTTTTATTTTCTTTATTTTTTAAAATATATTTTATTGATTTTTTACAGAGAGGAAGGGAGAGGGACAGAGAGTTAGAAACATCAATGGGAGAGAAATATCAATCAGCTGCCTCCTGCACGCTCCCTACTGGGGATGTGCCCATAACCAAGGTACATGCCCTTGACTGGAATCGAACCTGGGACACTTCAGTCCTTAGGCCAATGCTCTATCCACTAAGCCAAACCAGTTAGGGCTATGAGCCATTTTTAGTTAACTTTTATATAAGGTATGAAATATGGGTCAAAGTTAATTTTTAATTTTTTTTGCATAAGGATGTTCAGTTGGTCTATCATCATTTGTTGATTAATGCTACATTTGAATTATCCATCTTTTTCCCCAAATAAATTTTCCTCTCCTATACCAAGTTCTCATATGGTCTGTTTCTGGGCACTTCTCTCAATTCCATCAGCCTATTTGTCTATCTTTATGCCAATGAAACACTGTTTCAATTAACATAGTTTTATAATGTCTTATTACTGTAGGGCAAGCCCCTTGCCTCATATTTGTTTTCTTTAGAACTTTTTTAATTTTCTCTATGAATTTTAGAATCATATTATCATGTTGCATAAAAATGTCCTATAGGAATTTTTGTTAGACTATAACTGAATTAATAGATAATGTGAGAAAATTGATATCATTGTGATAGAGTTTTGTCATACACAAATTTTGTATATTTTTCCATTTATTCAGATCTGAGTGACCCCAACACCAGGGCATTTTCCACTGCATCACCCTGAACCCAAGCAACTCATGCTGTGGTAGTGACACTAAATTCTAAAGGACTGTTTACATTTTAGATACTGGAATATAACATATCCTCTAAATAGTGGTGAGAGGGTGGAACTATGACTCTTCCAGCTCCTTTTTGTCCTATGATTTGAGTTGGAATTTTCACAGGCTTTCATTGGTATGACAGTTAAAGTCAAACAACATACTTTTATCAAACCTTATTCACAAGGAAAAATATATGACACTAAGGGCTTTTTCCCATAAGAGAGACTCTGTGGCCAGGATGAGAGCCTTATAGTTACTCTGTACCAAAACAGGAAAAATAGATTTCCTTAGACTTTCTGGTCTCCCAAAAAGAAAAGAAAGAAAGAAAAATGTATTTCCAATAAGAGCAACATTCTTCTCTGCTTATTAGTTCCGTCTCATACTTATTTCATTGACAGCGCATGTGACTTCTGGTGGGAATATTTATATCTAGAATTAGTTTCACCAAGTTATAAATGCCTCCAATTCAACAGCTTGTACTAATAAATAGATCTTCCTCTTATTTCAAAACCTACTGCTACAAGGTTTTTGAAGAGAATTTAGCAGAAACCCCTAGACAATCCTCCAACTTCAGTTGAACCAATTAATTGTATTGTAATGAAATATCTGAAGGAAGTCTTTTGACTGCCTCTCTGATACTTTATATCCTGTGGCTTTCATTTTTAGCAATAAGTGATTGAAAGCAATAGATATGACTTTTAAAAAATAGTATGTGGGACTCCAACCTACATTAAAAAATTTTTAGCAGTATTCTTCTGCCTAACAACCCACTTGCCGCGACCTGCATGGTGGGGTTCAGGATCTGAAGGAGGGGCTGATGCACAAATGAAAATGCTATACAAGAAATATGAATTTAGAAGGCATTGGGAGCCAGGGGGACCCTCTGGCCGGTCTGCGTTTTATTTGCTTGAATACACATTTGCCCTTTAGCAATACATACATGCACATCAAAGGTAAAATTTGGTAAACAGTAAAAGGATTATCAGGTTAGGGAATTGCCTGAGCTACCACTATCTCAACACAGCAATTGGTGGTTAGCATCAGCCCTGGTAATGCCCAAGGTCCATCGGCCTTCTGAGTTCCTTGGTGCACTCTCATGACAGTATCAGCAAGTGGTGGCTTCCTACACCCACTGACACTTTGATGTCTTAACCTCATTTTGTCATAACAATGATATGTTATTCTTCATTTGGAAAATCTGAGAAAGATAGATTTTTATTAACACACTTAGCCATAGCCTCTTATTTAATTGGGTGGACAGGCATTAAAACCTAGAATAAGATGTAGATTTTCCTTTTCACATTACGATAGTGCCCCACAAAGTGCATAAGACCATTTTTTGAAGAATATATATATATATATATATTTTAATAAAAAATGTATTGTCAAGTGAAACATTATGCTCCTGATCCTGATGGTGGTCCAATAATATAATGTGTACTCATCTCCCTTAGATTTTTGCCTTTGAAAATGGAATGACTGCTACTACTTTTATTATCATTATGTATTGTTATTCAGCAACATTTCCATTTTGCTTTCAGCTTTTCAGAACTTAGTTTACAAATGTTATGGAACATTTAAAATAAAAACTTTGAGGTGTCACCCAGCCAGCATGGCTCAGTGGTTGAGCATGGACCTATGAACTCAGGAGGTCATGGTTTGATCCTCGGTCAGGGCACATTCCTGAGTTGTGGGCTCAATCCTCAGTGAGGATTGATGTTTCTCTCATCATTTATGTTTCTATCTCTCTCTCCCTCTCCCTTCCTCTGTGAAATCATTAAAAAACAAACAAACAAAAGCTTTGAAGTGTAGCAGGACACTAAATGTACAAACCTCTAACAACCTATAATACTCACTGTGTTTATACCTATGCTTACTACTTTTGCTGTTTCCACAGAAGAGCTGTGTGTCCATCAGTGTTAGATTAATTTTTCTACTATGAGTCTGAATCACAATTCTCCCCATGAAAACTAGCCCCATCACATTTTCTCTCCTATCTTTTAATTACTTCTCTTTACCAATATTTTCACAAACTGCCTTTAACATATTCAAATTTCTCCTGGACTAATGCCAAAAAAGGCAATTGATTTTAGGGTACAAAATACAAACAGACACTCTGTAATTTACATAAATTCCTTTATTTTGGGTTTTTCAAATCTAACTGTCTTTTTAAAAATTAGCTTCATATTGCTTTATAGCAGATTTATTTTTTTTAATTCTCTCTATTAAACCAATTTTTAAAATATGTGGTTTGTACAAAATTGTCAGATTTTGGAATTAAATTAATATTGGCCCCCAAAGTGAATTTAAAACTGTTTCCTCCTTTTCTACATTCTGAAAAGTAAGAAAACTTTGTAACATTGCTGTTTTAAATGTTTGGGAAATTTTTCAATGAGGCTATTTGAGCCTGAAGTTTTATTGATCTAATTAACTATGAATTAAAAACTATATAGTAAAAGCTTAATATGCTAAGTGTCCCAAGTGTTCACCTGACTCTTTGAGCAGTCGCTATCATGCCCACTGCCCAGCAGGGGGCAGATGCTCCAATTGGTATGTTAGCTTGCTGCTGGGGTCTTGCTGACCAGGACTGGGCAAGACAGGCTGGACACGCCCTGGAGCCCTCCATGGTCCTTCCCCAGCCCCGATCGTGCAACAGTGGGGTCCCTTGACCTGGCCTGCTCCCTCTCGCAACCTGGGACACCTTGGGGGATGTTGGAGATCTGGTTTCAGCGTGATCTCTGCAGGCTAAGCTGAGGGACCCTACCGATGTATAAATCTGTCCACTGAGCCTCTAGTTTCTTTATAAATATAAGACTATATGGGTTATCAACTTCTTCTTGAGGAAGTTTTGGTAACTACTGTTTTTTAAGGAATTTTCCTAGTTTATCTTATTTATCAAATTTGCCAGCATAATGTTGTTCATAGTATTCCCTTACTATCCTTTTACTTCCTGTACCAGTGGTTCTCAACCTTTCTAATGCCATGACCCTTTAATACAGTTCCTCATATTGTGGTGACCCCCAACCATAAAATTATTTTCGTTGCTACTTCATAACTGTAATTTTGCTACTGTTATGAACCATAATGTAAATATCTGTGTTTTCCAATGGTCTTAGGCGACCCTGCCAGCGGTTCTCAACCTGTGGGTCGCGACAGGTTGAGAACTGCTGCTGTAGAGTCTAAGACCATTGGAAACCTCTATTTTTAAATGCCAATAGAGGTTTTCTACTTTTAAATAACACATTTTCATAAGTTAGGTTTTCCTTTTTTAAAAATAAAATCTTTATTGATTTCAGAGAGGAAGGGAGAGGGAGAGAGAGATAGAAACATCAATGATGAGAGAGAATCACCTATCGGCTGCCTCCTGCATGCTCCCCACTGGGGACCCAGCCCACAACTCAGGCATTTGCCTCTGACTGGACTCGAACCCAGGACCCCTCAGTCCACAGACAAACGCTCTATCCACTGAGTCAAACCAGTTAGGGCTAGGTTTTCCTTTTTACTCATATCAAACTATTTCTAAATTTCTTTGTGGCTTTTTCTTTGACATGTGTAATATTATGTTGTTTAAATTCCGAGTATTTGAACATTTCCATATATATTTCAGTTACTAATTGTTAGGTTAAAGCTGTTGTGGTCAGGGAACATACTGTGTATTATTTTAATTATTTTAACATTGTTAGAGTTTGGATGATATAAAATATGGCCTATCTTTCTGAATGTTACAAGTAAACTTGAAAAGACTGTGAATTCTGCTATTGCATGTGAATCATTAAGATCAAATTGGTTGTTAAAAGTTATGTAGGTCTTTTATAACTTTACTGATTTTCTCTCCTCCTGTTCTATTATTTCTAAGAAAGAACTATGAAGACGCCAACTGTAACTGTGGATTTGTCTATTTCTCTTTTCAAAAAGTTCCATTGATTTAGTTTTATGAATTTATATGCCCTATTTTTGGGTTATATCTACATGTAAGATTGCCATATCTTTTTGATGAATTGTTAATGAACTATTTAATATTTTGTAGTGTCCCCCTTTGTCCCTTGCAATATTTCTAATTCAGAAGATTAGTTTTTCTTATATTAATACAGCCAACCCACCATCAGTTTGTTAATATTTTCATGAAATAACTTCCATGCTTTTACTTTTAAGTTATACATATATATTTGTATCAAAGATAATTTATTATTGATAGCATATGCTTGAAAATTACTTTTGTAATCAACCTGATAATATCTGCTTTCTAATTGTGGATTTTAGAATTTTTATTTAGTATAATTATTAGTGTGATTGGATTTAAAGCTACCATTTTGATAATTGTATTCTGTTGCCTCATTTGTTCTTTGGTTTTTATTTTTTCTGTCTTCTTTTGGCTTAAATATTTTTATTCTATTTTACTTTTACTTACAAAGGCTTATAAATTACATATTTTTGTGATTGCTTTAGTGTTTATAACATACTAGAGGCCTGGTGCATGAAAATTCATGCACTGGAGGGGGTGTCCCTCAGCCCAGCCTGCCCCCTCTCACAGTCCGGGAGCCCTTAAGGGTCAGAGGTAACCCGGTGATTAGGGGAAGGCGACGCCCCCATCACACCTCTGTTGCTGTCACTGCCAGTAGCACAAGCCTCGGCCGACCCTGGTTACCTGATCCTTGGGTGGCCCTGGGCAGCTGGGCAGCCACCATCTGAGGCTAGCCTGTGCCTTGGGCGTCAGCTGGGCAGCCGCCATCCGAGGATGCCTGTACCTTGGGCTGGCCCTGGGCGGCTGGGGGGCTGAGGGAACTGGGGGGCTCTGGAGACAGGTACACAGAGTGGCTGGATCTGCCTGGGGACAAACCCAGCTGTGCTGTGTGCCTGCCACCCTGGCAGGGCTGAGGAGACTGGGCACTGCCATCTTGTGGCTGTGGTCACTGCCATATTTGAGGACGTGGCAGTAAATTAACATATTCCCTCCTTATTGGCTGTGGGCGCCACCATCTTTGTGACAGCGTGACAGTCTATTTGCATATTTCCTCTTTATTAGATAGGATATTTTTATTTATCATTCTCTACATTTAAATATACCATTTCATGTAAGTATATGAAACTTAGAACAATATATTTCTATTTCCTTCTTCTATCTTATGTGTTATTGTTGTTACTAGAAACCCAGTGCACAAAATTCCCGCCTGCACCCTCTCCAATCTGCCAGCAGTCGGACATCCCTCTCACAATCCTGGACTGCTGGCTCCTAATCTCTCACTTGCTTGCCTGCCTGGTTGCCCCTAACTGCCTATGCGTGCCAGCCTGATTGCCCCTAACTGCCCCCTGCTGCCGGCCAGGTTGCCCCCAACTGCCCCCTCCCTGCCAGCCTGGTCCCTCCTGCTGGCCTGGTTGCCCCCAACTAATGCCCTCTGCCAGCCTGTTTGCCCCTAACTGCCCCCGCTGCTGGTCTAGTTGCCTCCAACAGCCCCTCCCACTGCCCTAGTCACTCCTCACTGTCCCCTCTGCCAACCAAATTGCTCCAAACTGCCCCTCTATTGGCCTGTTCACCCCTAACTGCCCCCCTGCTTGCCTAGTTGCCCCCAACTGCCCCCCCTGCTGGCCTGGTTGCCCCCAACTGCCCTCCCTTCTGGCCTGATTGCCCCACTCAGCCTGCTTGTTCAGTTGTTTGGTCGTCCCTCACTAACCCCCCTGCCGGCCTGGTTGTAGGCAGCCATCTTGTGAGGGCATGAGGGTTAATTTGCATATTACCTCTTTATATATAGGATACTTTTGCTTTTACATATACTCAAAATCCCACAATGCAGTTTCTATTTTTGTTTTAGGCAATTGACTATCTTTTCAAATAAATAAAATAAGGAAATATTTTATATTTATACTCATTTTTATTATTTTTAGTACTCCTTTTTGTATAAATCTAGTTTTTTTTAATCTAACACCAAATATTCTGCCAGAAAACAACTTCCTTTAACACTTCTGTTAGCACAGGTCTGCCGGCAAAGAATTCTCTCTGCAATTTTTGGTATGAAAATAAAAATCTTGTGTTGCCTTCATTTTTGAAAGTTAGTTTTATTAGGTATACAATTCTGAGTTGACAATTTCTATTTCTTAAAAAATGTTACTCTATTGCTTTCTAGAGTGCTATATTCTTATCTTTTTCTTTGCATGTAATATTTCTCTTTTCTATGATGGCTTTAAGATGTTATCTTTCTCTTTGATTTTAAGCAGTTTTACTGTGTGTGTGTGTGTGTGTGTGTGTGTGTGTGTGTGTGTGTGTGTGTATCTGAACTTCTTAGATCTGTGGTTTGTTTTTTTCCCATTTAATTGTGAAAAATTTACAACCATTACCTCTTTAAATATGTCTTAAACTTCATGCTGTCTCTCTTCTCCTTTAGGAACCCCAGTTTCATGCACATTAAGCCAATTGATATTGTCCCACAGCTCTTGGATGTTCTGTTCTCTCCTTCCTTCCTTCCTTCCTTCCTTCCTTCCTTCCTTCCTTCCTTCCTTCCTTCCTTCCTCTCTTTCTTTCTTTTTACATTTGTTTATATTTATGCTTTATTTTGGAAAAGTTTTATTTACCTATTCTCTAATTTACTGCTTAAACTTTTAGTAGTATCAGGTCTGCTGGTAAGCGCAGTGAAGAATATCTTTATCTTTGATAGTTTTCCCCCTTCTTTTACTAGCATGTACTTGACTTTTTAAAAATTATGTTTTCCTCTCTGCTGTAATTCTTCTCTATCTCACCAGATACTTTAATGCATTAATCATTGGTTATTTTAAAGACCTATCTGATTGTTCTAATATGTGGCCACTTCTCTGGTTTTGCTGATTGCTTTAACTATTGACAATGGGTCTTTTCTTTTATCTTTTATTTTCCTGCTTCATCTTGGGCCTTGCAGTTTTCAACTAAAAGATTGACATTTTCTAAAAGAGAATTATAGTGTCTGAGGTAAATGCCATTTATGCTGGGAAAAGATATGCATCTTCTTTCGTGACACTCTTAGTGTGGGGAATCGACTTAATGCAGTCGATAGGTGAGCTGGGCTTGGGTATTTTCTAGGTAGAGCTGCTATTGGTATTGCACAGGCTTCAGGTCTTCCAGTGTTTGTTTTCCATTAGCTAGTGCTTAGTGTGTTAGCTGGGAGCTGGAGGATCTTGCCCAGTATTTGAGTCCCTTCAGAGATTTGCCACAGAAAGAGTTTTTCACCCAGCTCTTGTCCAGTGGTACTTTACTTGTGCTCATTATTCAATGCTAGATATCCTTGGGGGTGGGGAATTTTTGTTTTTGTGGTTGGTCAGCTTTCAGCAGGATTTTTGTTCTTGGGCCTCAGGGGTGGGGCTTTCTCTCCATTTCTGGGCCTCTTTACTCTGGCAGCCAGACTCTATGTGGTCTTAGGAAGGTTTCCTGCCTTTCCCCCAGTAACAGCAGATCTCTTTTTGTCAAGAGATGCTAGTAGGTTCAAGTAGGAGTTTTACTTCTACCACTGGCTCAGCAAGAATGTATCTCTGGCTGTGTCCTCAGGTCAGAGGCTTTCCTCCCCCTTCCCAGAGCAGACAGTTTTACTTCTGTTCCTACACCAGAAGCAGTGCATCCTGACCCACGCTCTGGGAGTGAGAGCTTATTTCCCCTCCCTAGCAGATTAAGGCTTTTGTGTTGCAGGTGAGAACAATTCTAAGCAGCAGCACAGGTCTAACCTGGTCACCAGCAGCTGCCATTACCACCTTTATACCTGTGCCACTGAGGGACTGTGCTACCTTGTCACTGGTGCTGCCTCAAACTTTCTGTAAGTAGGTGATGGAGGCCTATGGACTATAGAATGTGTGTATGAACTCCCCTTATGTATGGCTCTACCAGTTATTCTAAACTGAAACACTGGGCCACACTGGGAATTAAAAAAGAAATTTGTTAAACTTTAGCAGATTATTTTTTTACCCAATTTTTTTTTGTTGCATGTCCCATGCTCTACCAAAACTGAATAAATTTGTGTATCCTGACTCTTTTTGAATGAGGCTTGCCCTTGGTTAGATTGTTACTTGATTGCCCTGTGACCTCAGCTTTATGATAGGCTCAATAAAAATCATCATCTTGTAGATTATATGACTTTTTTAAGGTTAGAGAAAGAGCACTGTTTTTTGCATCTTTTAACAACTTCAAGAAGTAAGCTTCAGCTAATGTCAGTCTAATGGGAGGTGCTTAATACACTTCTAAAGCTGTGTTTTCACTATTTCTCTAGCTCCCTCACATGCTTGTGTGCCTCTTCTATTTTGATGTCTTGCTGCAAGCATGGAACCAGTGTTCAGATGGCTAGTCGTAAAAGTAGAGAAAGCCATGGTGCCCTAGCACAAGTTATGGAAAAACACTGAGTTTATAATTATTTAAATCCATTTCATTAAAAATTTAAAGATATAACATTTTCTTTCTCTTATGAACAATATGGTAGATAGCCAGAATACCAATCAAATGATAAATTAAGCAAGTGTGAAAAGATAACAGATGGAAGAAGGCAGGAGAGATAGATGCTGACAGTCTCACTTAGATGAGGTAGAAGAATTTTGGAAATGAAGTTTTGTCAGGTTAGGCAATGCTCTCTTTCTCTGTCATCACCTTGGCAAGTGTTCTAGACAGGGGTGGTTTTGTAGAATATTCTCCAACCACAAAATAGAACAGCTTTGAAGAATAAGACACCTGATATCCATCTCTACAAATGTGGTGATAAATATAAGTGACATTTAGCCCTCTTAATAACATAAATAACACTTACAAACGGGGAGCCAGATTTTCTGCTGGAAAAGATAACTTTTGGGTTTTACATGGACTTGTTAACTCTTTGCAACTAGACAACCAGGGGCACTTGGCTTTGCCAGATGATATGATAGAAATGAGAATCCTATGTCTGCACAATCTTTTTTAATTAGGTGTCTGATTGTGAGTCTCCCTGCTAGATCATTTGGCATGTTCCCCACAATATTCTTTTCATCTGTAATAAGAGACTCTGAGGTAATGGGGATTTGATTGTTACCCTATGAGAAATATGCACCTTTAATATTTTTCCTAATAAATGAGGAAGTTAAGAAATTTTATAAACTCTGAACAATCTACAGTGTCATCACTGGACCTTTTTGTTGATATAGGGGAGTAACCTATGTAAGCATTAAAACATTGATAATTGTCCAGTTTATTTCATTTGGAGGGGAGAGGGCATAAAGTCCTGTTCAGTTGTATTATTATCTTCTTTAGACCAATTAATCTAGCAATCAAACAAACAGAAAACCAAATATGGAACTGTTTTCATGCTTTATTTTATTTCTTCATTTTATTTTTCATGCTTTATTTTAAAGGAAGAGACCATACAATTCCTATTAAGAGACTTGGTCAAAAGAGCCACTTTCAATTTTGTTCCTGTCCTCCATAAATTTTCAAATCAATTCTCTGTATGATCTACATCTGCAAGATACAAGAAAAAAAAAACCATCAAAGAATGATTTGACTGTGTTCATTAAAACTTACATAAACCAGGATGTGACTCAATCTATTTTAAAAGGATATTTAACCTTAAAAGTTAACACAAAAAGAAACTTCTAGCTAACCTTCAATTAACCATAGCTGCCTAGCACTTTGTTATTAATAAAGATTTTACTCATTCTTGCATTATTTTTATGATATTCAATTTTATTTGGTTTCTTCACTATATTTCTCAGAGATGAAATAGCTCTATTTTTTTTGGATGGAAATCAAATCAGTGTGGAAGGCTTCCTGTGATTTTTTTTTTAATTTTTAAAATGACAATAATGATGTCTACTCTACTGTGCTCTGGAAGAAAGGAATGGAATCCTGCAGAAAAGCAGGGTAGTGTTGAAAAGACTAAAAGTTGAGAGCCAGGTAAATATGGTTTCACCAGGTAACATTGGGCATTAACATCTCTAAGCCTCCATTTCCTCAACGGTAAAATAAAGATGTAAATCCTAATTGCAATACTATGAATGTTTATGTCCCCTCAAATTCATGTTAAATCCTAATCCCCAGTGCAGCAGGCCCCAGGCCTTTGGAAGGGATTGGGTCATGAGGGAAGAGCTCTCTTAAATGGAATTAGTGCCCTTATAAAAGAGACCCTAGAGAGTTCCCTCATCCTCTCCAACATGTGAGGTTGAGAAGGCTAAAAAGGGCTAATTCCAATTTAACCCTGATATTTGGAGGCTAGTGATCTGAATCCATGCCAGCAAACTCAGTGTACATTCTTGATAACCTATAATTAAGTCACTGCCTCCTTCCCAGATACTGGTCTTGCAGAACTGGTTACAGAGGCCATGGGACTGTGGACAGTGCACTGCCCCAGAGGGAGGGTTATTAACGCTGGCACCAGGCCAGATCATCAGATATGGCCTGGAGACCCCCAACACCTGGGGGCCTTCTTGCAAGGCCCGTGAAAAGGACCAGAAGCATAATCCATATTTGTGGGACAAAGACCACAGGGAGATATAAAGGAGAGCCCCATGCATTTTCTGGCACTCAGATTTGGAAGGCTGTTCCCTGAGTCCGCCGGTATATTAAACAGTGTCCCTCCTCTTCTTTGAAGCATCCTTGGTTTTCTTTGGTCTTCTGCAACAAGGTTACAGAGAAAAGATTGGGTCTAGGAAGCAGGCTTTCACCAGACATTGAACTTGGTAGTGCCATGATCTTGGGCTATCCAGCTTCCAGAATGGTGAGAAATAAGTGTTTGTTCATTTGTTTTTCAAGTTGCTTGGTGGAGTCCATGAAGATTTGTTGTTGATAAGTGACCCATTGTCTGGTATTTTGTTATAGCATCCAGCCTAAACAGACAAAGACAAGTAGATTTTTTTTCAATTGAGAGAAGACCCTGAATATGACTACAAAGAAATAGGAGAACCAGCATTAGGACTTGTGTTTTAATATTACTTTTTGTCTTTGCTGGAAAAGTTTCTTTTTCTTTATTCAATATCCATCCCTATAATTATGTACTCTAAACCTAGTTGCTCACTTGAAAAATTCTTAATCAGTTTTTTTAGAAAACCATGATCAAGGTCCAAGTCAGGCTTCTATGGAATCTTGCCCCACATTTTTTGTTTCTCTCAGAAAAATAAAAATTAATTTGAGTGTTGGAAAAGAATGACATAGCTATATTCTAAAGCAGTGGTTCTGAAACCACTTTGCATCTGATTCACCTGGGTAACTCAATAACTCCCAGATTCAGGGTCCCTACCCCTGATTCAGTAAATATGAAGTATAGCAATACAGCAAATACTGTATTTCCTCAAGTAATTAAATATTTTTTTGTAATTGTGGTAAAATACACATAACATAAAATTTACCATCTTAGTCATTTTCAAGTGTAAAAGTGGGTGACATTCTCTCTACACGTTTTTTTTGCAACCATTACTACCTTTCATCTCCAGAACTCTTGCAAAACTGAAACTCTACACACATTAAATAAACAGTAATGCTCCATTCTTCCCCCAGCTCTTGGCAACCACCATTCTGTTTTCTGTCTTTATGAATTTGACTACTCTAGTTGTCTTATACAAGTGGAATCATACTGTAGTTGTCCTTTTGTGAGTGGCATATTCCACTTAGCATAACGTTCTTAAGATTCATTCATGTAGCATGTGTCAAAATTTCCTTTCTGTTAAAGGCTGAATAATAGTTCATTGTTTGTATATACCACATTCTATTTATCTATTCATCCATCAATGCATAGTGCCCCAACTGACTTGATTTTTTAAATATGGAGTGCATCACAAATTTGTCTGTGTGCCATGGTAATTTTCTCCGATTGTACCAATTTTAATGTATTGCTGCCAAAATGAGCACTCCAAGTGATTTTGCAAACCATGGATAAAGCAGTTTTTCCAGCTACACATTGGTGAGATCAATTTAATTGAGTGATCAATATTCTATATCTTTATAAAGATATAGAATAAAAATAAAAATATATAGACTAGAATAAAATAGAACATATAAAATTATAATAAGAAAGTGTATTATTTCAAAAATTTTGTTTCCGTATATGTGTGTGTTTATTGTGGGTAAGGGTGGTGTGTATCCCATGTCAGGATATAAAATGCATTTCTTTTAGTTTCTCTCATTCAAAAGACTGAAAGCCACCTGTTCAAAGAACCAGAATTTAGAGCATGATTGAATGATAACTAAATTAATGTATTGCTCTCAGCTTGAAATGTGATATAGAATAATGGTAGTCATTATTTTACTCATTTAAAGTAAGAGAATGGGAAAAGAAAAATAAAAGATTGAGAACCTTTTTTTTGTGAGATTGGACTCCAGACTTTATCATGGAGATCTGAATGATGCTCATCAATGAATCGTTTTCATAACACTGTATCAGGAGTCATGTATAAATTTAGCATCTCTCTAATACACTATGCTCTTATAGACTCCAGAAGTAGATAAAGAATTGCTAGCAGCAGTGATGAAGAGGTGTGAGGGCCACCAGCGATTCAGGATTCTGTTCCAGCTCAGGAAACATACTATCAAAATCAAATTAATTTCTCCCCTTTGGCATTGTTCTCAAGCATATGTGGTTTTTAAATTGTTATGATGATTTCCATCACTTTATCGAAAATATACAGGATGTATTTATCTAAGGTAAATATGATTTTACTTGGTAAGTTTTCTGAAATAACAACACACAATATGCATCAGAAAACAAGGTAATCATATAATAATATTACTGTTTGTGAATTGTATTTAGTTCTGCCAGAATTTATGAAAGATACATGTTTAACTGATGTAAATGTTTATATTATATCATATGGAACATAGTGATTCATCTAAAAAGAGATCTGTGGAACTCCTGTTCATCCTTAGGAGAGCTATTTTATTTTTTTAAATATATTTTTATTGATTTCAGAGAGGAAGGGAGAAGGAGAGAGAGATAGAAACATCAAAGATGAGAGAGAATAATTGATCTGCTTCCTGCATGCCCCACATTGTGGATCGAGCCCCCAGACTGGGAATGTGCCCTGATGGGGAATCGAAGCATGGCCACCTGGTTCATAGGTCGACACTCCACCACTAAGCCATGCTGACCCAACAGGAGAGCTATTTTATATTGCCTAGATGTTTAGTATATGGTTCCACCAAAAACCTGTGAGTTGCCTGATGCTGACACTGGCATTAATGCAGGGAAGCATGGTATTCCCCAGTAACCTAAGTTCATGCTTTTAGTTCATAGGGAAGATG
The DNA here is from genome assembly GCA_026230045.1 of Corynorhinus townsendii. NCBI lineage: Eukaryota > Metazoa > Chordata > Mammalia > Chiroptera > Vespertilionidae > Corynorhinus > Corynorhinus townsendii. The sequence continues at coordinate 37,699,786 of JAPDVU010000002.1, forward strand.
GTGGGATAGATGGTTAGATAAGTAGATAGATAATAGATGATAGATAGATAGATAGATAGATAGATAGATAGATGACAGATAGATGATAAGTGGTAATGTATAAAAATGATATAGTCTAAATGTGAAGTTAACTTTAAAAATTATAATAAGTGGACACACAATTAGGTTTTAAGTACATAATGAGAATTTTATTCAGAACTATAATACTTACTAGTTTATAAGAACATTTTTATTGTGTTTGTTCATTAATCCTCAGCACTGTGTGAAAAAGACCAAACTGTTCACATTTTACAGGAAGGAAAACAGATGCCAACATTAAGAGCCTTGCTGACTCACAGGCTCTGGATGCACCAGTCAGGAATCAGTTCCTGTAGCCAGCTTCAAGTGCAGGCAACATCCCACTAAACTGCTGTGTCAGACATGCAGAATTCTTTACTGCTGTTGGGTTTGTCCTTAGAATCCCCCTATTTCGGGGTGAAACTGTTTGGCTAAATAGTTAAACCCTAACTAAGAAATTACTGATAATTACCACCAACTTCTAAACCAAAAATACAGAGCCAAACAATCTGATTCTTTGCCTGTTTTGCAAATATGCAGAGGTTTCCAAACCTGGGTGATATTCAAAATCAGCTTCAGGGCTTTGGGGAAGTATAGATTTCTGGTCAACATTCAGACTTATGTATTATTTTGGTGGAAAGCCAAGTAAATAAAATAATAGACATCTGTTTTCTCCAAAGAGGTCATACAGAAGGCCAATAGACCAAGGAAAAGGTGCTCAATGTCACTAATCACCAGAGAAATGCAAATTAAAACCACAAGGAAATATCACCTTACACCTGTCAGAATGCTACCATCAATAAATCAACAAACAGCTAGTGTTGGTGATAATGTGGAGAAAAGGAAACCCGAGTGCACTGTTGGTGGGATTGCAAATTGATGCAGCCACTGTGGAGAACAGTATGGAGGTTCCTCAAAAAAATTAAAAATAGAACTACCTTATGACCCAGCAATTCCACTTCTGGTATTTATCTGAAGACATTTGGAACACTAATTTGAAAAGACATATGCATCCCTATGTTCACTGCAGCATTATTTACAACAGCCAAGATATGGAAGCAACCTAAGTGTCTGTTGATAGATGATTGAATAAGGCAGATGTAAGATCTAGTATATACAATGGAATAGTATTTGGCCATAAAAGAAATGAAATCTTACCATTGTGACAACATGGATGGACCTAGAAGGTGTTATGATAAGTGGAATAAGTCATTCAGAGAAAGACAAATACTATGTAATTTCACTTATATGTAGAATCTAAAATACAAAATAAATGAACAAACAAAACAGAAAGAGACTCGAAGACATGAAGAATAGATTGATAGTTGCCAGAGGGGAGAGGAGTTGGTAGTGGGTGAGAAAAGTGAAAGGATTGAGAAGTACAAATTGGTAGTTACAAAATAGACATGGGGATGTAAAGTACAGCATAGGGAATCTACACTAATAAAAGAGAAAGATGGAAATTGACCGTATCTTTGTGACAGCCACCAGCCAATCAGGATTGAGTATACAAATCAACCCAACAAAAATGGGGGGTTAATTTGCATACACAGGCACCCAGCGGCCAGGGGTGGGACACTTGTGCCTCTGTATGCCATGGTGACTATGCAGGTGTTTCACACCTCCCCAGCCACTGTGGCCCTCTGGGCAGTGTGGGAAGGAGGAAAGGCGGCTCGGGGCTGGAGCAAAGGCTGTGCTGCCAGCCAGGGTAAGGAAGGCCCATTCTGCATGAATCTTCATGCATCAGGCGTCTAGTGTAATCAATAATATTGTAACAACTATGCATGACTTATTGTTCTGAAGGATTAGAAAGTACTACTAATAATATAGTTTTATTCAAACTGTTCAGAATGTGAATATAATTTCTCCAAAATGTAAATTAAAGCAAATGCAAGAGATGAAAAAATTCAAAAGATTTTTATGTTTTCAAAATACTTTTTTTCAATAAAATACTTCAGATCTCAATTAAAATTAAAGTCAAAATATAAATCATACTTAATGTGTATTAGAAAGTTAGGTCAAAACAATTTTAACACCTAAATTTTTACATTTAATAAGTTACAAAATTTAATCTTTTAAGATACTTTTATGAAAATAAAACTATTTGCAATTCTATTTATCAATGTAATGAATCAGATCTCAATTCATATATGCATATATATGCACATTTAGAATAACATTAATTGTCTAATATTGTGAAAGGTTTTTCAGCCACTATGTGTACCTGTTGCAAATACCATGGTGATTTGTCAGTAATTTCGGAAACATAATTTGGAACACAAAGAGAGGCTGGAAAATGGATATTTGGCACCACTTGGAATTTATTCTTCATTATGCAAGAATCTCCTGCATTCTCCTCTTCTGGGAGGAGGAATGGATTTGCCTTTCCTTCCTCCTGAGTGCTGCCCTCACTCAACCCTTCTTGGTCCTCTGAAGCAGTGGGTTCCTGTGTCTGCCACACAGCACTCATTCCTGGCATTCAGGCCCAACAGCTTTTTGTTTTGAGGCCAAGGGGAAGAGAAGTGGAGGAGCACCTGGGTTGAACCCGAGCATTTTCAGGTGTGGATTGGATCTTTAGGGTTACAGATTGGTACAGTTCTGCTGTACTTGACAGTTGCAGAGCAGAGCCTCTCTCACCTGGACCTACACCCAGTAATGGAGAATAAAGGGAACAGTAACACAATGATTTTGACTTCATATACTTGTCAACTCCATATACTTGTGGCAGGCAGTCTGAAGTTACCACTTCTCCATTTCAGTGGAAGCTGCCTGTAATAGAACGGCAGGCTTGTCCCATCTGTCCGTCTTCTCTCACTAGACTAAGCCCTATGGCAAATGTGTGGATATTCACTTTGAATATATGGGAGGAAGAAATCACATTCAATAATGCTTTTTTTCAGATAATTCACACTGCAGTTTGGAAACAAATACATTGTACTATTGAATATCACAGTAGTTCAACTCAGTTACTTTCATGACCCTTGATTTAAAAAGTTTATTAATTAGGCAGTGTATTTTACTTAGCAATAACAACAAAGACTAATAACAACAAAGACTCTCTTAAAAAGGTTCCCTGGCCCTTTAAATAAAAACCAAACCATTTTATTATTTTAAAGGGTTCTAAACAGAGGAAACTTGAAAAAAAATTTCTTTATTTGAGATACATTCAGATAACAATAATCTGAAAAGAAAGATTAAAGCCAGTTAATTATTCTCCCAGGTGCTTTACACAGTAAGTTCACTGGTTTGGGTTCAAAACCCTGGCTGGAGCTCATTTCTCTCAAGTCTTTCTCTCTTTTTTGAGAACTTCAAACTCCTAATTAAACAGTTTCCATTTTTGTAATAGTTACAGATGAGTCAGTGCTTAAGAGAATTGACTGATCTTAATTGGGAATCACATCTCCGAGAGGTCTTTCATTTCCACCTTCTTAAACGCTGCCGACTCACTGGGTGGCTCGGTCACTGATACATATAATGATTTAAAATGTCTAATAATGTTCCTAATTTGAGAAAGTTCAGAATGAGTCAGAACCCAAATGTGTACCGAACATCAGCCATCACGTTCCAGGCTCCTGCTGACACACTGAGGGCAGAGGTTGAGACAGAAATGAAACCTGAAGTTAATATTGCTGTCATGCTGGTAGACAGAGATCAGGCAGAGCGAGTCCTCTCAGCTTGAATGCAAGGCGGGTCATAACTATTTGTTTGCTGCTCCAGAGGCCAGCAGACTTATCCTATGCAGGGCCAAATCTTTGTGGGACCCCTTATGGTCTCCAAAGTTCAGACCCTTTATTCTAGGAGATTGAAGAAATTATTTCAAGGTATTGTGCGTGTCAATGACTTGAGCTGTCACAAAGCTAAGAGCCTGTGACATATTATTGCCATAGCAATAGTCTGCAGCAAACCCACTGAATTTCCTCCAAATGTTGAGTCCTAAGAATGCAAGCCAAGGAGGAACTACACAACCATTTGCTACATTCCAAGAGGCAGCATGAGAGTGAAAAGTAGCAGAATGTACAACCAAAATATGCCACTTGGGCATAAGGATTATTTTGAGTTGAAGGCAACTGAGAAGAAACAGATATAGGAAAAGCTCTCTGCCCTCCTCCTACTTGCCTAAAAGCAGAACAGACATTTGTAAAGGTGCCCCCCTCCCCTCTCTTCCAGGAAGAAGGGAAGTAATCACTGGAGACAACCTAGAACCATATCAGCCCTAGAACAACACCAGAGTAATCTGCATAGCATGCCTGGCTAACACCAGCCCACATCTATCATTAGTTTCCCAATATATTTGCCTTCCCGCAATTCACCATTCCTAGAAATTCAAAGTCCTTTTCCTTTGTCTCCGCACTTCTCTAAAATATTGGTGGTTTTTTTTGTTAAGATGCCATTTAAACTCAAATTCTAACCACCTTTTGCTAAGTGCTCCCATGTGTGTGTACAATGGGCATGTTCAGAAACTTCTGTGCTTTTTTCTCTTATTAATCTGTCTTTTGTTAGTCTACTTGATAGGGCATGAGAATATTGGAGGGGTGATAGAAATCTTTGAAATTCTATTGATCTTAGGCTATCTTCAGGGCCTTCTAATGTATAATCAAGGTGAAGAAAATCACTAGTAGGATCCTTGTATTTTAGATCTAGCAAGAAAGAAGTAGGTGTTTCCCTATCTTCTTTGAGAAATGTGGGAGTGTTGTTTTAGGAAATAAGATCTATATATGTATTTATTAGGCTACTAATTGTTTTTCTCAATAATTAGCCTTATTTTTGGAAGGAATTTCTCTAGTGGTTGTCTCTAGGTGTTTGCATTTGGACACTCTCACAGCCTATCTGTGTGTGGGTATATGCCTAAGAGGGAATTGGGGAGCAGCAGTTATCAGGCTAGCCTGGGACCAGAAATCCCTACTTATTGAAGCTGAGATTTTACTACTTTAATTTTCAATCTGGAAAATCAGGACTTGAAGAGATTGAAGGCTTTTGCAAAGGCACATCTCTATATATCTCTGTATATAAAAGGCTAATATGCAAAGGGTCCCCTTGAGAGTTCTACCAGAAGACTGGGAGTTCAACTGCTCACTATGATGTGTGCTGACCACCAGGGAGTGGTGTGGAATGAAGGAAGGCCCTGGCCAGCAGCCAGAAGACCCTGATCGGCCTTGATTGCTGGCCAAGCCTAGGGACCTGTGCATGAATTTCACGCACCAGGCCTCTAGTATGCATCATAAAAGAGTCACTACACCTGTTAAAAACTCAGCTTTTAACCTTTACCTTCTGGGGAAATGATCTGTATTTTGCGCAATCTATTTTTATTTCTTTTGAATCACTGTTACATCATTTTAACTTGAGGGGGAAAATAAGTGCTCCAGTCTAAATTATGTAGTTTTTACAGAGCTGGTTAAATTTCTGTAAAGGTAAGGGTAAGGGGTATTTGAATGGTGAAGCCCTAGATGCACTTTGTAGGGCAGTTTTTAGCAAAAGAGGAAAAGGTTGGGTTTGAATCTAGAAAAAAAGTTCAGGGTATTAAGACTTGAGATATCATAACCTGGGGTCAGAACTGAGCTATTCTAAGTCTTCAAATCTGAGAGACAGAATTTTAAGAGAACTAGGTATATTTTTTCTTTTTTTTTTTTTTACTTTTTTAAGGTCCCTGCTAGAAAAATGAAATCATCTTTCATGGTCTCCTTCACTATTGATAAGTTCTGTTTAAAAACTGAGTATATTTGTTTTGCTGAACTATAAGTTGGTATATTTAATTAATTCTTAATTATCAGTGGTTACAGGGAAAGGGGAAAATTAAGGCAATAAAATGATAATCATTTTAGCCATGGGAAAAAAAATCAAACTATTCTCTACTTTCCTGGTTCCTTAAGCCAGGCCTATTTACATGCACAGCTTGCTAGTTCCTGACTTTACAATCACTCAAACATTTTTTATTCTTTTACTTATGATTTCTTTTCTTCCGACTTGTGTGTCTTTCTGACCCTGACATTTGACTTTATCATTTACTCTTAGATTTCAACTTCTGATCTCACGATGTTAAATGATCTTTCTGGCTCTTTTGTCACCCTGGACCTTGGCACTGTTGCACAGTTTTTACTTACTGTATTTATTTCTAAAGATTTAGTGTCTCTTATTTTCTTAGTGAGGGTTTCAGACTCCACTTCTGATTACAACAGATCATAACAAAGTGGTAGCCTGACTGGGCCAGTTTTAGCTACTCTTTAAAAGGTGAAAGTGAGGAGATAGTCATTACTGAATAGATTAATAAAAGGGATCTGAGTTTTATCACTTTTCTTTATTATTATGTACTCCTTTATTATTTCACTCATAACAGTCAAAATACAGTGGGTGAGAATACATGATTTAGAAAACAACTATATGGATAATAGCTACATTGAGTAATGGACTATATTCTATCTCATATTTATAGAGATAAATCCTAGGCTAACATCAGTTGCTAAAATTAAAGTCACAATTTTAGAATTAAAAGGGATTTTAGTGATTCTGTGACATAGGCTAGTATTTGGTGCTAGAGAGTTCTTTGAGGTCTCCCTTCCCCTAAGGGGCTACTACAGGAAGTCAGGGTAGGTGAAAGACAGATGAGTGAATGAGGGGTGAGCTAGGAAAGGGACTTCGCCCCATTTCAATCTTAGCATCTCAGCCATTACCTGTTTTGCCTATATAAGTTCCAAAAAGGATTTTTGTTTGAACAAATGCTACTGCAAATTATGGATGACTATGGATAATGACTATGGATCTGGTTCAGTCTATCATAATTCCACTTGAGGAAACAGAGACCCAAAGAAGTTAAGTGGGTAAGATCACGAGAAAGCCTAAGTCTCCTAGGCCAGTACTCTTTCCACTGACCCACAAATGGCATTGTATCACAAGCAATGAAATAAAGGCAGTTACGATCCTCCTACTGCACTGAGTAACTTGATAAATAACAATATGTGGATTTCATATTAACAAATTGTTAAACAAATTTTCTAATTTCACTTTCATATATATAAGAAGCCTGTGGTATTTTTGTCAATTCTCAGAAATGAATGAACATTTCACTGTTTTGTACTCCATAAGAATTTAGATGCAAGGTGGAGAGAATACTAAGATAAATAAAATGTGTTCCCAGACCTTAAGAAGCTCATTTTTTAATGATAGAGTCTATTTTGGGAAAGCCCGGAATCATAGACACTCAAGACTGAAAGCTGCTTAATATAATTTGTTCAATTTAACCACAAATATTGTTGCATGAATAAATGAGTAATGTTGACACACAATATTTTCATTTAATTATGTAGGAATTGATGACTCTTTTTATACTTGTCTACAATGCATTTGACATCCTATCTAATAAAGAGGGAATATGCAAATTGACCATCCCTCTGTCATAAAGATGGTGGTGCCAATAGCCACAAGATGGCGGTGCCCAGTCCTCTCAGCTCCGCTGGAGTCCCCCACTCCTGGGGGTTGGCCACTGAGACTGGGCAGCATGAGCAGCCTGGCAGAATGCTTGCTTCATCACTGCGGCTGAGGCAAGTGTTCCACCCCAGCTGTGGAGGGCCTCTGGCCCAGGAGGTCAGGTGTGGGCCTTCAGGCCAGCCAGGGAGGGCAGTTGGGGGCCATGAGGCTGTCTAGGGAGGGCAGTTGAGGGCCCTGAGGCTGGCCAGGGAGGGCAGTTGGGGGCCATGAGGCCGGGAGAGGAGGGCATTTGGGGTGATCAGGCCAGGGGGGGTAGGCAGTTGGGGGCAAGCAGGTCAGCAGGGGGGAAGTTGGAGGTGAGCAGACTGGCAGGCAGAGTGGTTAGGGATGATCGGGCAGCTAGGCAGGTGAGCGGTTAGGAGCCAGCAGTCCCGTATTGTGAGAGGGATGTCCAACTGCCAGTTTAGGCCCAATCCCACAGGGACATCCCCTGGCAGTCAGACATCCCCTGAGGGATGAGGGTACAGGCTGGGCTGAATGACACACCCCCATGCATGAATTTCATGCACCAGGCCACTAGTGACATTATAAAAATAAAATTATGAGTATATTAGGAAGTAATTTTATACATTCCATTATTAGAAATTATAATTTTTTCCTGTAATTTCTTAAAATATTTATGAAAAATAGCATTTAATAATCTCTAAATTGCATCTCATATTTCCAAATATATGAAAACCTAATATACTTGAGTCAGTTGCTATTGATAATTAATTTATGTAATTAATTCATAAGTACAATGAATTGGCTTAGTAAAAATTTGGAATGTATTTATATATATTTTCATGAGCATTTCTATTATATTAATTCTTTTACTAATTTAACAAAGAATCGACTGAAATTTTGCTATTTCCCAAACACTGTGCTAGGAATAAGGTCTCCTCTCAGTCCCCTTAGGGAACTTACAGCCCAGTAACAGACAGGTTCTTCTGTCTTATGTTTTATTCTCAGATAAAATAATGATTGTGCTTGAAGAAAAAGATGGTATCAACAAATTATAAATGTATAAATATATAATGAAAGAAAACACTCCCATTATATAGCAAACACATATATTTTAGAATAAAATACAACTTGAATGCCTTTTGAATTTGTAGAGAAAATAAGCTCTTTTGTTGTACAAACATATGGGGATAAACCCTATAAACTAATATAAGAGCTATAAAGATCCATTAAAATAATGATCTTTTAAATTGAAATAATATGTTGGATAGATTTACCAACCACCAAGCTAAAGGTAGGAGTAACAGAATCTCTAACTCATAAAATCAACGTATTTCCCTTCTAGTAAAAGTGGCAAAGGAAGCATTATTGACTCATTTGCAACTTTATACATAATAATTTCTGTTTTGATATTTGCTCTTTCTCACCTCCCTAATGTCGCATCATTTAGTTTGCCTCAAGGTAATCATGCAAAGGAGGCCACTTTGGGGGGACTTATCAAGCCTCCAGTGAAAGAAATCAAACCCATCAAAGGAAAGGAAGTGATGCATTGAATTGTTTCATAATAACATTCATTTCTCAGTGACCTTGCACCACACAATCTGATTAAGAAAAAAATCAGCACAATGTGCAACTCTCTTAGTGAGTGTGAGCAGAAAAAAGAAATGAGGTGTTATCAAAGAGGTTTTCCACATGTTGTCACCTGGCTAGAGATTTAGGTCGCGGCAGTTGAAATCATATTGAGCCTTGGTGCCCTGCGCCTATTAAACACCAGTTAGTGTGTAGATGTGTCCTCAGCTGGCAGGCGAGAAGGTCTAAAGTTCAGATTGTTTCAAGAAGTCATAATGAAGCCACAGAGCCATTTTCTTTGTGAGAGAAATGTCAGCTCTTGGAAAGTCTCTTAAACTGTAAAGGACACTTCATTACCTAGAAGAACTGACTTAATATACTTTGCAAATGACTTCATAACATTCAATTTTTGAGAATCATTTCCATTCTTTTATTCACAGTACATAGGGAAATTAGCTAAAATATTTATCTTTGCTTCTCTCTAAGTTTTATAGCACTACTCAAAAACTAATTAGACTCTGGCAATTAAATCCTGCATATATGCTTCTCTTTTTTCCCCTCTCAAGGTTTACTTGTTATGCAACTTTCTCTATAGCACAGAGTGGCCTACTTAAAGGATTTTAGTTTAGATTTTTTGTCAAGCATATTTACTTTTTCTATGTATATCTGACAGGTGCTTAGGAAAATAAAAAACGGAGGAAGCCAATCATTAAAATCAGTAAGCATCTAATAAAATATGATTCAAAGTAGGAAGAAAATTTATCATTTCAGGTCACTAGACAGGTAGGAGTCCTCTTACAGATGTCCCATAAAACTTATATCTACCCGAAAATGCAAGGACTGCTATGGGGCAAGTTCAAGTATAATATTCACATATAATATGAATCTGTAAATGTAGGGCAAATATGTTTACCTCCCTCCAAGGAGTTTCAAACTGTGCATGTCTTCATGACTTGCTCCCTTTGTCATTTTCCCTTTTGGAAACACTTGTTCTGGCTGTTGGCTGCCTCTTTTGTGTTGTGGATGGCTCTTGGGCTACTTCCCAAAGTGGGCGACCTTCCTGGTCTAGCAAGACCCAGTGGTGCGTAAGTTAGTTTAACTCTGCTCTTAGCCCAGAGATAAAATGGTTTCTTTCCTTTGACAATTTTTACCTCCAGGGGATTCCATATGGTCACCTGAGTGGCAAGATCATGAGGGTAATGATTAGGATGTGAGTCTGTTATAAATCTTCCAAGGAGTCTTTTTGTTTGTTTTATCTGGATTTTAGACTAAAGGCTAAATATTTTCTCTGTAGCTTGCAAGTAGCTTGATCTATCTCACAAGACCTGGGAGATTCCACTGCAATGTTTGTGACCACAGCCACATGAAGAGTGATATTTTGCAGTGGTGGGTATTCTATTCAAATTTCCCTCAAAATTGTGGTGGTAGAAAGATACTTGCTAAATATTGAAGACCTGGAATACCAAACATCTCTATTTCTTCAGAAAAACAGAAAAAATAAAATGAACCTAATTTCTCCTACTTCAAAATAAATGGAAATGAAAAAAACAACATTTTATCATAAACAATACCAGGCAAATGCTTGATTACTCTTAGAGTTAGTGTATATCAGTGAGAGAAGTCTACTTGGTTATAAACATACTCACAAAAATGTAGGAATTAGAGCTAAGATTCCTAATGAAATGTATTAGGAGAAACAGAGAAGATATTGACCCTATTATCAGTACATTGACAACCTAGGCATAGACATAGCTGTATATAAGAATAAAAAAGGGCTGAGAAGTCAGAACTAGAAATAGCTTCATGCTCAGATATTGTAAATTTTTATTTGTCTATTTAATCATTAATAGAACTAGAGACCCAATGCACAAAATTCAGGCCCTTGCAGCCCCAGCTTCATCTGGAAGATTGTCTGGAAGGACATCCAGAAGGCTGTCTGGTCTAATTAGCATATTAGCCTTTTATTATTATAGATATTTCAGTGCCTCTATTCCAAGGTACTAAATTGATCCTGTGAATGATGTAAAAATACATCATACATGATTCAAGCAGTTACTCATGTATAAATGGAATAAAATATTTACAAATAATAAGACTACTATCTGGGTAATACAGATCAAGGACTGTGGAAAGAAGAAGGAATTTGAACTAGGCCCCTAAGCTGGATCAAATTGCTAATGGGCATGAACCCTCATGCACGGTTGATGGTATTGTAAATTGGTTCAGCCACTATGGAAAACAGTATGGAGGTTTCTCAAAAAAATTAAAAATAGAGCTACCATATGACCCAGCAATTCCACTTCTGGGTATTTATTTGAAGAATTCAAAACACTGGTTTGAAAAAATATATGTACCCATATGTTCACTGCAGCATTATTTTTATTTATTTATTTATTTACTAGAGGCCTGATGCATGAAGATTCGTACAAGAATGGGCCTTCCTTCCCCTGGCTGCCGGCACCACCTTTGCTCCAGACCAGAGCTGCCTTTCTGCCTTTGTTCTGGCCTGGAGCTGCCTTTCTGCCTTCCCATGCTGCCCAGATGCCCAGAGCAGCTGGGGCGGTTTGGAACGCCTGTGTTGTTGACCTGTCCCTGGCCAATCGGTGCCTGCATATGCAAATTAACCCACCATCTTTGTTGGGTCAATTTGCATACTCACTCCTGATTGGCTGGTGGGCATCACTAAGGTACAGTCAATTTGCATCTTTCTCTTTTATTAGTGTAGATCTATTTATTTATTTATTTATTTATTTATTTATTTATTTATTTTTAAAATCTTTTTTTGTTGAAAGTATTACAAATGTCCCCTTTTTCCCCCATTGATCCCTTCTGCCCCCCCCTTCCCTCCCAACCCAGGCCTTCACCACCCTATTGTCTGTGTCCAGGGTTATGCATATATGTATACAAGTTATTTGATCTTCCACCAACCCACCCATCCCCACCTTCCCTCTGAGGTTCAACAGTCTGTTCCATGCTTCTATGTCTCTGGATCTATTTTGTTCTTCAGTTTATTTTGTTCATTAGATTCTACATATGAATGAGATCATGTGATACTTGTCTTTCTCTGTCTGGCTTATTTCACTTAGCATAATACTCTCCAGGCTCCTCCATGCTGTCTTAAAGGATAAGAGATTCTTCCTTTTTACTGCTGCATAGTATTCCATGTGTAAATGTACCACAACTTTCCCCCACACACACTCATTGCAGCATTATTTATAGTAGCTAGGATATGGGAGCAGCCTAGGTGTCCATCGATAGACGAATGGATAAAGAATAAATGGTACATATATACAATGGAATATGACTCAGGCATAAAAAGAATGAAATCTTGCCATTTGCTACAACATGGCTGGACCTAGACAGTGTTATACTAAGTGAAATAAGTAAGACAGAGAAAGACAAATACCACATTTCACTATATGTGGAATCTAAAAAACAAAACAAACCAGAAACAGACCCATACATACAGAAAACAAGCGGATGGTTGTTAAAGAGGAGGCGGGTGGGGAGATGAGTGATCTAACTACAGACGTGCACAAATTAAATAAATCCATTATATAAATTGCTTCCATTCTGCATGAAGGATAAACATAGCAAGCTAAGGGATAAAAAAGGGCAAAGAGAAGTTGAATTTAACACATAGAGAAGTCTTCACCAGATCAAAGCATAAATATAAGCTAATACATCGTGGTAGTTATTAGGTTAACATTATCATTTGATGATGATAACAGCTTTTTTTTTTTAAAGCTGCAAAAAAAAGGGAAAAGGGAATTTAGTTAAAGGGAACACATATTTGTAAATGAATAGCATTAGAGGATTAAGCAGTTTTTAAAATTTAGGAATTTGGTTCTGTTTTGTTCTGTGTGGTAGGTAGGATTCTAACATGATCACCAAGATTCCTGCTCTCTGGGTGCATGCTCTATATTATCTTCTCCCTTGAGTTTAGATGGAACTTGCAAATGTGATGATTGCTGGTACAATTCATTTTCCTACAATTGTAGAATTCATGATAGGTTGCTTCTTCAAAATCATCAGCTTTTGAAATTTAGGAATTTGGTTCTGTTTATAAACTCCATCAACACTCAAGGGAGAAGATAATATAGAGCATGTACCCAGAAAGCAGGAATCTTACAAATATGATGGTTGTCATTCTATGATTAGGTTACTCTACATAAAAAAGAAGACATTTTTGCAGATTTAATTAAGGTCCCTAATTAGTCGACTTTGAATTGATCAAAAGGAAGCTTATGTTAGGTGAGTCTGACATAATAAGGTGAGATCTTTAAAAGTAGGTCTTATAGTCAAACTAGGGGCCCAGTGCATGAATTCCTGCACCTTGAAAGGAACTGTGGGCCGCAAGGCTACAGTGGGCACAGGGGTGGGTCTCGGCCCATCCTCCACACCCAGCCCCTCTCACCATGGCCCCTGGTCCCCTGTCTGCCAGCAGCCCTGCTCCCACTGCCACCACTCCCACATGCTGATAGTGCTGGCCCCACTCACACCCATTGATAGTAAGGAGTGATTGGGGTCAGCACCAGCAGTGGGTGTGAGTGGGGCTGTTGCCATCAGCAGGTGTGAACAATGGCTGCTGCCCCAATTGCCCTTCAGGTGCAGGGGGAGGTGGAGAAGCCCTGAGGGGTGATTGAGGGCAGCAGCCACTGCTCTTATCTGCTGATGGTGCCGAGCGATTGGGACAGGCGCTGAGTGCTGGCAGCAGGTGTGAGTGGTGGCTCCAGTGCTGGCTGCAGTTTTGAGTAGGGCTGGCACCGGCAGCAGGTGGGAGAGGTGGCTGCCAGTCCCAATTGCCCCTCAGGAGCAGGAGACATGAAGAACTGAAGGTTGTGGCATTTTTCTTTATCTAGTAACAAACTCATGACAATGCTAAATAACTCTCTCTACATTAAAGTTAGAATAACCAAGATTTGTGAAACATATGCTGGTGAATACCAATCTTTTCAGAGTGCCTTCTCAGTACCTTTACCAACCTCAGCCTTGAGAGCTTGGCTAGTGTTTTCATGGACATGTGTCTCTGTCTGCATCTCAGGGGCATGTTTTACCTGATTTCAAGGAAAGTGAGAAAAAACTGAAACTATTTCTTGCAGATTATTACATATTTGGGGAAAAGAAACACATAGGAGGAACATTAGTATTTCATATTTCATTGAAAACTTATTCAGACTCACAGGAGTATATTGTCATCTACTTTTGCCAAAAAATTATCTGATTATTGGATACTTTAATATTTAATGTTTAGTCCCTTGTGTTCACAGTAAAAAATTATATATCTAGATAGATGGTTATTGCAGGGACATATAATGAGATGATCAATAAAAAACTTTCAAGCATAAAACTACATTAGGATATAATTCTGAGGAATAAGAATGGAAGTATCAGTTTAAGGGGAAAAATAAGTGTTGTAAAAATTCTGACAAAGAAAATCATGTTCAAGTGCATTTTAAATAGGTTATGGTGATTATCAAATTGCTCTTATTTAGATTTCATTGGATACATATAAAGTAATGTAATAATTATATAAGCATCATAATGTTTATTAAAGACATAAATATTTAGAATTACATTTTGTAACTATTTAAACTTATAATAACATTTTTTCAATTCCAGCTTAAAATATATGAGTGGATACAAGGTTTTACAATATCTTTTTAGAAGATCTATGAACAAAATATTTCAAGACCAAAGTTGTGAGGGACAATTTTGGAAAGGTAATTTAGTGCTTAATTTAGTCCACTGAAATAGAACACATCAATTTTATTAGGTAAGCTATAGGTAGCCAATGTTAGTTTGAGAAACATGCTACTCCTTAATTTTGGATGCCCTGACTGAGTCTTTTGTAGGTGCCATACCCTCTCCAAGGCTCTGTGATTGGAGCTGTGCTTCAGAAAAGTCTGGGTGATATGGAAGAACTTGCATTTCTCCATGAAAAGATTTCACTGCTGAATTGTTCAGGGTCAGTAAGTGTCTGAATCATTTTTTCTTTTCTTTTTTTAAAAAAATAGATTTTATTGATATTTCACAGAGAGGAAGAGAGAGGGATAGAGAGTTAGAAACATTGATGAGATGTTACTGGGTATGTACCCGCAACCAAGGTACATGCCCTTGACCGGAATCGAACCTGGGACCCTTGAGTCCATAGGCCGACGCTCCACCCACTGAGCAAAACCGGTTAGGGTTGAATCATTTTTTTCTTGACTATATGTTTGATTACCCCTGTGGGTAGGCCCAACAGTTCTGAGCAAAACTGAGTGCAATATTAGGGGCTATACCATCCTAGGGCAACTGATCAAGGGAGCCAGAGAATGAAGTGAGTCCCATGCACTGCAGTCCTGAATTCCTGAACATCCAAGCATATAAGTAGAATAGGCCAGATGTGTTAGATAAACAACTGCATAATTCTTTTCCTATACTGACAACCACAGTCAGTGGAAAAAGCAAGAGGTCAGCAGTATCCAGAACTAAATGTATACATTAACCCTTTATCCAGACATCAAATTCTTATCCTTCATGATGTTATTCTTTGTGGCACCAAGTGCCCCCACACTTTTCCCTAGGCCTTTCATCTAGAAACTAGAAGCCCGGTGCACTAAATCGCGTGGCCCTACCCAACCGCACATGCAGCACCGCCCACCTGTGCTGGTCTTTGGTCGTTATGGTGTTAGGGCCACAGGCCTTTTATAATATAGATTTTATTAGACCAGGCCTTTTATTACTTGTTTATTCTACTTGTATGTTTTTTCTATCTTATTCTAGTATTACAAACTAGAGGCCTGGTGCACAGATTTGTGCATAGGTGGGTTCCCTCAGCCTGGCCTGTACCCTCTCACAATTCGGGACCCCTGAGGGGATGTCGGACTGCAGGGATGTAGCAGTGCCAAAGCGGCTTCTGGCTGAGTGGTGCCCTGCTGTGGGAGCACACTGACCACCAGGGGGCAACTCTTGCATCGAGTGTCTGCCTCCTGGTGGTCAGTACGCCTCATAGCAACTGGTCTATCGGGTGTTCTGGTCATTCGGTCATAAGGTTCACTTAGGCTTTTATATACATACTAGTGGCCTGGTGCACGAAATTTGTGCAGGGGGGGTGTCCCTCAGCCCAGCCTGTACCCTCTCCAACCTGGGACCCCTCAGGGGATGTCTGACTACTGGTTTAGGTCCAATCCCACAAGATCGCAATCCAGGACTGCTGGCTCTTAACTGCTCACCTGCCTGCCTGTCTGATCACCCCTAACCACTCTGCCTGCCGGCCTGCTCGCCCCCAACTGCCCCTCCCCCCCACTGACCTGCTCACTCCCAACTGCCCCTCCGCCAGCCTGATTGCCCCCAACTGCCCCCTCCACCGGCCTGCTTGGCCCCAACTGCCCTTCCTGTCAGCCTTATCACTCCCAACTGCCCTCCCCTCCTAGCCTGATCACCCCTAACTGCCTCTGCCTCTGCCCCACCACCATGGCTTTGTCCGAAAGGATGTCTGAAGGTCTCTTGGTCTAATTAGCATATTGCCCTTTTATTAGTATAGATAGGTATGATGTCATCATAATGGATGATGATACCCATTGTCAATAAGATGAGCATTTACCTCAATTAGGCTTTTGGTTTCATTAGATATCTGTGTGCTTAACTCACCCCCTTTTGTTATGATTAAAAACATCCTCTGACTATCCCTTCTATAGATCTTACTAACTTTACATGTAACTTATAATTCACTCTTTTACAAATTCTATATTTTCTAAACCCCTCCCTCCTTTATCCAATAATGAATTTGTCCTCTGACAAATGATGCCTTCTTATCATTTTCCAACTCTGTAAAATGAAGATGACTATAGTAGTTTTTAATATATTTATTAGACTGTGATCTACTGATCTTACCACTCTAAGGAGAGCTATATGGGCCAAAGGGTAGGAGGGATTTGGAAAGGCTTATCACTGAAGGTGAGTGGAAGAACTTGGTTTCTCTATGAAAAAATGAGATAAATGAGTACAGTTCCCTTAGATAAGGAATGTGTTGCTAATTCCCAGGAACCAAAGAATGCATCTAGAGATTTCAAAAATAAACTGAGATTCTCTAAGGACAAAAATGCTATTTTAATATGCAATAGTATCCTCCTTCCCAAATATTCTATTTATGCTTTTATATGACCAAAGGTTAAACCATGACTGATTCTTCAAATCTGGGCAAAAGAACATCTGCTTATGTAGGTCAGGGCTCTTTCCTACACTGGAAGCTTTATTAGCTGACAGACTGGTTGTTCTCTGGCAGCCCTCTTTGTTTCTTAATTTAACACAAGTCTAATCAAATTCTGATATGTATCTATAAAAATACTTCATCACAGGTTTGTAACTTGGTCACAGTCAACTTAATAAAATAGGATACTGTTGGCATAATTGGTCTGTTTCATCATAATTATCTGTTCTTCCAGAAATTTTCAATGTCATCTGTTTTTCATCTTTCTAGTTAAAGATGAGTTGATTGTCTTGTTTGGAGCTGGATACCTAGATATCTAGAACACTAAATGAAAGATTCAGGCTATTATCACAATTGATGCATCATCACTTATTATTGCTAATATTATTTTCTGACATTGGGGTCCTAAAAGGGTCACCACACAGCATGTAACTGCATTACATGTGAGTAGGTGTTTAAAAATGAGGTGTGCTTTTTTATTTTACACGGAGGCAGTCAAAAATAACATTTATATAAGGAAAATGCAACTTTTAGCAGAGTGTTTCTTACACAGCCCCAATTTCTATAACCTTTATTTTTCCTTGACAGTACTGAATAATGGATTGTATAATATTTTTAGATGCCTCTGTTACAAAGATAGATTTGAATTATTCTCAGTTATTAGTTCAGTGCAGTCCTATAGCATAATCTTCATTAGAAAAGCTTGATATATCTTTGTCACACCAAATTTCTGTTTTCTCACGTAATATAAATTTGCTTCATATTTAATTTTGTGCATATTGTAGACCAAAGTTCTACATTTTAATTGCCTCTTTGTAATAGCTGATTGACTAAATAAATTTCCCTCCAAAATTTATACCACTACTTACCTACTTCCCTGCTTCCATAAAAAGTATACATATTTATGTTGCTATAAAATGAATGTAAAAAGGCATATTTTCTACTCACCTGACAAACTTCCTGCAAATGTATTTGAGTAAAGACTACACTAAGTAATGTTTTACTTTTCTAAATTCTAAAATTTCATTTGTCATCTGAAAAATAAACTTTTGAATAGAAAAGCTTGGAATGGATTTACTTACAGACTTTCTTAGAGAAAAAAACCCAGGGGATTTTTTAAAATATTGAATACTACATTAAACCTTAAAACTTGATCAGTAACAATTAATTAATTGATAATTACTTAATTATTTAAGAATAATTTTTTTCAAACTTCATGAGAAATTTTATAAATGGAAAAATATTGTCAAATTGGGTTATAATGTCCTATAAAACAATAATATATATTAGAATGAAATTTTATTATAATGCATATAATATTGAAAATTATATCCTTAATTCTTGGATGTATAAATTAAAGCTGGGTTTATCCAACACAAAGAAAATCTCAACTTCAAAGATAGTATAATAGGACAGACAATAGTTTTGCATTCCTCTTACCAGTTTTTAACTGGGTCCTAGAATTTTCAGGAAGGCTTTATCAAAATGGGAGAGGAAATGAGATTTAAGAGTAATTGCTGCTTGTCATGGGTAATGAATGTTTGTTTCACCCTTTCTTTTCAAAAAAGAGCATGTTGCTCTCCATTAAAGAAAAATCTTTCTAATAATATATAAACTAACATGTTCCTACTGAGGTCAGAACTATATTTTATGTGTGTATATTAACTAGGTATTCATTCTCCCAAACTGGTCAATTGTAAGGGCATACAGTTAAAAGCAAGTTAAAAGCATAAAATTAGAAGCAAGTGTGATTTTTATTTTATCTACTTCTGTACTAATTAAAAATTTAACAAGAAACAAATATTATCTTAATAACAAGTAAAAATATTGTAACATTTCTAAAAAAAGTAACTGCTGCCCTAGCCTGTTTGCTCAGTGGATAGAGCATCAGCTTTCGAACTGAAGGGTCTGGGGTTTGATTCTGGTCAAGGGCACATGCTCAGTTTGCAGGTTTGATCCCCAGTAAGGGGTGTGCAGGAGGCTCCCATCATTGATATTCTCTCATCATTGATGTTTCTATTTCTCTTTCCCTTCCTCTCTGAAATTAATAAAAAAATATATTTTTAAAAAGTAACTGCTGCTTAATGGAATTTCCTCCCTCCTCTGTGCTGCAATGAAATAACATGCTAATTTGTATTTTCCCTTGAGAGAGAGCAAATGGTTTGTGGACAGAGAGCAAACATTCCTTTTCCAGTAGTATTCACTGTAAAAAGATGCAGACATTATTTATTACAGATCAACCATGGGTAATGTTTTGTTTTATACAACAGTAGAAGTGATCTTTATTAACTTTAAAAAAAAATAAGCAGTAAGTATCACTGATGAACTCTTCAATTTATACTGGTTAGTAGGACTTTTGTGTTTTTTTTTTACACAGTATGCTATTT
Source organism: Corynorhinus townsendii (assembly GCA_026230045.1). Taxonomy (NCBI): domain Eukaryota; kingdom Metazoa; phylum Chordata; class Mammalia; order Chiroptera; family Vespertilionidae; genus Corynorhinus; species Corynorhinus townsendii. The sequence continues at coordinate 37,719,415 of JAPDVU010000002.1, forward strand.
CATATCCTTTTATTAGGTAGAAAAATATCATCAATGAATATATGTTCTAAAATTAAAAATAGCTAAATCTTCTTCTGTGGATTGCTATCTAGGAGTTATCATTGTCAGCTAAAGACATAACAATGTGATTTTTATATTTCCCTTCTGCAATTATTTAAAAGTATGGCATTTGCAGATGGATTAGCCTTTGGAAAGATTAAACATGAATATTCTTAAATAACTACCTTTGTTATGTATGGATTATTTCAATATCTTAGTCTTTTATGTTATGTAGCCTGCAATGTGAATTAATGTCAACAAATTTTATGGTGTGGCTGATTGATTTTTAAGGGATTATGTTCTAGGTAAAGAGTCTGATTTTCAGAAGTAGGCAGATAATTAAATATTCCTAGTCATTTTTATATTTAATGGAAATATAAAAACTTTATTATTTGAAAGCATAACTTCCTTTTAAGGAAGATGGATTCTTACATAAAATCTAAAAGTCATTACTGACTCTGAGCTGCTAATAGAGCTCCTTCATGTGGAAACTTGGATCAGTTTTAGATATTCAAAGGTGTTCCTGGGGTTGATGAATATTATAGTGAGAAGTGGGAGTCAGGAGCAGTCTGGGAAGGACAGAATAGGCAATGGAGAGAAAACAAGGGCTAAAGCAGAGGGGAGCCAGCAATATCCCAGAAACTGGTGTGCTCCATGGGGTCAGGTATTCAGTGAGAACTGTTCAGTGATAGGCTGAATGAAAGGGCTTCTGGAACAGGAAAACCTAATATGCAATGTTCAGTTCTTGGCTTTGTGTATGTAAATCCCACTTTGATCCCCTAATATGTAATAAGGACTGATCTATACTAATAAAAGGGTAATATGCTAATTAGACCAGGTCAAGTGGACATCTTCTGGTCGTCTGGTCCTCCTTCCAGACAAAGCCATGGTGGCAGGGGCCTAGGCAGAGGCAGTTAGAGGAGAGCAGGCTGGCAGGAAGAGGGGTAGGGGCAATCAGGCAGGCAGACAGAAGGGTTAGGAGCTATCAGGAAGGCAGGCAGGTGAGTGGTTAGGAGCCAGTGGTCCCAGATTGGGAGAGGAATGTCCGACTCCCAGGATCGGGCCTAAACCGGCAGTCGGACATCCCCCAAGGGATCCCGGATTGGAGAGGGTGCAGGCTGGGCTGAGGGACTCCCTCCCTTGCACGAATTCCATGCACCGGGCCTCTAGTGTTCATATAAAAGCTTTCTATGAGAGATGTTTGTTTGTCGGTTGGCTTCCTTTTTAAGTAATGACCATGACCAACTGCCATGTTTGTGTGGATACAGTGAAGAAAAGGTATGACACACAAAAGACAGCCAGGCTCTTCTTAAAGTAATTCTGTAGAAGCAAGAGCTGAGGTCAGAGTTACCCATGAAAAAACAGTCTCCTTAGAAATTTGCAGAAATCTTTGGCTAGACACTCATCTTCCCTCAACACATCAGTATGGAAAGGACTTGAGACAATCACCCCTCTTACTAAAATTCCGGGCACCTGCAGCTGACACTTGTGTTTCATAAATATTTAAAGTTGTGAGGAATCATGACATAAGCAGGTTTGTGAAATTTGAACTCTCGTCTCTGCTGTAGCCTCAAAAAAAATCACTCATGGAAAGCTTCCAAAACCAATATCTTGGCATCTCAGACTAGCACTTTTCCTAAGAGAGCTATGCATTCTTTCATCTGTTTGTTAAATAAGTATTATGTACCTACTCTACATCAGAAACTGTTTTAGGCCTTGGAAATGCAAACATGAATAAAATTGTCACTATCTTTATAAAGATAATAGTCAATTTTGGAGGAAAAGCACATATATAATTATAATAAATGTAATGGGGCAAGAATAGGGTTATTTTACTCTTATTCTTTATTATTTCAAAAATCTCTTTATTCTATTCTTATTTGGTAGGATTCCAAAGAAAATAAAGTATGATTGCTGAGACAATTGACAAAATAGTCAAAATAAAGATAAAATTTAACAGAGACTTCAAGTTCAAAGTGATCGTCTGAGAACATACCTTTACCTCTATTTTCAGTCTCAATAAAGTGATATAAAGAAATCTTTAGCAATACTAAAGAACTGGGAAGGATGCCATTAGTAGATCAGAAATTCTGAAAAACAAAATTAGAAAAAAAAGATCTGTTAGGATTGACATTGGGAGGAGCCATAATAGTTGAAAGACCATTGGAAATATGAGTGTTGCTTTTCCTAAAAGAACACTGATACTCCAAGATTAGGGTAAGCAAATCCTGAGGATAAGCACAGGAAAATCACTAAAAGATTTTTAGTTAACTACCCATTTTTTTTTCAGAGTGTCTAGATTAGATTTTTGCCTTTAATTATAGCTAGCAAATATAGATCTCTAAATAAAATGGAGAGTTTTCCAAAGTAAACTCCTACTCTAGACATTAGGGCTGGAGAAATAAGCAAGACTGGTAATTCTGGGCTTCTAGAATTCATGTCATGAAATTGTCATAGGCATGAAAGGAAGCTTGCTGTATATTCTATCTCCCTCCCACTATGGGCTCATTCGGGCAATTTTGAGTCATAGTCATTGGAAGAAGAAGCTGGTTTTTCATAAGTGCAAAGGAAACATAAGCCATTGAACTGATTAATTCCAGATGTTTGTAAGAGAAAATCACTTGAAGGAAAAGGAGGAAGTAGTGTGAACAAACAAATGATCTAGTCTCTGAAGAAATAGTTAATGCAGGAAACAGAAGAAAAATTTTAAATGAATTTATTTGATATTCTTGGACTGTTTAATGAAGACATCACATCCACAGAGCAAGAATAGTCTGTTGGAAAAAAAGAAAAAATAAGAATTGGACAGTAGACAAATTCTTGGGAAATTAAGAGCATATTATCATTTAAAGAAGTCAATAGAAAGTTTGAACTGAAAAAGAGACATGATTGACAGCTAAAGCATTAACTTGAAAGTGAATGCATTGAGTACAAAATAAAAAATAAGAAAAGAGACAAAGAGGACAGATCTAAAACATATAATATTGGTTTAAAAGAAGTTCAGTAATTCTATATATGTAAAAGTCTAAGCAACCAAATGACCGAATGACTGAACAACCAGTCACTATGATATGCACTGATCACCAGGGGGCAGACGCTTAATGCAAGAGCTGCCCCCTGGTGGCTAGTGTGGTCCTACAGCAGGAGCACCACTCAGCCAGAAGCTGGGATCAAGACTGGCAAGCGCTGCTGCTTTGGCGGCATTAGCCTCTCCTGCCTCCGTGGCAGCGCTACTGAGTGGTGGTAGCGGCAGGCATGGCAGGGCCCAGATGAGTGGAAGCGGTGCCTACTTCGTGCACTGCTGTATCCCTGGGGTTTCAGAAACTGGCAGTCCGACATCTCCAGAGGTGTCTCGGATTGTGAGAGGGTGCAGGCCAGGCTGAGGGACCCCACCAGTGCACGAATGCATGCACCAGGCCTCTGGCGAAATAAATGAGGAATTAAAAAATGGTATATTAGGAGAAAAGTTTCCTAAACTGATGAAATGTCTTTCTTCAGATTAAAAAAATCCCTTCAAATATTTTAAGATAATATTGTAAAAAAAAAAAGGGAGAAAAGTACATAATATTAATAACTCTTGGTAAAATTATTGAATTCCAAATTGCAAAGAAACTCTAAGAGAAAGAAGTGGATCCTTACAGATGAATTCTTAGTTGTTAAACTAGATGTAAAAGAGTTAGGAAGCAATGTCTACAATTTAATAAAATAATTTTATCATAGCCAACACATGACTATAAAATAAAATCAGTATTTTACATAAACATTTACTAGAAACAAGGTATACTTCAGCAAAATAAAACAAAATAAAATAAATTAAAAGGGAAAGACCTATAAAAAGTGATGGAGAGAGAAATACCCAGGAAAAATTTTTTAATTTAAATAGTTGCTGATATTATGGTGTGGAATTTAAAATGATTAAGAAGGAACTCCTGAAATATGTGAGTCAAAATAGACAGTAACATTTAATCAATGAGGAGTTAGAATTATACATGAATTTAACAAAATATAGGAGAATGGGCAGGGAAAATGAGTTTGTTAGAGCTCCTATTATGTAAGATGGTAAGAGGTTATACATATGATTGGTTTTGCAATTAAGGGGAAACATTTAAAGTGTATTTTTATAAATTTAAGGTATATCTATAACACTATAAAAATAGGATGAAACTGCCCGATCACTTGAAGAAACAAAAAGGTAAAAGAAATCTTGATCATAGTAAGAAAAATTTTTGCAGGAAAAGGTAGTCTAACTGTGATACTAAAACAAGGCAGGAAAAAACTAAAAGCAACCTCACCTATGAATATAGGGGTAAAAGTTTAAATAAAATACTTAAAACATATTGGGCTGAATTAAAATTAATAAGACAGTATAATGGGCAGTAATTAATAAGACAGTATAATTTTTATTTCAGGAATGCAAGGTCAGATCAACAGTAGGAAATGCATTAATATAATTTCTCCCCTAATAGATTGAGGATAGAAGCATTTATGTTACTTTCTTTGATCATAAAGACTTTTAGGTTTATTCTTCTGCAAAAGAAACCACTAGAAAATTGCTTTAAAAATATTTTTCACAATAACACCAAAATTATAAGTGTAAGAAATATTTATGATCTATACGAACAAAATTTTAAAACTATAGGAAAATAATTTAAAGAAAGATCTTAATTAACTGAAGACAAATATGTTGTTTCTTCTCAGAAAGAATCAATAGTGTAAAGCTAACATTTATCCCAAGTTACCATATAAACTCAATGTACTTTCAGTCAAAATTACAATGGGACATTTTTTGAACTTTATAAATTGCTTCTACAGGTTTTTTCTAGAAGTGTAAATATTTATAATAATCCATAAAAATTTAGAATTCATAAAGCTATTTAACATTATACATAATACCAATAAGACACAATTCTAATATTTATTGGTAAATTATGAGACACTGTGCAAAAAGACTACTAATTGGCTATTGAGAAATATTATGAATACTGTAGGATAATAGAAAATGGTAATGATTTTAACAATATGTGGGAAAATAATATATACTCAATTATGAAAAACATAAAATTTGAAATACGAAGACAAAAATTGTCAGATGACATGAAAAACAGTGTGTCAGAGATGAAGATAACACTTCTCACTCTTAAAATGTGTGATATAGTTGACGTATCTTATTTCAATAAAAGAAAAATGAAAAGTAAGATCATAATTTATAGAATCAAAACACATTAACCAAGCGTTTATTTTTCTTCTGAAGTCACACAGTTTAGAATGCTCTATTTTCATTAAAAAGAAATAAATTAAATAAATAATTGCCATGAGCATATTCTCCTCTGTAGCCACTCTGTGTCTTTAGCCATGAATCATGCTTGCTTCCCATGTTCTCATGTGGATAAACGGCTACAGAGAAGATTCCTCACACTTCAATATGTATAGAATCATAACTTATGTTCTAATAGAAATGCTGCAGGGATTTGTAACGAAACCTTTAACTCTGTTTTGTGTGGATGACCATTCCTTTCAGTATGGTCTTTATTACAATTTTCTTCCATGTATTGAATCCAATCTTTGTCTCTGTAATTGCTGCCACTGATTCTGGTTTTGTCCTTTAGAAATGCATAGAAAGAAGTATTGCTTTGTGTGGCAGTTTTTCAGATATTCAAAGTCAGTTTGATGTTGTCCTTTATCTTCTCATCTCTAGTCCTAACATCCTCAAACCCTGCAGACCTTTCTCATGTAACATACATCTATCTCTCAACATTTTCTTCACATTCCCTGAAAGATAATTTAGGTTCACCAACAAAATTTATATTATGCTTTCTGGATGTAAACTGGCCACTACAGAGACTAGGGGAAATGTTATACTAGAGGAACTGTAATTAATGCAGAGGCCAGGTCTTGGTGTATATTATTTCATCTTACAACTCTCAGGTAAAACACAAAGCTCCATTAAGAGACAAAAATGGTAATGGTGAAGGAAAATAAAAATAGGAAGAAAACAATGACTTGAAATGCACATCCCAGTATTTACCCCATCCACTCACTGTACCAGAATTGCATGGGCAGCTCCATCCCCAATATCTGCCTCTAACTTTGTCAGTGAAGAATTATGTTGAACAGAAAATCTGGCAGCTAACCAACCCTGATGCAAAAGAACTTCAGCAGAAGATACTTTATCTAGGGTACTACCTCTAAGACATAAAAAAAGGACAATCTATTGCAATTCTCTTTTTAAAAAAATGAATTCCTGTCTGTAAAATCACACTTTTATAATAATTGAAGAAAAATTTGGAATGATGTATGATTGTAGGATATAGGCAGGCTATAAATAAATAATTAGTGATATACAAAAGTCCAGAGTATGCATACTAAATGATTGTCATTTTTCCCCCTTTTTAGGTAAAACAGACAAAAGATAAGTAACTTAGTATTTTTTTCCATTTTTTTTATTAAGGTATTATATGTGTACATATCTTACCATTGCCTCCCCCCACTCCCATACATGCCCTCACCCCCCCCCCCCAATGTTTTGCATCCATTGGTTATTCTTATATGCATGCATATAAGTCCTTCGGTTGATCTCTTATTTCCTCCACCTCTCCCTAACCTTCCCACTGTAATTTGACAGTCTGTTTGATGCTTTACTGCCTCTGTATCTATCTTTTTGTTCATCAGTTTATAATGTGTTTTTTATTATCCACAAATGAGTGAGATCATGTGGTATTTTTCTTTCATTGACTGGCTTATTTCACTTAGCATAATGTTCTCAATTCCATCCAGGTTGCTACAAATGGTAAGAATTTCTTCTTTTTATGCCGGCATAGTATTCCATTGTGTAGATGTACCATAGTTTTCTGATCCAGTCATCTGCTGATGGGCACCAAACCAGCAATACAAGAAATGCTAAGGGTAGGCGTTGGGTGGAGGGGGGCAATGAGGGAGAAAATGGGAGATAGCTGTAATACTATCAACAATAAAAATATATTAAAAAGTAAAAACAAAAAGAACCATACATGTACTGTATATTCTTTAAAATAAAGCTTCTGTATAGAAGTCTCGAGGAGGGGTAAACTAGGTAGTATTCAACAGCATGACATAGGATTTATGAAAAAATTTTTCAACATAAAGGTAAAGAAGAATTATTTTGAAGATTCAGAGAAAGAATATACTTCTGAAATAATTTTTTGTAAGAATGAGTGCAAAATGTTTTAGAATATTTGCCTTAGTTTCCTATGGAAAGTTTAGTAATATGGCCACTGTAAAGTAGAAACAGGCTAGTATTAATTAGGATGTCTTTGGCTGCAAGTAACAATACATTGTTTTGTCACAAAACTAGAAATAAGGAGGCAGTGTAGATTCTCCTGTAGGCTCATTAGAGAGATCAAATTGTCATCAGTGCCTCTGTCCTTCCAACCTAATTGAGTTGGCTTTTTGTTGTCAAGCTGGTTTACCTTGTGGTCTCAAGATAGCTGCAGCAGTTCCATGTGTCACACCCTCACATATTAATGTGCACATGATAGAAAGGAATGACTCTTCCTCAGTATCTTTATTAAGAGAGAAAAGCATTGTGCAGAAGCTACCAGTCAACTTCTCTTCACAATGACCTCAATTAAATTACATAAATGTTCTTCAGGCAATTAGTGAAATGAAAAATCGAATAACTAAAACTGGCTTAGACAAATTATCCAGGGAGATTATGACATCCATTATGGGAGCATGCAGAGAGGAAAAGATAGGATGAAATAGTAGGTTATAGAAAGGGATTACCTAAAGTCAAAAAAAATTAAAATCCACATTGGGAACAGTAAAAATCAGAAATAAATTTGAGAAAACTTAATTGGTGATTATAAACTAAAGAAGCTCTCCCAGTGTGCTGAATAAAAGGAGTAAAATTTTAGAAAGTTAAAAAAGAAATGATATGCAAAAGCTCAATATAAGGTACTTATGGCCTGAATTATCTGTAGGGTACATTTTTTTCTCCATCCCTTTCTCTCTTCCTCCCTCCTGCTTGCCTTCCTCTCTTCTTCTCTCTTTCCTCCCTTCTTTCTTCCTTCCCTCCACCTCCCTTCCTTTTTGCCTCCCTCCCCCCCTGCTTTCTTTCCTCCTTTTCCCCTCCCCTCTTTCTGTTTTTCTCTCTTCTCCTTCACTTATCCATTCAACCCCTTATTCATCTACCATTATTGATTACCTTCTACATGCTTACTAAACTTGATTCTCTGTGGGAGGTGATCAGATAAAGCTGTAACTGAGCCATTATTTAATCGTCCTAACAACTTCATGGGTTAGGTTTATTATTCTTTTCTCAGCTTAAAAATATTTCTCCATCTAAGAGGCTTAGAGACATTAAATCCTTGCATAAAGTCACTGAGGTAGTGAATGGCAGATCAAGATCTTTTTTTCTATCTTTGCCTTCTTTCAAGTAAACCCTCTTCCTATGTGTCAGAGATAGTTCTGAACCCTGATATGTAAGCTCATTATACTATACTATCCTGCATTCACATACACAGATGGGAAAATGTGAGGAAGAAGTATTGGCTGGTTTAAATAGAATCAATTAAACTGTAGGTGAATCCATGGATGATAAAACCTTAGGGAAATCTATGTAAGAATAAGTGCCATATATTGAGTGCTACTAGGTCCAGAAATTTTTACATTTTTTTCTCCAGATTTTGCAATAATCCTACAGAGGTTGCCCCCTTTACAGATGGAAAACTGACCCTTAATTTAGAAAGATTATCTTGATGAAGATCACAGTCTATAAGAGGTTGGGGACTTGACTCATAGTCTGTTAGATTTAGATTTCTTTCCATTGTACCACATGATTTTTGGAGGGTGAAGTTGGAGAAAATAACTTGATGCCACAGAGAGAAACCAACTAGGTACTCTTGTTACCAGAGAAATTAGGGGGTCCAATTTTCCCGACACTAGTGGGGGTGGGGTGGCTCTTGCGATATCTTCAGAAAAAGATTTTTTTAAGACTCACTGAAGGATGAATGGTTTTTATTGGTGTGGAGTTATATTCCTCAGGTTGTAAAGCCCCATGTCCCTTAAATCAGTCCTGAAAAGGGTGCAGTATGGGTTCAGCAAAGCCAAAAGCAAAGCCAACAGCATTCAGAGCTTCTGTTCCATGCTGCAGCCAGGGCCCAGTCCAGCATCAGTTAGTTACAGCCCATCAGTCCATTGTGTGGAGTACACATGGCGATGGGCCACGTGGACATGCAGGGGAGCACATTCCCCCTGCAACAGGAGTCAGGAGTGCAGGCAAGCAGGAGAGGCAAGAGCCTAGAGCAAGGGCTCCTTTGTTCAGAAGTTTACATTTTCAGGTTTTCAGGCCCTTGCAGTGGCCGTGCTATTCTGGCCACTGACTCACTCACAGGTGTGACTGACAGACAGGTAGGCACCTTCCCACATCACTCAAACCTTATTGAGCATGCATCAAAGCACCTTTATCCATTCCCTTTCCTCATCGATCAACAGGGAACAGACTTGGAGAGTGTTAAATTAGCAAAACTGTATAAATGGCATGCCTATATTATCTAGTCTTTCCTTTCGTACTTTCTTGTGAAATAAAAATCAGCATATTATAACAGTGTCACTCTCATACATAGTCTCTCACTGAATTCTAAGCATGGGCCAAGCACCTGAACTACAGTGACCACAAATAGACAGATTCTTCCTTCATAAAACCTTCTCTTTGGTCCTTCTAATACTAAAGCCAAAGCTGTTTTTAGCCCACTGCCTATGGGAACATTTCTTATATACCTATCTCTTTTGATTTAAAATGGTGTCTAATAATAATATATTTCTGAAAATGTGAATTAAAAGAACAACTTTCTGTTTTCATTAAAAAAAGAAATTATATGGAAAGCAGAGACTAGACACTAAATGTACTTATTATAATAAAACAAGGGGGCAAATGTATGAAAGGCTAATGAAAAATTTAAGAAAGATTGTTTTCACTGGGCGAAAATTGACCTGAGTCTGTAAATTAAGAGTGACCCGTATATTTGAGGTAAAATGAATAGTAAGAGACTCACACTTTTACATAGTTAAATCCTATAAGATTATAGTCAGGGGAATAAAGGATTACCCAAAAAAGGGGACAAAAATAATACTAGACTTGGACCTTTCATTATATGGCAGTAATTGTGAGAAATAGTGTAAAATTTTTAGAAGAAAGAAAAATGTAACCCCAAAATTCTCTATGTGTCACTATGGCCAACCTAGTTTAAAAGCAAGAGGCTATTTATATTTAAAGACTCTGAAAGTGTACTCCTAATTTGCCTTTCCTTGCAATTGAAGATATATTTATGTGGATATTTCAAGATAGAAAAAAGTCTGGTATTGAATTTTGTTGAAGTTAAGTGTTAGAAACTTAAGATTTATATACTCATCTAAGATGCCATCTACACTAATAAAAAAGAAAGATGCAAATTGACCATACATTCGTGACACCCACCAGCCAATCAGGAGTGAGTATGCAAATTAACCCAACAAAGATGATGGGTTAATTTGCATACACAGGAGCCAAGTGGCCTAGGGTGGGATGCTTGCATCATTGCCATGGCGACAATGCAGGTGTTCCACACTGCCCCAGCTGCTTTGGGCCTCTGGGCAGCATGGGAAGAAAGATGGCTCCAGGCTGGAGCAAAGATAGTGGAGCAAAGGTGGAAAGGCAGCTCTGGTCTAAGTGAAGGCAGTGCCAGCAGCCAGGGGAAGGAAGGCCCATTCTTGCATGAATCTTCGTGCATCAGGCCTCTAGTTAAAATTCAAGACAATAGAATTTTCTTAGATACTAAAATCTCCATTAAACATAGACTTACAAATTCTTTCAGGAAAAAAAGACATTCTTTGGTTCCTTTAAGACCCTAAGAATAGTAAACTTATAATATAAAAGGACGGGCTGTGAGATATAAAGCAACCTAATTTGATAAACTATAAATATCTATGGCAGCATGATTATTGAATTGAATGCAAAATATAAAATAAATTATTGAAAATGGTGTTATATAGTAAAACAATATAAAATAATAAGCTAGGTCCATAACTCTTATTTAAAAAATAAAAACTAAGATGTGTGTAGGAAAAGAATAGCATGGCAGTGATAAATTCCTTTAGCAAACAAGTGACTCAAAGGTCATCATTTCTTTTTGTCTGTGGAAAACAGAAAATACAGATTTAGAAATATATGAGAAATGTGATCACTAGTAAAATTAAGAAAAATAATTTCCCAAACTACTATAAAATAAATCAGAAAAGTAGGTGTTAACAAAAATAGTAATTAAATTTTAATTAGAAGTGTATGGAAACATATCAAGCTGGAACATATTAAGAAATATAATACCAATTATTTTAGTAATTGTTATAAGTATAAAGGTTAAAAAATTGTCTCTGTGCTGCTTAGGAGAACACTTCAAAGTTTGACTGCAAGAAGATAGACCAAGATAGACCAGAAAGTCAGAAACAAAAAGAAGAGATTCAATTACTGATATCAGACAAAATATTCAAATAAAAAATAATTAAAGGAGATTGAATGGTGTTTTTACATTGATTGATGTTTTCTACTGTAAAACAGAATAAAAATTTAAAGCATCCTATAGAGACATTTGCCCCCAAAATGATGATAAATACAAAAGCATAATTAATAAAGAAGTACAAATGGTTAATATACATATCAAAACTCTTTTCCCTCACTAAGGATTAAATGAATGCAAATAAAAATAACAAGATATTTTTTTCCCCTTAAGTGGCAAAAACTTAAGTAATTGTGATAACGCATTAGAGAATTCCACAGGAAAACATTCTTTTATATGTACATTGAATCAAACTATGGAAAGCAGAAAATTAATGTGCATGGAGACATTTCTTATATTTTACCCCAAATCATGTAAAGTAATAAATGCTAAGGCAAAATCAGAAAAAGTAACTAGTATTCATATATAGTAATATTCATCATATACATCATTTTTTTATAAATGAGAAAAATAAAATGAATAAGGGTTAAATAACTTTTTAGAATCATGCATTGGAATGCAAAGTGAAAAGCAGAATCCATATAGTATATGAAATCCTCTGGTTAAAAAATAAAAGAGAGAGATGCTCAGCCGGTGTGGGTCCACGGTTGAGTGTCAACCCATGAACCAGGAAGTCACCAGTTTGATTCCTGGTCCGGGCACATGCCTGAGGTTGCAGGCTCCATCCCCAGTAGGAGGCTTGCAGGAGGCAGCCAATTGATTTTTCTCTTTCACCATTGATATTTCTCTCTTTCTCTTCTATCCTCTCTGAAATCATTAAATATATGTATATATATATATATGTGTGTGTGTGTGTGTGTGTGTATACACACACACATATATATATATTTAAAACTCCAGGCATGATATTCATCACCCTTTATTTATAACTGTGAAAAATAGGAAACAAGCATCACTGAAGAAAAGGATGTGATATATAGCATGTGAGACATATATATATATATATATGAGATGTGATGTTATATAATTATTAAAAAGAGTTCTTTGAAGAGTTATTGGTGCATTGCAAAATGTTTGTGAATTGATATTAAAGTCAAGAAACCCTGATGAATAATTGAGTTGTCAATGTTATCACAACTATGGAAAAGTACATTTAAAACTTCAGAGAGAAAACCTGCCAAAGTAGTAATCACACTTTACTTGAGAGATAAATTATAGATGAATTCTTTTCTGGTTTCTAAGACCTCTCTGTGTGCTCTAAATTTCCTATTTGCAACATATATTATTTTAATAAAGAAATATATCAATAAATGAAAACAAAAGAAAAAAGGGTTTTTTTTTCCTACTTCCAATTTAACTCATTTTTTAGGTGAACTCAAAGACTGTGGTGATTTTGTAATAGGATCTTTAGTTCTTTCTCTGTCCTGAGATGTCATTTTTCTGAGACTAGAGGTTTAAAAAGCTTTATATTTTCACACTACCTCCTTGCCTATTTTTGGTTTTCAATTTCCTCCCAACAATGTTTGCTCTCCTTTTGCCACTTTGGAGATTATCTTCCTGGTTGGAGAAGCTGAAAGCTAAATACTGTAGAAATTAGTTGATTAGTCTTGTTTGTTTTTTTGTCATTTGTTAGCATTTTACTCTGCTAACCAGTAAACGACCTTCTCTGAACTTAAGCAAAAGTAAAATGGTCCATCACTTTGCCTTCAGAAACTCACTTTAAGTATTCAACCTCTTTTTCAGAGATCCAAACCAATCTTCCAATTCTTTAGTTTTATGTCTCTTTTCCCTCCCTGAGTCCTCTCCCCATATTCCTTTAAAATCTGAGCCCACAAAAGAGTGTCCTTTGCAATACGTAGGGTTTTGTATCTGTGGCCCTTTAGACAAGGTCAGTCCACTTCTCCATTAGACATCCTTTAAACCACACATGCAGGTCACAGCTGCTAATTGCTTTTCCCTCTCTGGATATCTTCTCCTTTTTGTCAGCTGTTTTCAGTGCCATGCTCTTTTCCCTGACTCAGTGTTTAACCATCGTTCACAAATTCAAATCCTGCAGTGGCCTAGCTGGAGAGGCTGGGGTGCACCTTCATAGAGAGCAGCCATCACTCATTCACCTCTAACTGTGCTGTACAGGATTGACAGCCCACTGTGGTAAAATCTCTTTTATTTTTTTTTAAAGAATTCCAAAAATCCAAAATGTGTGTATGTGTAGTTACAAATGTGTGTCATGCAAAAGAGAAACTATTTTGCTTGTTTCCCAACAGTGTCCTCTGCTCTAGCTTGGGATATTTTTTGATCATATATTAAGAATCTACCTCTATTGAGTAACAAAATATACATGGTCCTCAGTCATACCACATGGTTAAGGACATAAACCAGCTCTGGCAACATGAGTTCTCAGGTGTTCAGTCATCATGGGCCCCTTAGCTTCTTTCCCACCCTATTGTCACTTCCTCTTCTACTCCAGAGTCCACTCATTTCCTTATCCTTTAGCTTTGCCCCTGCCTCTGCCCTGACCTTGCACCTGAGACCTGTTGACTGAATTTTGGTTCATTCATTTTCACATTTGGTCCTTCCCAAGGACATGTCTTTAAATCACCTTCTGGTGCTTCCTTTTCTTGACTACTGAAGGTTCCTACACCAACCCTGGCCCCAGTGCCAGATGACCTGGATGGTGTCATAAATAAATATCACTGACACCAATGAAGGGAGGGTGTCTCCTGAAAACTTCATTCACAATCACCTTCTCTGCAATTTTTTTTATAAAAAGCTTTCCTGAAAGTTAAGGTACATACATTTATTAAATATTGTTATTGTGCACTGTCTTGAATGCTTTACAAGCAATAACTTATTCAATTATCACAGGAACTCAATGAATTGAGTAGTTTTATTTTTCCTATTTATGGAAGAAGAAACAAAGTTATATGATTATTTAAGCATATGTGCAAGGCTACCCAGCTAGAATCAGAGGTAGAAGTTGAACCCATCATCTTTGAGCTCCAGGGGTATACACTTAATTACTACACAATATTATCTCCCTTCTTACAGAGTTATAAACTCAAAGATGATACAGTCATTTTCTCCCCAGGTTCCTATCACTTCTAATATTGTCATCAGTTCTCATTGTTAATCAGAATTAGGTGCCAACAGCATTTCCTCTCATTGCCTTTATAACCTTCTGCCTTTTGAGCAATGAAACTATTAGCAGGGGCTGCCAAGAACTTTTTGATACTCTACCTTTAGCAGAATAAGGCTTCCAGCAGCTATATTGATAGTTAAAGCACTTTATCTTGCCTCAACACCAGTGTTGTCATTTATTGATCATTTACTTTATACCTCAAAGCTCTGAAGGGTGCTTCTAAAACAGCATCAATATATACAATTTAAAGCCAGACCATATACTTCCACTTTATAAATTGCATCCAAGTAATACTGTGCAATTATATATAATATTATTTCCCTTCCCTTTTACTTCTAAATCTCTCTGACTGACCTCATTGCCTCACTCAAGACTTAAACTAAAATTTCTATTTCTGTGATTTGAAAATCTTCTTTCTGGGTCCATGGTGTTCCCCAACATGCAAATAAGCATGTGCAAGTGGCTCCTGCACATCTCCATCCTCAGGCATGTCAAATGCAACATGTTCACACCTGAACTCATAATCTCTCCCCTGTAACTGCTCCTTCTTTTATCCCAAGTTTTCCAGCTACCTCCTTATTCCAGCTAAAACCATTGGCCCCGTTTCCCTGCTCACCTTCACAAGCAAACACATTAAAATAGTTTTGGGTAATCATGACACCCCTTTTCACTTCTCACACACCGTTCTTTGCTCAAGTAGAGTTTAGTCCTCACCCCTACAACTGAAACTGTACCAGTGAGCATCACCAATGACTTTCCATATTGGTGCATCCAGCAGCCACTTTTATGCCCTCACCTCCCATTACCTCTTAGGCACATCTGATGCAATAATTCACTTCTTCACCTCTTGGGTATTATGATGCCACTGCCTCCTGAATTTCTTATTCTCATACTGGTTCCTTATGCTCAGGCTTTTTAGCTGACTTTTCCTTGGGCTGACCTATAAATATTGAAAGTTCCCAGAACTGAGTCCTTCACTGTATTAGTTTCTTTTAAATTTTTAAATTATTTTCTTTATTGATTAAGGTATCACATATTTGTCCTCATCCCCCCATTCCCATCCCAAACCCCTCCCCACGCATGCCCCACCTCCCTGTTGTCCGTGACCACTGGTGAGGCTTATATGCATGCATATAAGTTCTTTGGTTGATCTCTTCCCCTTACCCCCACCCGCCCCTACCTTCCCTCTGAGGTTTGACAGTCTGATTGATGCTTCCCTGTCTCCGGGTCTGTTTTTGTTCATCAGTTTATGTTGTTCATCATTTTCCCTAGATGAGTGAGATCATGTGATACTAGAAATACACTTATAAGAACCGAAAATGAGACAAGCAATAATGGTTATGCTCTTGAGAGGCAAATGAATCAGTCTGTAGTGAGTTTCTTTCTGGGCCAACAGTTCTTTTGAGGCCCAATTTCAATGTCAAACAGTTCCTTATGTGTATATGTCAGCAATGATATTTCAGTTCTGGATGGTGGACAAATGGTGGTAATGCAGGTCTGACCCTCTCTGGTTTGGTCCTGGACAACACAGTTGCTGACTGCTAATATGTCAAGGCGTCGTCAGCATCTTCCATCTCTGGACTGTTTCTCTTCTGATTTCATGGCTGGAGCAGTCCTGTCAATTCCTCTCTGTTGCAGGAATCCACATGGTCTTGAAGTTGTTTTCTGAAAATATACAAACATATTCTCGACCAAAAGTTAATAAAGGAATCTTTTCTATAAATTTGACTTGGGATCCTTTTTCATTTTTTGCCCAAATGATTTTCCTTTGGCTTGTTTTGACACCATGTGTGTTTTTCATGGGTGTCTTGCTGTTAGCATTACAAATGAAAGTTAATTTTCTAAAGTGAAAATTTTCTAGATGTAACTTACTTACAGTATATTTTTCCTTAAATGATATTCTTCTACTATCTCCCCTTTTTTCATTTAAATATTAGGAGGCTTTTGGAAATTTTATAATGTAGTCTTGATAGCTTTTAAATTTTAATTTTTTGCACTAAAATACGACTGCTTTAGGTTCATTACATGTTACGCAATTTTACCAGAGATGAACTACCAAAAAAATTTTAGTTACTACTTTAGGAACAGCTTTTTGTCCAGTACCATTAATTTTCTAGAATATTCACTTATTTCACTTAGCCAATTTAAATTAGTCTGAGAACTTGACTATTATTTTACTGTAAAATTTATTGCTGCCATAAAAAAAAAATCTTAGTGGCTTAAGACAGCATACATTTATTACCTGATTGTTTAAAAGTCTGACACAAAAGTCTCCCTGGACTAAAAATCAAGGTATCATCCAGGCTATGGTCCTTTTTGCAAGTTCTCAAAGAGAACCATTTTCTTCTGTATTCCAGCTTCCAGAATCTAGAGGCTGCCTGCATTCCAGCTTGTTCATCTCTTCCAGTCTTTAAAGCCAGCAATGTCAAATCTCTCTCTAAACCTCCTTTCAGAGTCACATCTCCCTCAGCCAACAGCCAAGAAAAGTTTCTCACCTTGAATGCCCTGCTGTCTTACCGGGATAATCAAGGACAATTGCATCTGCAAAGTCCCTTTTGTCATGTAAGGTAATATATTCACAGGTTCTGCGGATTAGGACCTGAAAGTCTGTGGGGACCCATTATTCTACCTACAATACTAACCTTCTTCCTTTTCCTTTAAGAAGAAGATCCTCTGAATTTCACAGCTTTAAATGCCATCTGTGTGGTGATGACACCCACATTTATATCCCCAGACCTGGCTTCTCTGAGATTTCAACTCATATGTCCAAATGCTTGCTTAATTTATACTCTCCCCAGCCTTCCCCAAATCTTCATTATTTCCACAAATGGCACCATTGCATTTCCAGATCAAGAACTAGATTTGGTAGTCAGATCTGACTTCTTTCTTTCTTTTATCCCTGATTCAGAAGATCCTGTAACATACCCTAACTTATTTAATCCCCTATTTCACTGCTGCTACCCTAGACCAAACCACAGTAAAACTACCTTCCTAACTCCACTTGCTACTTCTCTCTTGATCCACTAGTATTCATTTACCTGGCATTTAAATTTTGTTTTCCACAAGTCACAATATTTTAAAATGTTAAATTGGATTATGTTATCTCTCGGTTTAACCCCATCCAGTGGCTCTCCACCACACTTAAAAAGAGTATGCTATAAAGCTCTTCATGACTTACCTGTGACTTCATTTTCTATCACTTTTTTTCTCTATCACACCGCCAGTCTAGTCCTAGAGTGTGCCAAACTTCTTTCCTGCCTTGTGATCTTTGCATCTATCTGGAACCCTCATTTCACAGATCCTGACATAGACATCTGATTGTTGTTATTAGGTTTTGGCTGGAGGCTTTCCCTGACCACATCATTCTTCCCTTCCATTTCTTCACTTCCACTCTCATTCTCTATCCTATGAGTCTCTTTAATTCCTAGTCACCAGTCATTATCTAAAATGATCTTATTTATTCATATCAACTTCACTGAAATAAAAGTTACATGAAATGTCACACATATATTTTATGTGCACAGTTTTATGAGTTTGGACAAATACATATACCTAAATAACCTTAATGAAGAGGTAGAACATGCTGATCACCCCAGAAAACTCACAAATGCTCCTGGGTAGTCAAGTCTCCAACTCCCACCCCAGGTTGCCTTTCATCTGATTTCTTATAGTCATTGAGCTCATCAGTTTTCTTATTCCAGAGCATCTCTATCATCAAGAAGTATACTGAGAACCTCTTAGGTAATTTAAAAATTTCTAGTGGCACATACAACTTTGTTCTAGAGCTCCATAGAGCTTAATAACTCTATCATGTCTGTTTCCCTTTGCAAAACATTATTCCTTGTACCAGGACATTTTTTCATGAATGAAGAGTATTTCATTTTATGAAAATACAAAAAATGTGTTTATTCATTCTTCTATTGATGTTGCATTGTTTCCAGATTTTAGCTGTTTTGAAAAAAGCGCCTATGAACCTCATGGATAAGTCTTTTTGAATACATGTTTTAATTTCTTTCAAATGGTACAGTAAATTAATATTTAACTTTATAAGAAATGACCCTCCTGGCTGGTGTGGCTCAGTGGTTGAGCATCAACCTATGAACCAGGAGGTTCAATTCCTAGGCATGTGAGGGCTAGATCCCCAGTAGAGCTCATGCAGGAGGAAGCCCATCAATTATTCTCATCATTGATGTTTCTATCTCTCCCTCTCCCTTTCTCTCTGAAAGCAATAACAAATTATTTTTTTTTAAAGTTAAAATAAAAAGGAAAGAAATAGCCCAATTGCTTTCTAAAGTGTTCATACCATTTTGCATTGTGTCCAGTGATGGATGAGTTCTGGCTGTTCCACATTCTCACCAATGCTTAGTATTCTGTGTTTTTGTTGTTGTTATTGTTGTTTTAACCATTCTAGTTGTGTCCTTTTTTATTTTTTTTGCACTCTACTAATGACTAACAATGTTGAGTATCTCTTCAAGTACTTATTGGTCATTTGTGTATCTTCTTTTGTATAGTCTGTTGCAAATTTTTCCCTTTTTAAAAAGTAAGTTTTCTTCTAATTGTTAAATTGTAAGACTTTGTTACATATTCTGTATATGAGTCCCTTATCATATATATGTGCTGCAAATATTTTTTCCCTCACTGTTGCTTGGCTTTTAATTTTTTTAATAATGTCTTTTGAAGAACAGAATGTTTTAATCTTGATAGAGTTCAATGTACATTTTTTTCCTTTTATGTTTATTGCTTTTGTGTTCTCTTTGCAAAATTTTTGCAAACTCATGGTATCAAAGAATTTGTCCGATGTTTTCTTGTAAAATTTTATAATTGCAACTTTTATGTTCATAGCAGCTCCTCCACTTCTCTCATAATCTCTTTTTCTTTCACATCTTCTCTCTTCTTTTCCTTCTTTCTTTTCTCTCTTGTCCCTCTCATCTATTCCTGTGAAAGGTAGAACACTTTGTCTGATCTCTACCTTTAGTTTCTCCCTTATTTCTCTTATTTTTTAAGTCCAGTCAGCATAACAAAGGTTAGTAATGCCAAAACCCCCAAAAGATGTTTCCCCTTTTGAAAGGAAGAAGGTGAAATGGGAGGAGGGGAGGATTATATATGTTTCTACTTTTTCTCTTTTACCTCTTTTGCACAAGAAATGACAAGTCCATTTCAAAAGGGGTAGGGCTTAGAGAGCAAGGAACACAAGTGGCTGTGAGCAGATGGTGAAAAGCTGCATGATAAAAAAAGGAGATGTAGATAGGAGAGACATTTACTCCAGCTTACACTCAACAACCCCAAGAGAAAAGATGGGAAGTTAACATCTGAAACACCCATACTATTTGTAGCTTGTTTTTACATACAATTCATTTTGGACATGGCCAGGACAGAATAAACTGATGCATTAAACTTTTTTTTTAAAGTAACATTACAATTACAGAATGAATGTCTCATGTTTTATCCTCTTTTGATAGGATCTCCAGCTACCCTCCAAGTCTCCCCATTTATCTTATAGAACCCCAGGAAGTCAACTCATGCACAGGATTCACAGACTCAGTCCTCAGGGATATAATATTTTCTTATTTGTGCTATGCTAGCTCTGCCTTGGTTTGGTAATGTCTGTTGCCTTTGGAACCCTTTAAAAGTGCTCTCATTACTATTCACACCATTTCCCACTGCGGCTTGCCAGAACAATGCTGTGCCAACATCACATTGTTCTGAAGCAGTTCTGTTCTGCCAAAAAAATATTGCTGTGCCACTGATGCGCCAGTTCTCCTGACATAGCAAGATCAGCCTACATTTTTTGCTAAACTTGGAAGAACTCCTCTTCCTAACCTCTGTATTATATTCCTGCCTATGGCCCTGCAGTAGTTTATCATCAACTTCCAGTTCAGAAAGCAGCTCTTTCCATCTGACTTACAGCTTTATTTCCCCAGACAGTATGCCTTTACTCAGAATCTGTGGTCCATCAGTTCTCTCTCCCGCCAGCCCCCCGCTGGGGGTCCAGGTTGGGAGAATAAGTTGAAGATTCTCCTTTCCTTAGGAAGCATTCTTTGCCAGAGAGCTCCTTAGCACCAAGGGTTTCCTCTTCTCCTTTCATTCATGCTCAGCCATTCCAGTTCATATTTAACTAAATTGTTTTTAAAGCTACATGCAATTTCATTCTGTCATGTGGAATCAGTTGCCATCAACTAATTAATTCCTTTTATTTTTCTTGTAAACTACTGAGTTAGATGATTTATGGTATTGTTTTGAGTAGATATCTGGCTCAGATGAACTCTAAATGACAACTATAGACAGTATTCTAGTTGTACTGGGTAAATAGTGCCACCTAAAGATGATGCTGTCAGTCCTTCTTTCCTTCCTTTCTTCCTCTCTTCCTTCCTTCCTTTTTAGTTTCCTCTTCTCTAAATAAGTCATTTGCTGAAGGCAGCAGAATTCCACATTAGCCTTGTCAGCTATATGAATGGTTAACATGGTTGCCTCAGCATGGAGTCATCCACCACCCTGTGAGTTGCATTTTCCTTGTTTGGTGATGGAAAACTTCCATATGCTAGAATCTGTGGGTCATCACTATTGTCTAAAGCAAATCTGGAGGAAGTCAGTGTTTCTTCTGAGGTTGAATTTGACCCTCTATCAAATTTTTCTCAATCTTCTTTCATAATCACACTTCCCTTCCCATCTCCACCCCACAAGGAGGTTTTTTAGTTTTGTTTTCCTAGTCACTTTCCCCACCCCCTGTGATAACTTAATACAACACCTATACCATTTATTTGTTTATCAACATGGCCCTCCAAACATTGTAACAACTAAGGTATTTTTTTCACCTTTCCTAGGAAACATTTTTACCCTTGTTGCAATATCAATCCCCATGTACAATGTAGAATGCCTGCTTTGTGGAAAGAATGCCATGAGTGCTAATGGCTTGGATAATGCCGAGTATAATTTTATTTATTTATTTATTTATTTATTTATCAATCTATCTGTCTATCTATCTATGTTTGAAGTAGGCAGTTTGATATAATACAGTGGCTAGAGATGAAAGTCAGAGTGATGGGAGCCCTGGTTCTGCCATTCCCAGCTGTGTGATCTTAGGAAAACACCTTTCATCCTTATTTCATAAACAGTGAAAGGTAGGGAAGTATACTTGTTTCATAAGATTGTTTGAGGATTAAATTTTAAAATCCATGGGAATTTGTAGCACAATACTTCTCATGTAAGTTTAATTCGCCAGTAATTATTTCAGTTTATATTGGTCAACTGGTCAATTTATTACCCTCCAGCTTCATGGAATTGTATTCTTCCTGGATTATCTTAGACACTGTCTCATATCTTCATCTCCATAGAATGTTGCAATTTATGTAGATACTCTTGAAACAGGTTCACTGTCCCTTCTTTTAAAACTTCTTAATCCTTGCTACACAAACTGTGATCCACAGACCAGCAGTTCCAGTATCCCCTGGGAGCTTGTTAGAAATGTAGAATCTTAAGTCACACCCAAGAACTACTGAATCAGGATCCTCATTTTAGTCAGATTCCCAGCTGATCTGTATGCACAGTAAAGTTTGGGAAACACTCTGCATAATCACTTTTCTACCTATAACTGTATACAGTGATCATTAGTCTTTTAATAACCCATAATCAATGTTATTTGCAAATAATCTTATTACCTATGAATACCTATTAACACTATTAAGTCAGTGGGAGGCCCAGCCTTCTACAGTAAACAGTATTATTCATTGACTACACCCATAGAGTAATCATAAACTTTAGTATGTTTATGAACTACCTAAGAAGCCTGCCAAAAATGCAGCAGACTTCCCACACAGACCAGGATTCATTAGATCTGAGATGGCCTCTATGAACCTGAATTTTCCATGATCCCTTAAGGTTTTCCTTATGCAAGTGGTCCATAGTTTATGAAAAATGGTATTAGACTGTAACATTTAAAACAAAAGTCTCTTACACTTTTTTATTCCTTACGCCAGTTGAAGGGGTTTCTGCTTACCATGGAGATGTACATTTGGTGTGCAGTGAGCCAAGACAACATATACAAAATCAGCCTCCGTGGAACACTTCATGGCATCACGCTGAGGTTCCTCTCATTCTCTCTCTGTTTGATGCTGCAACTATGCTCTGGAAAAGATTACATGAGAGTGGCTGTGACTGCAGAAAATGTATTACAGTGCTTCCCAATGAAGGAGAGCAATTTCCAGCACTTACCTTCTCTTTAATCAGTGAGTACTGCAAAATCACTAATACTTATTATACTATTATAACTCTTCCTATAAGTGTGGGGGGAGGGATGAGAAGAGGTAAAAACAATCAGATACCTCATGATGCTTTGAAGAGAATTTTAAAGTAATTCTTAACTTGGAAGTGTATACTGTTCTACATATGTTGTGCTGTAAGTAGTTAATTGACAGCCATAGCATTCTGCTTTTTCTTTCCACTAGAATCAAGGCAATAAGTAAAACACATTACAAGTCTTTCAGAAGTTGGTTACAAAAGAGAAAACATCTCAATAGAAGCAAAATGTACAATTTTAAAGATATTAGACAGTCTTTCTTTCGTGCTTGAGAAATAGATACTGAATAATCAACACCTTCCACAAAGTCTCCCTCAGAAACACTGAATGTGATTAATAGCAGTTGTTACTTAGAGATAAAAATAGAAATAAAACAGCAAAGGTTGTAGCACATGATATATGAAAAGATTAAATGATCCTCTGCCCTCTGTATATTCAACACTGTACAAGAGCCTTTTATGTTCAATGGGAGAGCCCACCAGTTAAGACACATTAGTCAGTGAGGATATTGACATTGAACCATAATGGAACTACCTCTTGGGGGCAGATATTGCAAGTTTGATTTGAGATGTTAGGGCTACCTTTGGGGATTATTAAAAAAGAGGATGTTCCTCAGCAGTAGACTTAATCAGAAATTATGGAAACAAGGATAATTTTTGAGTATCTATCATTTATCTCTATCTCTATCTCTATCTCTATCTCTATCTCTATCTATCTACCTATCTATTGAAAATGAAGATACTCTCAATCCAATCTGATTCACAAGATTCTATGAGGTCATTTCCTGGTGGTAAGTTACAAGTAATGTGGTAGCAAATAACACCACAGGAAAGAGTGTAGGGCAGAGTCAAAAAGCTAGGGGTCATGAGGAAATAGGTGGGCTATTTAAGGAATGATCTAGGAAGGAGACTGACTTTAAGCCCTGAGAAGGGATTTGTTTCATTAGATGTTCATTGAAAGTAGGTAAAAATATCTTCAGCACCATCCCAGTTCCCATGATCTGTCCTCATCAACAAAGCTTGCTTACTTTTTAATCCTAATATATAAAAACCCAGGGTCCATAATGACCAACTGAAGGGTCAACCAAACACCAGAAGTCAGTCCTGCAATCAGACCCAGCACTGGCTGCTGAGGGGGCTGAGGACCAGGCCTGGAGAGAGAGGCAGGGTCTGATCTGCAGTCTCCATGGCAACTGTTAATCAGTTGTTGCCTCTCTCTTTCTCCCTGGGATTCACCAGCAGCAGTGCCTCTGTTTCTCTCCAGGCCTCTGCGGAGGCTGCTGATCAGCCCTGCCTCTCTGATCAGGCCCAGATATAGGCCCGGAGATGCTGACTGGCATAGAAACTGACCAATCAGAACCAAATCTGGGTGAACTGTGAGGAACCAATGGCTGCCTAGGAGGTGGAGCTTTTGATTCTGACTTGCATAGAAACTGACCAATCAGAACCAAATTGGCTGGCAGGGGAGGGCAGTTAGGGGTGATCAGGCTGGCAGAGGCAGTTAAGGGCAATCAAGCTGGCAGGAGATAGCAGTAGGGGGCAAGATTAGGCCAGCAGGGGAGGGCACTTGGGGGCAAGATCAGGCTGGCAGGGGAGGGCATTTAAGGGTGATCAGGCAGGCAGAGGCAGTTAGGGGCAATCAGGCTGGCAGGGGAGAGCAGTTGGTGGTGAGATCAGGCCAGCAGGGGAGGGCAGTTGGGGGTAAGTTCAGGCTGGCAGGGGAGGGCCATTGTGGGTGAAATCAGGCTGGCAGGGGAGGGCAGTTGGGGGTAAGATCAGGCTGGCAGGGGAGGGCAGTTGGGGGTAAGATCAGGCTGGCAGGGGAGGGCAGTTAGGGGAGATCAGGCAGGCAGGCAGAGGCAGTTAGGGGCAATCAGGCAGCCAGGCAGAGAGGTTAGGAACAATCAGGTGGGCAGGCAGAGGAGTTAGGGGCAATCAGGCAAGCACGCAGAGGCAGTTAGGGGTGATCAGGTAGGCAGGCAGGTGAGCAGTTAGGAGCCAGCAGTCCCAGATTTTGAGAGGGTTGTCCAACTGCTGGTTTAGGCCTGATCCCTGTGGACATCTCCCGAGGGGTCCTCGATTGGCGAGGGTGCATGCTGGGCTGAGGGAACCCTCCTTCCTTGTAAGAATTTCATGCACTGGGCCACTAGTCTATAATAATAAAAGCATAATATGCTAATCAGACCAGACATCCTTACAGACAACCTTCTGGATGAAGCCAGAGCTGCAAGGGAAGCCCAGGTCCCGGGTGCCTGCTGGAAGCAAGAGGAAAGCCCAGGTTTCAGGTGCCAGAGGGAAGCTGGTGCTGGCAGTTGGGGGAAGGAAGGCCTATTCTTGCATGAATTTCTTGCATTGTGCCTCTAGTCTACACTAATAAAAGAGAAACATGCAAATTGACCATACCTCTGCTATGCTCACAAGCCACGCCCACCAATCAATCAGGAGTGAGTATGCAAATTAACCCAGCCAAGATGACGGCAGCCACAGAGCTGGAGCAAGCAGGAGGTTTGTGTTGTCCCGGCAATGGAGAAAGCCAAGCTTCCCGCCCATCCTGGCTGGCCCTGGCCTCCACTCAAGGTTACAAAGTTTCAATTATAGAAGATAAATAAATCCCAAATACTGCTTCCAGCCAGCTCTGGCCTCCACTCAAGGAGGAGCTGAACAAAAAAAAAGAAAAGAATAAAGGAGGGGCTGGGAGCTTGGGTCACTGGGGGGTGATCAGGCCAGGAATGGCAGTTGTGGGTGATCAGGTTGGTGGGGGCTGGGGCATTGGCAGTAAGCAGACCAGCAGGGGGGCCAGTTGGGGGTTAGCAGGCCATCAGTGGGGGTTAGTTGGAGGTGATCAGGACAGCGGGAGGGGGGCAGTTTGGAGTGAGCAGGCCAGCAGGAGGATAGTTGGGGGCAAGCAGGCCAGTGGGGAGGAAAGGTGGGGGTAAGCAGTCCAGCAGGGGGGGCAGTTGGGGTTGTGCAGGCTGGCATGGGGGGCAGTTGGGGGTGATCAGGCTGGCGGGGGGCGCATTTGGGGGCAAGCAGGCCAGCGGTAGGGGGCAGTTGGAGGTGAGCAGGCTGGCAGGCAGACTGGTTAGGGGCAATCAGGCAGGCAGGCAGGAAGGTGAGCGGCTGGAGCCAGCAGTCCCAGACTGTGAGTGGGATGTCTGACTGCCTGTTTAGGCCTGATCCTTGTAAACTGGCAGTAGGACATCCTTCGAGGGGGTCCCAGATTGGAGAGGGTGCAGGCTGGGCTGGAAGCACCCCTCTACCCCCATGCACAGATTTCGTGCACTGGGCCACTAGTGTGTGTGTGTGTGTGTGTGTGTGTGTGTGTGTGTGTGTGTGTGTGTATAGATTATTATAAAAAGTAAGATTACTTGAAGTACATCCAAGGGACTATGGCTGGGTTCCCTAATCCTTGTAATGTGATTGGTAAAAATCACAGAGTCTGGGGAATGATTAGATTGACATTTTCTAAATGCAAAAATTTTGGATCAGCTTTAAAGAAATTGTCTTTACCTTGGCTAAGCAGAAAGAAGGTATTTTTATCTTCCAGTGTACATGTTATTTCTTGTCCATATCTGCTTCTACAAACAACAATTACTCACATAAGCCTTTTGGATTTTTAAGACATAATTTACACCTTCTAAGCAACTCTTTACTGCACCAGGTATTTTTACGGAGAGTAAGAGTAGAAGATAAACAGTGAACTCTCTCAGGGCCTCCCAACTGCCCTTGCATTCTGGTTAACAGAGATGCCTAATGGACCCCTGTAGATTATGCTGACCTGGTTTTATTCAAACTGTGGGGATGGAAATCCTGCATGAACACATCAGAGTCACACTAATTACAAATATGAACATCTGCTGGATCAATGCACTAGATCAGTGGTCGGCAAACTATTAGTCAACAGAGCCAAATATCAACAGTACAATCATTGAAATTTCTTTTGAGAGCCAAATTTTTTATTCTTAAACTTCTTCTAAGGCCGCTTCTTCAAAATAGACTCGCCCAGGCCATGGTATTTTGTAGAAGAGCCACACTCAAGGGGCCAAAGAGCCGCATGTGGCTCACGAGCCGCAGTTTGCCAACCACTGCACTAGATAAAACAAACTCCTTTTTTTTTTTCTTTTTAACATGGGCAAGGTGTGGACTTAAGGAAGCCTGGATAAGAGAATTTAAAATTAGGTTGTTAGATTGGGTTTGCTTCGAAGTTTCTTAGAATCAGACTGATCTACTAGGTGAAATTAAGAATAAAAGTAAGTTAAGAAGCAGAGGCATGAGAGGCTAAGGTTCATAGAGAAATTTAGAACACTTTGCTAAGAGTTAAATAGAAAGTAGCTTTGCAAAGTATATAGAGTTTCTCCTACAGTTATTGGCAAACACTTTGCTAAGAGTTAAATAGAAAGTAGCTTTGCAAAGTAGATAGAGTTTCTCCTACAGTTATTGGCATTTTTCCAAAATCAGAGGCAAAGAGTCCTTTAAATTTTGAGAGGACTGTTTAGGGATATGGTTACAATGTTTTATTTTTTTTCTGAGAAGTAGAAAAACTTACTTTTCAAACAGATGAGAGGGCTCTGGTATATCCACTCATAGTCAGGATCAGTGTGTTATAGGGACTATTTTCAGACACAGACGTGTTGGAATGCATGATGGTTCAACCTAAAGCATGGCACCTATAGGAGAGGGTGATTAAACAATTTTGAGGTAGAGAAAAGAGAAGCCAAGCTCTGACCAGTATAAGTAACAGTCTAGAAAAGTGCCTATGGCCTATAAGTAAGTGGAAAATGAAAAGGATATTACAAATAAGCTGCATCAAAAGGTTTTCCAGGTTTATTAGGGAATGCAAATAAATAGATTGAGTATCCTATATAATAAAGAGGTAATATGCAAACTGACCATCACTCCAACACACAAGATGGCCACCCCCATTTGGTCAAAGATGGCTGCCCCCATGTGGACATAAGATGGCCAGCAGGGTAGGGCAATTGTGGGCAATCAAGCCAGCAGGGGAGGACAGTTGGGAGGAATCAGGCCTGCAAGGGAGGGCAGTTGGGGATGACCAGGCCTGCAGGGGATGGCACTTGGGAGCGACCAGGCCTGCAGGGGAGGGCAGTTGGGAGCCACCAGGCCAGCAGGGGAAGGCAGTTAGGGCTGACCAGGCCTGCAGGGGAGGGCAGTTAGGGGTGACCAGACTGGCAAGGGAGGGCAGTTAGGGGTGACCGGACCTGCAGGGGAGGGCAGTTGGGGGTGACCGGGCTGGCAGGGGAGCAGTTAGGTGTCGATCAGGCTGGCAGGGGAGTGGTTAGGGGGTGATCAGCCTGGCAGGCAGATGCAGTTAGAGGCAATCAGGCAGGCAGGCAGGTGAGCAGTTGGGAGCCAGCAGTCCTGGATTGTGAGAGGGATGTCTGACTGTGCATTTAAGCCCGATCCCAGTGGGACACTCCCCCCCCGTGCACGAATTTTGTGCACCAGGCCTCTAGTTTAATATAATATGGAAATATTTCACACTGTTATTTAAATATGATTATTATTCCCCACATATAGTTGGTAGTTTTCTTCAGGGAGAATCAGCAGTAAATGTTTAACACATTAGACCTCAGCAAGACCAGGTCATTGAAGAAAATAGTGAGTACCTTCCATTAAAATTAATGAATTAGACAAAGTTCCAGAATGTTTTCACAGGAAGGAACTGGGAAGCCTAAGACTTATAAATGAAAACCACCCTATCAAGATAGGAAGCATTTTATAATCATCTCTACTACCCTCTTTGCCTAGTGCAATGCACATAGTTTTTTGTTTTGTTATATATAGATTGTGTGTGCATGTGTGTGTATGTGTGTGTGTGTGTCCTAGGATGTGTCAGCAAAATGGTTTCCTGTTAATACTAAATTTAAATATTACTGTAATATCCTTTAAAACATTCTGTTCTCCCCTGCCTCCCCCCAAGAAATCTAAAATGGGAAAATATATATGAAAAAGAAAGGACAATAAATTAGAATAGCAAATGAAAAGATGAGAGAAACCCCAAATAAGGATAAATTTCTGGACAGAAAAAGAAAAGTCACATGAATAATAGCAGGAGCATTACATACCTAATTAAACCTGATGCTTAAAATTGGGACAGTGGGTTAAATACGGACATTGATGTTTGGCAAAAGGAATTCATTTGCATGCAGAAATGGAGTCATCATCAACTGCTTTTGTAGTTTTAGTAAGCCTTTAAATTTCCATCTTTTCCCTTTCTACTTTTCCATTATAACCAGACCAGAGGGGCAGCCAACAGAGCAGAATTTCTATTTCAAAGTGAAAGTTGGTAGTTAATAGCCTAGCAGTACAATGAGCCACATTTCTGGTGTAGAGTCCAGGCTTGTACAGGTTGTTGGAGTCTAAGCAGTGACCCTCCCAAGCCTGATGCTTTCCTCAGGAATCCCAGCTGGCCCCTGCCATGTGAGGCCAGTAAATCAGTTATAGCTGCAGCTGCTGAGACACGGGGAAGCAGCCAGTCAGGCTTTGCTCTGTGACAGTGAGGGAGGCACTATATACCCAATTTAGATTTTAGCACGATTCCATTCATGGAGGACATGGTACGTTTAAATCACGGTTTCCTCTTATCAGCATTTGTAAGCCAAATCCATATTTTAAAATTAAACATTTCGCCTTTGCATAGATAATTTGTGTTTTCTTGTACAATGGAGGGTGCAGAGATGAGAAATATAGCAGTTGAGGGTGAAATTCCTTATCATGACAATGGCTTATGTTTATTAGGTGCTTTCTGTGAGCAAGGCATTAGGTTAAGCTCCTCTCATGCATTATGCCATTTAATCTGAACAAAATTCTAATGAATTAAATACCATTATAATCCTCATATTAATGAAAGAAACAGAGGTTTATAAGGTTAAATAACTTGCTCGAGTAGCACAGCTGAGATTAAATCCAAATCTTATCTGATGCATAATTCCATGCTTCTTACCACAGTATATTGGCTATCCTTCCAACTGTTAAGGAACAAGAGACCTAGAATTTGTTACTAGGGTCTCCCTAGTAACATGCTTCTTGGAGAATTTAGTGAAGCTAAGACTCATTTTGTAGAATTCCTTCTGTTCCTACATGGAAAGGAAGAGATGGGTGATGAATGGATGATCTTCAAGGGTACATCATTATCCTCTTTACCTCTCAACATTTGATCTACATTTTCAGCTCATGTCAGAGGTCACCTTTCCCGAGTAAACTTTTCCAGAGGCACTCTCACCTGAAAAGTCAGTATTAAGCACACTTACCTACACATATTATGCATAATATTTCCTATCTCCTCTGCACATCTCTACAGATTTCTACAGGGCAGCAGCTACATCTTATTTGTAGCTTCACTTCCAACATGCAGAACCAGGTTGAGGAGAGATTGTGGAACTGAGTTAAAACTTATTTAAAACATTCTCCTTCAATTTCATATATTTAGCTGTTTTTATTTACAATTTTAAAGTGCCTAAGAAATGAAAGCCAAGTCAATAGATCAATTTGTATAAAATAATTTGAGCCCTGTTGCCTTTATCCAAATGAGTCATTTGTCACATGGTTCCCAGGTGAGAGTACTGTACTCTTGATGATTCTGTTCCAATTTCAAGCAGTCATTCAAAAATCATCATTTGTATATTGAACACTCAGTTGGATAGGGATCAGAAGACTGAGGTGGTTTTCAGGAGAGGGAAATTACAAGGATAAACATAATGGCCAAAGGCTTCGTTTTCAAAGGACTCTTTCTATTAGAGAAAACATGCAGATTTTTGCTCATACTTAGCATTTATCTTGTTCGGACTTATCATAAAAGCAATTTTTATTTGTATAACACGTCATGATTTACAAAACACTATAACAGTCATTTATGGCTTCATTTTGTTTTTAAAATAGGACTCCAACCAGCATCACGCTGACGCTAAAGACCAAACACACTTATTTCTGACATCCAGTTCATAGGAATTAGAGGCAACCAATGCAAGATCCTTCTGATGGCATGGAGAAGAGGCTGATCTTTTGTTATAGACATTAAAGGCTTATGTCCTAGGCTAGATTTCTATAGTGTAGTAAATCAGCCCCTGGTTCCATTTTTAGTTCTTAGCCTAAGGGGAAAAATAAAATATCTCCTATCTTAAAAAACAGTGGGTATGAAACAACAC
This sequence comes from Corynorhinus townsendii, assembly GCA_026230045.1. Taxonomy (NCBI): domain Eukaryota; kingdom Metazoa; phylum Chordata; class Mammalia; order Chiroptera; family Vespertilionidae; genus Corynorhinus; species Corynorhinus townsendii. The sequence continues at coordinate 37,750,518 of JAPDVU010000002.1, forward strand.
CGATTCTTTTTCATGTTAGATCAAAACCTCTCATTGTAATGCTGTCTTACCGTTGAGATGCTTCACTTCAGGACATTCCTGCACAGTTGTAACCAACTGTCAAGAAAATGGGGAAGAAGATTTTTATTGTGGTTGTTGTTTTGTTTGTAAGAAAGAAAAGCAAAAGGCAAATAACTTTGACAACCAGTAAAAAGCTTTCATAGGTAAATGGCACGATTACATGCATTATTTCTTTTCTATAATAAAAGCCCCAAATCCATTTCCCTCTAATTGATAAAAAGTTGATTCTATTTGAGAAAATGGCACATACTTCAAGGATGAGTTGAGTAAAGTTTATTAGGATCCAAAGTGGTGATAGGAGATGAATGCTTGCCTTCCTGCAACTAGCTGTGCCAATCTCCTCCCAAAAAAGAAGCATGATGTAACTCATTGAGCAGAAACAATACTAAAGATGAGTTCCTCAACCAGCTGGACCCTGAGGGTCACTCACCCTAGAGACAGCACTGTCAATGCAATGGTGTCCCACCCAACAATAATGCAGTCTTAAATTTAAGGGTGGCGCCAGGCCCAGTAATTTTTTTTTTTTTTTTTTTTTGAAATGGCAATTGACTCACCAAGCATTGGAAAAAAGAAAAGGTTTTGGGGGAAAAACAGAAAGTTAAAACATATGCTTACCTCACAGTAAATATTCTCCTCCAAAATGGAAACATCCCATTAATACAATTAGCACAAAAATATTCCCCACCTTCTAAGTCCTAAGAAGTAGAAATATTGACAAAGTAAAGGTGGCTCATCACCTTTCATTAAAAGTGAGTATCCAGGTCTTTTGATTGGTTTGTTTTCACTTTCCAAGACTGAGGAAACTAAAGATAGCATGAAATGCTATCATTGGAACAGATGGGTAGGTGGTCAGAAATTCAGCTCATAAAATGCAGTTGAAAAGCAATAATTAAATTAGCTTCACTTTAAAACATCATTTCCCTTGTGAGAAATAATATTCTGAAGATGGTGATTTTTTTTTTCTCTCTCATTAGATTCAGAGCAAATAAGCTGATAGAGCATGAGCTATTTAGATGAAGATAAGGAAGTCTTTCTTGGTAAGGAGAGAACACCAAATGACCGAGAAAATAAAATTCTCTCATAGTTTTGAAAAAAATAGGCTGCGTTTTCTGTTGGGATGGGTCCGATTACAGTTCTGATTAGATACTGTTGAAGAATAATTAAAAAAAAAATTTTAAACCCATAAGTCTTTTTAAAATTAACTTCTCTGTTTTGAGGAAACCTGTTTCTGAAACGAAATTCATGTGCCAGATGTATTGAAAGGCCCAAACTCAAAACATCAAGGTTTAGAGTAAGGAAAGGTTAATTTATGAAGAAGGCAACAAGTGAGAAGGTGGGAGACTTAGTGCTGCCTCAAATCCATCTTGCTACACTGGATCAGGCCGAGGATTTTTAAGGGGCCAGAAGGAATAGGTATGTGGAAGTGCTGTTGGGGAAATTTTTAACTGCAGGACCTTGGAAGTTGGCCATTTATGATTAAGGGGCATCAGTGCCAGATCTTCCCTGACAGCAGATTCTTGGGTTCTGAAAGGGTTTCAGTGTTCGAGTTCTGGTTATGTCCTGGTCCTTTGATTTCATGGAGGGTGGAGGGGATGACATTTTGGTTCCATGTGCAGCTGGAGGCCAAAGTTCTCTCCTCTGGGCATGTTTCAGCTGCATGAATGTGGTCTGTTGTCCCTGAAAAACAACTTAGCACCCTGTCAAATGGGACAGGACTATTTTGAGTTAGTTCTGTGGTTACAATGACAGAGTCACATGCCGTTGTAAGAAAAAACGCAGAGGTACCACCCTTTACTTGTGTCTACCGATCTTGCAAAACGATGTACTAATATTACAAACAGGATCTTCATATTGATACAGTCAAGATATGGAACAGTTTTATCACCAAAACAATCTCTTGCACTTTTATAGTCATACTAGTACTCACAAACCAACTCTTCTCTACCTGTCCCTCACCCAAGCATAATTTGTTACCCATTTCTATTTTATAATTTCAAAAGTGAATCATACAGTATGTGATCTTTTGACATTGACAATTTTCATTCAGCTTAATTCCTAGAGGCTCATCCATGTTGATATGTATATCAATCATCAATTGTTTGCTCCTTTTTTTTTTTTTTTGGTTGAGTGATATTCTGTGCATGGATGTGCCACAGTTTGTATAAGCGTTCAGCCATTGAATGACATCTTGGTTATTTATAGTTCTTGGCTATAATAAATAAAGTCATTATGAAAATTCACATACAGGTGTTGTTGTTTTTTATGTCAACATAAGTTTTATTTCTCTGAGATGAATACACAGGGGTGGAATTATTGGATTGTATGGTAGCTGCATGTTTAGTTTTATAGGGAACTGCCAAAATATTTCCCAAGGTGACTGTAACATTTTATATTCCCACCCACAATGCATTTGCTAATGTCACTATTTTTATTTTAGCCATTCTGATAGTTATATAGTGATATCTCAATGGCTAATGAGGTTGGATATATTTGCAGCTTCTGTGAATAACATATGTATATCTTTTTTGGTGAAATGTTTGTTCATGTCTTTCGATCACTTTCCAATTGAATTTTTATGTTTTTTTTTATTGATTTCTTTATTGATTAAGGTATCACATATTTGTCTCATCTCCCCATTCCCATCCCAAATCCCTCCCCACACATGCCCCCACCCCCCTGTTGTCTGTGACCACTGGTTAGGCTTATATGCATGCATACAAGTCATTTGGTTGATTTCTAATGTTGAATTTTGAGAATTCTTTATATAGTCCAGTCACTAGTCAGTCAAATAATATAATTTCAAAGTATTCTCTCTCAATGGGTACCCTATCTTTTTACAATCTTAACTAGAGGCCTGGTGCATGAAATTCGTGCACAAGGGGGGGGTGTCCCTCAGCCCAGCCTGCACCCTCTCCAATCTGGGACCCCTTGAGGGATGTTCCAGTGGGATCTGGCCTAAACGGGCTGTTGGACATCCCTCGCACAATCCAGGACTACTGGCTCCCAACTGCCCTTCCCTGCAGGCCTGGTCTCCCCCAACTGCCCTCCTCTGCTGGCCCAGTCACTCCTAACTGCTCTCCCTGCTGGCCTTGATCACCCACAACTGTCCTCCCCTGTAGGCCTGGTGCCCCCCAACTGCCCTCCCCTGCAGTCCTGATCCCCCCTGACTGCCCTCCCCTGCAGGTCTGGTCCCCCCAGCTGCCCTCCCCTGCAAGCCTGGATCCCCCACAACTGCCCTCTTCTGCTGGCCCGGTCACCCCTAACTACCCTCCCTGCTGGCCTGATTGCCCACAACTGCCCTCCCCTGTAGACCTGGTCCCCCCCAACTGTCCTACCCTGCAGGCCTGGTTCCCCCCAACTGCTCTCCCCTGCAGTCCTGGTCCCCCCTAACTGCCCCCCCCCCCCCCCCGCTGACCTGGTTTCCCACAACTGCCCTCCTCTGCCGGCCCAGTCACCCCTAACTGCCCTCCCTGCTGGCCTTATTGCCCACAACTGCCCTCCCCTGTAGACCTGGTCCCTCCCAACTGCCCTACCCTGCAGGCCTGGTCCCCCCCCCCAACTGCCCTCTTCTGCCAGCCCAGTCACCCCTAACTGCCTTCCCTGCTTGCCTGGTCACCTACAACTGCCCTCCTTGCAGTCTTGTCCCCCCCCCCCCCCAACTGCTCTCCCTTGCTGGCTTGGTCTCCCCCAACTGCCCTCCTCTGCTGGCTTGGTCACCCTAACTTCCCACAACTGTCCTCCCCTGCAGGCCGTCTTGTGTCCACATGGGGGCAGCCATCTTGTGTGTTGGTGTAATGGTCAATTTGCATATTACTCTTTTATTAGATAGGATGGGGTCCTTTGGAGTTCAAATGTTTTTAAATTTTGTTGAGATTTAAATGATGAAATTTTCCTTTTATCGGTCAAGTCCATGAACTCTTTATCTAGCCATAGATGTTGAAGATTTTATGTTTTTTTTCCTAATAGTTTTATAGTTTAAAATTTACTAGTAAGTCTGTGACTCATTTTCAGTTAATTTTTGTATAAAGTTCATTTTTCTGGCCCACGGATGTCCCATTTCAATATTCAGTATTTGCGAAAATGCTATTTTTCCCATAGAATTACTTTTATAATTCTGTAAGGCCATAACTTTGAACATCAAAAATGACACACATTTAGCTAAGTTTTCTTATACCTAACAAAAGTAAGAGTTCATGCTTAGAGAGTGCTAATTCCGTGCCCAGGTACTGTTCCATGCTCGCTCTTTTACTCATTTTATTGCCTCAGTAACTCATAACTCATTAAATTGTCTTATAACTTCATGACGTGGGTATTGTTATTGTTCCCGTTTCACAGCTAAAGAAACAGAAACTTTACTAGGTTAAATGATTTGCTCAAAGTCACAAAATTAGTAAGTTGGAAGCTGGGATTTTAACCCAGATAATATACCACTAACAATTGTCCTGTTAACCTTTGTGAGAACGGTGTTATTTACACTGTAGCTGATGTTAAGCAAAATAGTTAATATTTTGCCATTTTTCTCACTGTCATCCCAAAGTATTTCAACTCGTATAAGAATGAAGAACTCTCCACAAATCCCTCTTTTTAGGTTTCATGTGTTTGATGTTTTATTTATATTAAAAGCCTCATGTCCATAAAAATACAACTTAGGAATCAAAAAGCATCAGGTTATTTTCTAAATGTGGAGTCTGTTTCACAAGTGGGAGCTCTCAGCATTGACACCGTGACCTTCCAAACCAACCCTTCCCACAGGGTCTAAAGAAACAAAGGAATTCACTGGGGAATCCCAGTGTTATTGTCATTAACCAGTAACAGAGCTTGCGACTATTTACTAGAATAGACCCTTCTTTTTTTCTTTTTTTTTTAAACATTTGTTTTTTCAAGTTGGTTTCCTGGCTTCTTAGAATAAACACAGCAAGTATTCGTGGAAAATGAAGGCAATGTGGAAGGAAACAATGCTGTCAGAGAAAAAGAAAACAAAAGTGACAAAGCAAAATTCCCAACATGGCAAATGCTTTGTTTCAAATGCAGGAAGGAAAATGCAATTTTAAAATATAAACAATGGGTTATTCAGGAACTTATACTCTCAGTAGAAAACAGAGTACCTTGTTTTATTATAGGACATTTTGGAATCTTTATTTTAAAAAGCCCTCTGAGTTGCATAATCTGACACAGATGTAAGAGCCAGCAGCTCCTTCTCAAATGAGAAATGGAACTGGCTTGGGCTCTAGGGAAGCTCTTAAACTGAGTTTGAAGAATTTTTTATGATTCTATTTATCTGTTTATGAAGTAACGTCTCATGTTTGCCTCTTAAATGAGAAGCACCCTCCTAAGAATGCTGCTTGTGGTATTTTGTCTTATTGAGAACAAGAAAATGGGATAGGATCTAGTTGGAATGTTTTTGAAATATTGATATGGAAACTACTTGGTATGATCTGGCAAAATGTTCAATATTTTGCTTACTATCTGGCATATTGTAAATAACACAGATCTTACAAAGGTTAACAGCACAATCACTAGTGATACATTATCTGGGTTAAATCCCAGCTTCCCAAATTACAAGTTTTGTGACTTAGAGCAATTAATTTAACCTGGCAAAGTTTCAATTTCCTTATCTGTGAAATGGGAACAATAATGATACCTACCTCAGGAAGTTATAAGACAATTTATGAGTTATGAGTTACTGAGGCAATTAAATGAGGAAAGGGCTAGGAACAATGCTTGGGCACAGAAATAGCATTCTCTAAGCACGTATTATACTTTTGTAAGGTGTAAGGAAACAGCGAAATTTGTGACTTTTTGAGGTTCCAGGATGCTTCAAATTTGTCATCTTGATTTTCAAATGTCTTCAAACTAGATTTCCCAGCCTCCTGAAGCGTGTCTGCCACTGTAACTGGGTAGGTTGTTCACATTATATATCTGAGAGTTGTTAGAAATTGCAAAGTACCATTTCTACACTTGATGAAGCTACTACCAGGTAGAGGTGATGGGATTTATGGAACATAACCACACAATGAGTTTATTGTGAAGTCATATACATACTTTGGAATCTTGAGCCTTCTTCCTACCCCTTCTTTTCCTATCTCCTTTTCCTCAATACTCTTTGTCTTTCTTCTACACTTTTTTGTTCCCTGTCTCACTTTTCATATGTGGACAATTCATATCATGTATTAAAATGATACTAATACTTAATTAAACTCTAGACTCATCTATATTAAATGTAAGGAAAATTCTGAATTACAAATCCATTTACTGTAAGGGTCCTTGGTGAAGCAGAAGGAGAGTGAACCCTGCATTTTATCCTTTTTAAAGGATTCCCAGAACTCTACATAAATCAAAGTCAAAGGTGTTCTTGTTGGCTTAGGCTATAGGGAATTTGGGGCATTAAGAAAAGGGCAGCTTTTTAAAAAATTAATTTTCTCTGTTTTCCTTCCCTTCAGATAGAGAGGCTAGATATTGCAGCAAGACATTTAACCATGTAGGTCATTTGTGTTTTGAATTTCATTATGAAAATCGGAAAGGGCAAAAGTAGAGTGTAGTACATAGAACCATCAGTTTCTCTGAGAGGCTTAATGGTGGGACAACTTCAAGGTACATTAATATGTCTTTTTTTTTCTAAAATGTACAATTATGACCTTCCAAATGACCTACTTTCTTTGGGAAAGTTTATTCTTCACAAGATCTCCTGAGTGATGCTTTTGAAATGGAAACTAGTGTATGCCAACTAAAAACCCTCCCAAGGCTTTCAATCTCACTCAGAAAAAAGTCCAAAGCCCTTTCAACGGCCTCACAAGTTCCAATACAATTGGTACCCTCCACTTGTCTCCTTTGCTCTCCTTAGCATCTTCAGGTTTGCTCATATGTCTGCCGAGACTGCTTTTCCCCCAAGATACCCCCACGGGCTTGTTCTCTCATCTTTTTCAGGTCCTTGGTTCTTGGCCATTTTACACAACCACCATCTACCCTGCCTCCTGTCATTTCATATTTCTCTTGATGTTATTTTTTCTCCTGAGAACTTTTCAAAAACTAACACTAAACATATTACATATTTATTTTGTTTTTTGTTTTGTTTCATCTTCTCTATTCTTTTCTAAAATGTAAATCTGAGAAGTGTAGATATTTTTAGCTTATTAGTAAAGTAATGCATTTCAAACATATAAAACAGGCCCCGGCACATAGTTGAGCTTAGTAGATATTTATTGATGAATGCTTAATAGATGCACAAGTCGCCTTTCAACAGAGGCTTGAAGAAACCTGCCATTTCTCTCAATATTTATTAAGAACTATCAACTGAGGGAGGCAGAACAGGCTAGGTCACTGGTTAGATATCCACAATTACATTTTTTTTAAAGAAAGGTTATTCACGTAGTTTCCTATGGGGTATAATTATGAGAAAGACCTATAGGTCTACCTAAATTAGTTTGTCCACTAATTGAAATTTCTGCTTCTGTTCTGCTGTAGGAGACAATCCAATTACAGTGCCTCAGTCCATGGATCACTGCCAACATTGATTCAACGGAATTTGGCTTAGAGGGAATTTGGTTCCCCCACATGCTGAATGAGAAAAACTATCCAAGCAGCTTTGAACTTGGTCAGAGTTGGGTTTGATTCCCAGCTCTGCCAGTAATTACCTATGTGAGCATGGCGAGGTTTCTGACCCTTTCTTAACTTTGATTTTTTTTCTCTTCATTAATAAATGAGGCACTGAAGATGTTGCATTAGTTTCCTATGGCTGTTGAAACAAATTACTACAAATTTAAAAAGAGAAACACATAAATTTATTCTCTAACAGTTCTGGAGGCCAGAAGTCCAAAATCAGTATCACTAGGCTGAAATCAAAGTGTTGGCAGGAACAGGAAACCTCTTGAGATTAAGGGAGACTCATTCCTTGTTTCTTCCAGCTTCTTGTCTTTATCAGCTTTCCATTGCTTGGAGCCACCTCATCTAACCTTCACATTGCCTTCTCTTTTTTTATCTGTATAATTTCTTGCATTTCCGTCTTATAAAGCACACATCTTTTGAGCTTGCACAGGTAATCCAGAATAATATCATCATCTCATGATTCTTAATTTAGTCACACCTTCAAAGATTCTATTTCCAAGTAAAATAACATCTACAGAATCCAGGGATTTGGACATGGATATGTTTTGGGGAACCATTTTCCAACCTACTACAGGTATCCTTTTAGGATTGACATTATAATGGGTGGCATATTTTATGAATTCAATTAACTTCCCTTATTCTTTTCCCTCTCTTTACATCTCTACATCTGTGCTCCACAGCACCACCTCCCTCTGTCCCCGCTTCCCCCAAGCTAGATAAAACTATGAAACAGATTCTCCCTGCCCTAGGCATCCCTATTGCCTTTTAGTCTTTCCTCCCATTAGTCAAAAACACTTATTTAAGAGTTTCCCAATGCAATGGCCTACACTTTGGGGGATTGATTAAAAAAAGAAGAAAAGTTTCCTAGCCACAGAGAGATTATATTCTGGTGTGGGAGAGAATAGTTAAACAACCACGTGCAATATAAGGAGGCAGAGTATATGATTCACACGGAAGTACCTGTAATGCACAGTAAGGTAATAAAGGAATGCACAATTGTTATTGAGAGGTAGGAGTTAAAGAAAGTATCTTAGAATCAATGAAATTTGAACTGAGCCTCAAAGAAAAGAAGGAGATCAATGGGTTAATAATGTTGGAAGAATTTTCCAGATAGGAGGAAGGCACAGCAGAGAGTGTTCTTTTATTTCTCTGGAAAATCACTATCTTCCCACCTCTGTCTGCCCTAGCTGTCTTCCCCCGGGTCAGCTCATCCAAACCTGCTTTTTCCTCAGTGTGCCATGTGGGAAAATATCCTCTTCTCTGACCCTCCCTCCAGTTAGCTACTTTAATCCAGGTGTTGAACGGAAAATAACATGATTCATTTATATGGTATGTGCGCTGATAGCTCCTAAAATCTCCTAGAACAAAAAGAGAAGTTTCCCAACAGGAATGTTCCTGTTAGAATTATATGCCATGTATAAAATTAGATCCAGAATGAGTGTGCTCTTAAATCATTTATATTAAGTAAGGTTACTCTAAACTAAGAAAATGATGAGCATAGGAAATATTTCAAATGGTAAAAATGCCTAACTAAGCAGCAAAGATTCTGAGTTATAGAAGGCTACTTCAAGATTTTTTATTCTCCATCATGCCTGTGTTGTCAGGAGAAAAGAATTCTGTCTCCCACCCTCATCCTACCCCGCCCTCCAAAAGCAGGAAAGAGAAAACCCTTATTTTTTAATGTTCTCTTCACATTTTCTAAGACGCACCTTGAGAAGCAATGGACAGAAACAAATCACGCAACCCTCCCCTTTTTTTCCAACTAATTCAGAATGAATTGGATTTACACAAGCAACAGTGCTTAAGCAAAACTGTTCCTATGGTTACACAGAAGGCTTTCTAAATGTGGCACGAGATGCAGGCAGCCAAAATGACTTGACTGTTTATGTTAAATATGAAGTCTATTCCCTATTGAAATTTAATGATCTACTAGCTGCATTTTAGCAGCTTGCACCCAGATAAAATTAACATTTCGAATACATTTGGAGAGATAAATTGCTTTAGCAATTGGCGAGTATTCACTCAGTTTTATTTGATCACATCAGTGATTCAGATGAAAGCATTTCTCCCTGTACTATTAGAAATTGGGTCTACAAATTGTCCTCATCTCTGGACCTGCAAGTCCCCAAACACATTTTATTGTCTTTTTGCAGGTTAGCTGGTGCCAGATGTTGGACCTAACACTTGGTAAGAGAACTCAGAAAAAATATATTGTTCTTTTGTAGCAACCAGGCAGAATCAACACTGTTCTGTGTTGGATCTCTTGAGCCATCTAGTAATTCTCAAATAACCAACAAGGTGAACAGTTCAGATGGGGTGAAGTCCATTCCCCACCTCCTCCTCTTTCCCCTGAATGAGAAAGACAATCTGTCTGTTTTGAAAAGCTGACAGGAAATTGGAGCTGGGAAAGATATATTCACTGTGTATTTTAGCTGACACCATTCAGATTTGCTACATAAAGGAGTTCCTTCATGTCTGTTAGTAGGAACTTCCCCTTCAGCAAAAACAGAAAATGAAAACAGCCTCTAGGATGCCACCCTCACACTCACATGTTTATTTATATATTAGTTCAATTCAACTAATACTTATTGAGCATCTTATGAGGACTAAGCATGATGTAAGGAAGTATGGCTATAGAAATAAAGTACATAGTCCCTAAACACAAATAGCACTTCACTAAGTAGATGGGATGGGCAACAAATCACGTTATGCCAGTCAATTGCTGACTATGTATATCTGTGTATCATTGTCACCATCATCCACTAATGTAATCACGCCAAACATAAAAATTTTACTAAAGATTTGAGTTGTCAGGGAAGAATTATTGTATACATCTCCCTTGGAATATCTCCAGAACTCAATCTCCCTAAGTCTCCCATGGGACGATTTCTTCTCCCTTTTCGTTCTCAACAGGGCCACCCTCCCAAAACAAATACAGGTTCAAAAAAGGTATCTTTTTATCCAGTACCCATGTCTTCATTTTGCATAACCAAGAAGGATGAACCTTAGGATCTTGATAGATGAACTCTCTAAAATTCAGCTGCAAACACATTTAAATCCTTGAAACACAAATTTATCAAAACTTCTCTAGCTTTTGCTTATTAGAGGCAAAATATTTTACTCTAAATAGAAAAATCAGACAAGCTGGACATTTAATAATAGTTTAATTATAATTTATTTCTTTAGATAAATGTACTTAACAAATCTGGCACTTGAGAATTTCAATCTGTTCGAGGAAATTTATTTTGAAATGGCAAGTAGAGATACATTCATCATGTATTGATTCTCCTGTCAAGTTAATTTCCAAATTTAAGTTAACTCTTAGTGCTCTAAATAGTCATTTAGAAATTATTCATTATGATCATTGTTATTAATATTTTTGTTGAAAATTTTAGTAAATTTCTTCTTTTAGAATATTCATTGAGGGGATGGAAAATGCAAATTTGTCTTTTTTACTTTTTGAAAAAAATAGTGTTAAGGATCTATTCTTTCAGAATATGTTTCAAGGGACTAGTATACAAAATATGAGAGGCTTATTGAAATGCATGTTTGTTTGTATTTCATACAGATGACCTGAAACCTGATACTGAAATGAGTTTCAAAGGTGATCCCCACCTGAATGACACAGTCATAACAACTGAGTAGAGTTCAGAGAAATTTTATGGGTTGGGGCATGATGTAGAAGAACCCTGCCCTGCCTCCATTCCTGTATAGGTGTTCATGGAAAGCCCTGATAGTTTGGTAGGTATAAGGGTTCCGAAGAGTCTCCCCAAAAGGTGCCACCCTAGCATGTGGATTACTGTGAGCTGACTACAACTGAGGCCCAAAACACTCATGAAGAGCTTTTACCTCCCCCTTAACTGCCTACATGTATTTAGATAAAGGGCCTGGCCCAAGGAAGAATACTATCACTAGAGATTTGTGCAAAAAATATGGGATTGGAGTAGTAGGGGAAAGTTGGCAGGGCTTGAGACCAAAGTCCATGTGTCCAGTTGTCTCTGCATGGCATAGCAAACATTTGGTTTTCCATCTCCATGAGAATCGCCTCCTTCCCCTTTGAAGTTCCAGACTCCTACTCCTTCTCTCTAGTTTAGGTTGGCATATGAACTCCAATTGCCTGACTACCTATGAGCCCCCATGTTCTTATGGAGACTCCATATGTACAAAAGTAAGGTGTGTGTGTTTGTTTTTGTTGTTGTTTTTTTTTCCCTGTTAATCTGTTTTATGTCAATTTTAGGCAGAAAAACCTTGAAGGGTAGAGGAAATTTTTTCTTCTCAACATAGGTAAAGTACTGAACAGTCTCCCACAATCCAGTGGAAGATTCTAGGTCAATTATTCACTAAATTGGTGCAATTAAGAACTAATTTCCAAATCAAGAGTTGAACTAAATGCAAGTTACATTTCCTGAGAATAGTTCTTTATATAGAACTCCATAATGGTAGACCTTGAATATAAAACTAAAGAGTTGTATCTTCATTCTTAAGACATGATTTATGTGTGAGATGGACACTGAGAACTTTTTTAGCAGAAGAGTACAATTATCAAACTTGATATTGGACAGATTGAGAGAAGATTTCAGAGGACATCATAAACTTGAAAACATGGGGTCATGAATGTGAATGCTGTGCCAAGTCAGTCAGCTGCATGGTTTTCACTGCAGGGGACAGATCATTTCTAGTCAAGCAAAGGCCAAGAAGAGCATTGGTCTATAAAAAAGAATTGTTCTTCCAAAAAATGATGAATTATTTTTCCATCCTAAATTCGCTATGTTAAATTCAAAGAGACATGTTTATTATAGTGTATATTGGAAGACATATCTGCTTTTTCCATGCTTGTTCTCTTTGCCTTTATTATTAAAAAAGAGAGATAAAAAAAGATAGTAATGAGTACCAGGTGGATTTTAAAATAATATCGATAAAATATTGATGCCTCAAGTATACATATAAGGAACTTATTTTTTTCAATATGAAATTTAGGAGGCTTAAATAATATGTTCATGGGGTAGAAATAGTTAATTTTCCAGGGCTGTTCTCCAGAGTTCACATCAACAGTCCATGCATAACATAATGTAAGATGTATTTAAATACCCAAAAGTAATTTCATCAGGCAATGAACCACGCTGTTTTTCCCGTTTGTTCTTACTCAGAACACACTCACCAGTTCACTCAGCATCCATCACTTTTATTTTGTATCAGATACTCATTGTCTGAAATAATAATGAATAAGTGATCCAAAGAATAGGGCATTGCTTTGAACTGCTGACACATTGCAGAAAGCTTGTATTATGCAGTATTGTACCGCCAGCCAAAATACCCATATTCAGCTCAGAGCTCTTTGCAGAAAGCATGCCATTGCGCCCACATTTTTGCATAATAGGTATTCTACAGTGGGTGATTAAAATGGAAGGCTTTCCATTTTGTTCAATACAATGAGAAATAGTTTATGATGTATTTAATTTTAATCATATCACCACAGACACATTTTTCATGAACTATGTTTGAAAGCCTTCTTTTTATTTTGTTAATGTAAAATATCTTAAAGTAGTAACCAATTTGAGGCCAAAATGAGTGTTTTCTAATACTTTTATGTGAATTGTTTGAGATGTAAACTCACATTATGTAAAATTAATTTTTTACATAGTGACACTAAAATGCCACTGATTAACCAATAAAGAATAGAGTCAAAGAAACATCTATTTTGCCAGTTAAGCAAGATTCTGGACATACAGTTATTGTCTTTTCAATTACTCACATTCTACACCAGAACACAAATCCAGGAGATGTCTGTCTATAACATGGGACCATCTGCATGAATCTTTTGGCACAGTAAACATAGTTTACTAAAGAAACCAGTTAAGGCATTTCTTTCATTTTTTTTTCTACCCAGAGGCAAAATATGTGTGTGTGTGTGTGTTGGAGGGCTAGAGGAGAATGTGTGTGTGTGTGAAAAAGAGAGAAAGAGAGAGAGAGAGAGAGAGAGAGAGAGAAAGAGAAATGTTTGACTTTTTTTATCTCTATGTCTTAAAAACAACCTTATCTAATAAAGAGGTAATATGCAAATTGACCATCACTCCAACACACAAGATGGCTGCCCCCATGGGGACACAAGACGGCCACCACAAGATGGCCAGCTGGTGAGGGCAGTTGGGAGGGACCAGGCAAGCAAGGGAGAGCAGTTGGGGGCTACCAGGCCAGCAGGGTAGCAGTTAGGCATCAATCAGGCTGGCAGGGGAGTGGTTAGAGGGTGATCAGGCTGGCAGGCAGAAGTGGTTAGGGGCAATCAGGCAGTCAGGCAGGCAGGCAAGCGGTTGGGAGCCAGCAGTTCTGGATTGTGAGAGGGATGTCCCAGATTAGAGAGGGTGCAGGCTGAACTGAGGGACACACACACAACCCCGTGCATGAATTTCATGCACCAGGCCTCTAGTAACCATTATATTCTAGAGTTCAATTAAATGAAATCTTCAGTTCAGGGTGTGTTTTGATAAATTGAATTTTCAAGTCACAAGGTAGGTAGTGAGAATTTTCATTGGCCTTTCTGTGGAGTCAAAGAGCATGACTAGCATGGAGTTATGTGTGTGTTTCCCTTGCACATAGTGAGACATGACATATTGGTTTTCTCTGTTCCTTTATTGCATGCACTCTAAAGACTATGTCTAGATCTTTGGTGATTTGGGAACTTGAATTTCTGCAGGGTAATAACTGTATCTAGTAGCCTAAAGCCAAGTTTCCCTTTCCAAACTAACACAGCAGCCCCTGGAAATGGGAGGAATGGGGAAACAAGCCAAGCTACCACTGCTGTGCTGAGTGGATGAAATGAAAAAGAATGTGCAATGTTGGAAAATTATCTGGGTGGCTGAAAATATTGGTCTCTAGACTTAAAGTTTGTGAGGGATTATATAAAATGCATTCTAACCTCATGGGATTATACTTGCTTTTAATAACTATTAATATTATAATTTGCCTTTCCACCATGAAGATTGAATGTGTCTATTATTGAAAGTTCCTTCTAGTTGAGTTATACACATAAGATGCTTATTATAATCATACTTACGAAAGGTCATACACGTCCTCCATTACTGCTTGGAAAATCCATGAATATCTTCTGGAAAAATATCCTCCTGTAGGTTTCTATAATACAAACTCATTTCTTGACCTGTGGCATTCGTTACCATTTTAGATGGGTATTTTGCTCATGGTAACATAAAATGAATGTGTTTTATTCATTTTAGTGCTGACAATGCTGGATGTTTGGGGGTATTTCCCTCTGAAATTCACTTATGTTCAGCACTCAATAGCTGCTTTCTTCCTCTCGGGTGAATAAAATTCTGCTGGCATTTCTATAAGAAAAGGATGACACAGTTGCCTTCCTCTCAGAGGAGGATACTTACTTGTTTCCCCATTAGTGTGAATAGATGCACATTGATCCATTTGCACTCTCTTACTTGTCTCCCTTGTGATTGAAGACACCATTTCTGAAATGTTGACTAGGGTAAAGGGATCCTTGCAGCTAGCTGACTGTAGCAGTCTCTGCCGGAAAGTGATCACACTCTGGTAGTACCTGGTTATGTTGGTAAATCATGTACCCCTCAGGCCTCAGTTTTCTTCTCTCAGCTGAGTAACAACCAGAAATAGATTATTCGATGCTCATATAGAACTTTTTTTAAAAAAATGTGTATACTAGCAAACCATGTTTTTATCTGTTTTCCCTCAACAATTTTATTAAGAAAATCTTGATAAACATTGTTAAAAGAATAAAACAATGATCAGTTTTATGCCCTCACCTAGATTAAAAACTGTTCGTTTCTTCATATTCTTTTTATTTTTAGGAACCATTTGAAAGTAATTTGCAGACAGCATGACATTTTTCTCTTAAATATTTCAGCATCTTCTAGAATAAGGACATTCTCCAATGTAACTATAATACCTTTATCACAATTTAAAAATGTAACAATAATTACCTGATAGCTTCTCTTATTCAAGTCATATTCAAATGTCCCCATTTATATAAAAATTGAATTTTATAGTTCTCTTTTCCCACCCCCACTTAGGAGCCAATTGTTTTTTTGTATTTTATATAGTGGTTATTCAAGACAACTTACAGTGTCATAAATTGCATGGGCTTTCATACAATGGCAGTTTTTCATTCCAATTGTTTGAGAAAATACATAATGGCAAAAATAAATGAATGAGTGAATAAGAATACCTGGTACATGGTAGTTATTTAGCATTTCCTTGCTGAATACATGAATTTAGTAATGTTTTTAGTTGACATTGCATTTTACTAAGCACAATTGCAACTGAATATATTTCTACACCAGTGCTATTTTTCTGTGTGAGATGCACTTTTAAATTTAGTCTACAGAATCTAAAAATAGCTAATGTGATTTTGATAATTTAATTATGCCCCTGTGTGGACCAAGCTCTGAGTATTAGCTCATTTAATTTTTATAACAAGCCCATACGGTACCATTTTATAGATGAAAAGACTGGACAAATTAAGTATTTTTCTAAAGATTTCAGAGTTAGCAAGAGATACAATCTAGATATAAACTTGAGTTTAAAGGCTTATCACATATGGTATAGTGCTCTGCAAGACAATACCAGCTGCATGAGGAGGGGGGGGTAGAGGGGGGGAGGGACCTCACCTGCCCTCTTGCACTTTCTCCTCAACCCCATCCAGCAGACAGGTGGGTAGCTGTCTGTCTGTTCTGTCATTGGAAACACTGCCAAACACTCTGCTTAATTCCTGCTGTGGCCTTAAGGGAACCCATTCTCTGTGAGAAAGCCTTTGGAAATATAAAGGACCAGTGCACTGTGTTGGTTTTTTTTGTTGTTGTTGTTGTTCAAAGAGAGTTTTGAGCAAGGTCATGTCTGTTTCCTGAATGGACAGGGTCAGGATAGGAAAACTGGAGGCTTTCCCAGTGCAGAGAGCCAAGATTTCACTGTGTCATAGCATTATTCTCTTTGAAGTAAATTTCCAGAAAATCAGACACACCCAAATCCAAACTTAAATACAAAACATATCCTAAATCCAACTAGGCCTGATTCAGGGAGTTGGTCACCATTTGGATTGCCTGCTCTTCTCTTCCCTTCCATTAGTGGAGATAACCACACCTTTCCTTTACTTTTCCTTTGGATTACTCTAATACAGCATATCCCTGATCCCGAATTGTCAGGAGGATAAATCAGAAAAGAGAAGGCATCGACTCTACTAAATATCTGATCCCATCACAGCTGCAGAGTTTGACCTGCCAGTGTAGACAATCCCTTATTTTCATGGTTTCATTCCCATAAAATGAATTTTTATTATTGGTTTTGTAAATCAGTGGTCCACTAACTTAAAATAAATAGAGCCACGCCCTCAACGAGAAAAGCCTTCCTACAAAACGAAGTGGGTGGCTTAAAAAATATATAGCCCCAGAACAGCATCCGGCCAGCAGTGGGCCTCTTTTGTGGGATTAGCTGGAAGTCTGCTAGCACATTTTGTAAAAACACACAAATAAACTAAATTAAATGTCTACTAAAAGTCAAAATGAATCATAAAAGTGATCAATACTATGTGTGAGGAAGACTTGTTTTTACAGATATAAAAACCCTGTATATGAGACATGTATTTCTAGATGTCTTATAAGCTAAACTCATGGAGAAGAAATCATGCAAGTTTGAACCACAAATGAAATGTGGAATCAGTCCCACAGCTTTCTATGTCACCCAATCTGTAAGTGCCCTAAATGCTCCTCATTCTGGGCACTAGGTAAATACTAAGCAGAGTGGCAATGTTTTTTCCTGTCTAGGCAAGTGTCATCACTTCTGTAAAGTCTCTGAGCTAGTGAGCACATTAAAAAGCACAATTTACCACAATTTGAAATATGCCTTTTGCTGGGCCACCTTCTCTTTTTGTGTGTGTGGCGTAAATTACTGTTACCTACTGGAAATCTGAGAATGTTAGTTGTCAGTTACCACTTATTAACATTAACCTTTCCTCTCCCAAATGCCAAAGAGTTCAAGCAGGTCTAATCAACATATTTTATTTTGCCCTTTTCAATAAGCTATTTGATAATACTTTTTGCTGCTAATAGAAGTTAAAAGAAAGAAAAAAAGAAGAAATCTGCCAGCCTTTGAGCATGTCTCAGTTCCTTAGAACAAACAGAATTTATGTCACTGCTCGTCAAGGTGTTTCAATGTGTCTGCATCTTGGAGGACCTGTGGAGACACGTCTTTCATTTATTAAAATACAAAACAAATATAAGTTATTCACATCCCACAATCTGGCACTGAGCCTCTTTTCATGCTACCAAGCAGCCATCTCTGTCACTACACACTATGATATAAGTCCCTTGTCCTAAACTTTCATTTGGTTTGCAGTTTGCCACATGCATTTTCTTCCTATCTCATTGACTTTTCCTTTCCAGCTTCTTTCAGGGGCTCCTCCTTCTCTGACTGTTCTTAAATGTCAGAGTGCTTTAATGTCCAATTCTCCATCTTCTCTTCTCTAAGGATAGCCTCCCTTGGGAGAGCTCCTCATTCCTAGGGCATTACATAGCACTGCTCCTGCTCATGTTCGTATCTCCAGTTTGGGGCTCTGTTCTCTAGATTATTACACCCACCTTCTTTTTTAAAAACTTAAAAAAAAATTAAATCTATGCCCTAGCTGATTTGGTTCAGTGAATAGAGCATCGGCCTGTGGCCTGAAGAGTCCTAGGTTCAATTCCAGTCAAGGTCACATGCCTGGGTTGCAGGCTCATTTCCCAGTAGAGGGTGTGCAGGAGACAGCCGAACAATAATTCTCTCACATCATTGATGTTTCTATTTCTCTCTCTAAAATCAATAAAAAAGCTATATTTAAAAAAATTAAATTTATTGCAGTGATATTAGTTAATAAAATTATATAGGCTTCAAGTATACAACTCTATAATACACCATCTGTCTATTATATTGTGTGTTTACCACACAAAGTCAAATCTCCTTCTGTCAACATATATTTGACCTCCTTTACCCTTTAAGACTGACCCATTCTGGTAACCACCATACTGTTGTCTGTGTCTATGAGTTTTTTTGTGTTTGTTTGTCTTGTTTGTTCATTTGTTACCCAAAATCTGACTAAGAATCTGTAATATTTTATACATTTATTATGACAAAATGGGAACTCTTGATATTTTTTCCAAAAGTGGACTTACTTTAGATTTCCCATTTTAATAAAATGTACTGCTACTGGTCAAGCCAATATCAGATGAGAAGCCTTGATTCCTCTTTTTTTTCCTGCATTTTCCATACACAATACAAATCCTGTCATCTCTTCCTCTAAAATATATCCTGAAGTTGTTCCCTCTGTGTCCACTGACATGCCCCTTACTCAAGCTACCACCGTCTCTCCAATAGGCAGCTAAAATAACCTCCAGGCTGCTTTCTAGCTTCCAGTCTCTCCCCTCTACAGTCTATACTTTACACAACAGAATGATTTAAAAAATAAGCGTAGATAAGATGATATAACTTCCTGGTTCAAATTCTAAAATAGCTTCCCATTAAGAGTCAAGAAAAATACAACCTCCTAACCATAGCTTACAAAACTCTGCATGGTCTTTGCCCCTTAACTCTGGCCACTTCCCCACACTCACTCTGCTGCAGTCCCTTTGGCTTTCTTCTAACACACAAAGGCCAGTTCTGTCCCATGGCCTTGCACCTGCTACTTTCTCTGCCCAAAACACTCTTTTTTCTGATCACCCAGGCCAGGAGTCGGCAAACTCATTAGTCAACAGAGCCAAATATCAACAGTACAATGATTGAAATTTCTTTTGAGAGCCAAATTTTTAAAACTTAAACTTCTTCTAACACCACTTCTTCAAAATAGACTTGCCCAGGCTGTGGTATTTTGTGGAAGAGCCACACTCAAGGGGCCAAAGAGCCGCATGTGGCCCACGAGCCGCGGTTTGCCGACCAATGACCCAGGCCATATGGACATGTCATCTCAGAGAAGATTTTCCTGCTCCTTCCCCCTTAAACCTGCCTCTCCCCCCGCATCTCACCTTAATCCCCAACTCCACATGCCACTTTCCTTTTCTTTGTGGTGGTGTTACTGCCTGGAAATAAATATATATATTGAAGTATCCATTGCCTGCCTCCTCCACCAGAATGGAAGCTCAGTGAGGACAGTAACTTTGCCTATCTTGTTCAGAGAGATTTCCTGTGTCTACAACCTGGAACAGTGCCTGACATGTATAACAGTCAATTAGTCAATTGATGTTTCAATTGAATCAATGCGTAATCAGCAGGAGTCCTTGAAAAATAGGGTAATTTAATCCATTATGAGATTTGTTTTGTTGCTTTTTGATGAATCATGTTTTTGTTTGTTTGTTTTTATACCAGTGGTCCACTAACCAAAAAAAGGGACATATCTATACTATACTCTCACAGAGAAACACTTTTTAAAAGTCTGGGTAGATGTGATTAAAAAGAAAAAAAAAAGAATTGCTGAAAAATTGGATTTATATTGTCACTTACTCACCAGAAATGGATTTTTTGCGTATATATCCAAATCCTTAAGAGATTATGGCATTGGGCTTTACACTTCAATGTGTGTAACAATCACCTAGGGGAGCTAGCTGGTGAATCTGGTATTCAGTTCTACATCTTGGTTTGTTAATAAGCCCCAGGTGACCTTGATGCAGCTGTACCATGAACTGCTGTGAGAAATACTGGGCTGTGAGTTTTGTCATTTATCTTATAACTCTGAGGAAAATAGTTTATACCTGTCTGATTTCTCTTTCATAGAGAACAGGATTTTGTCGCTTAGGTGCCCAGTGCTGGACTCCGGAAGACCACAGCTCAGTCATGTGAGATACCTGCCAACCATGAGGAAGCCCAAGGGATGGGCCAGTGCAAAGGGAAACCTCCTTGACATTCTGTTGTAAGCACCAAATAGAAAGCGTAGGCAAGAAAGCAGATGCAGAGCCGAAGACCAGGAAGACAATGAGAGGCCAACAAGAGAATCTCAGGATGGAGGAAGAGATTTTCATAAATGAAAATGAGGTCTTCACAAACTGCCTGGGTCAGTCTCTTGTAAAAGTACAAGCGCAGGTTAAACTTGCCCAGGTGGTAATAATGGAAAGGTACAGAGTTTTGCACCTTCCAGTTAGTGCAGGAGAAATGTGCTGTAACAGTACATAGTAGAGACCTTTGCTATGGTTGGGGTTTTGATCAGCAAGCCATTCCCTCATCCTTTAATTCCCAGGTCACACAGAGTGAGAGTCGACTAAGTGTTTTAGCCAATAAAGCAAGGTCATGGACATTTGCAGTATGTACACAGATTGTGATGTGGTAGGCAAACTGGGAGTTAGGCAGGGGATACAAGAGAAATATTTCTTTTTGGGTTTGACATATATTCGGCAATTTCAATTCTTAAAAGTCTGCCATCTTAATGTTATTAATAGCACTGTTTTTCAATTCCATAAATTTGGAGCAATTTAATTGATTCTTAAACTTACATTATGGCAAAATGTTTCCATGAGTACCTGTTTTAGGTCATTTGAATTGTAATAGTCATTTTAATCAAAGAGTTACCACACTTACATTCATTGAAAGTTTACCGATGAAAAAACTGAATCCTAGGGACCTTGAATGATTTCCCCAATGTCATATAACCATTAAATAGCAGAACTGGGATTCCACAGTCTGATCAAAGCCTGTGTCTTAGACGGGCTGCCTGGACTCAGTGCTAGCAGTCCAGCCTTGCTTTCCTCTCTACTGTCTGCCCAGTGTGCCCGACATCACAAGCTAGGGGTATTAGTAGCCCTGCCTGCCCCCCCCCCCGCCCCCCAAGGAGTCCCATCTAGTTGCCAAACTTGAATCCTGGGAGTGAGGAGGGGTTATACATAGTCAGAAGTGCTGAGACTGTACCCCTTGGTCCTGGAGGCAAATATTCTGGTCTGAATGGTGTTATGGGCCAGGCTGAGGGCCTCCTATCTACCTCAACCATGTTAGACCATTCTGCCTGCCGGGATATCTGACTGCTTCTTCCTTCTCTATCCCACTCTCACTCTCAGAAAACTGATCCTAATCTAGAGCTGCTGAATGTCAGGTGCCTGACACTTTTGCCTAATTCTTGATAGTAGTTTTATTGGCGATGGTCACTGGTTCCAGTATCATACCAATGAGTGTGTGCTGACTTTCCTTACCTGTATATTGGACACCTACTGGTTGACAATAATTAGCCCTTCTAGAAACTGGACACCACCCTATCCTACTCTATCAGGGTCCCACAATGCCTAGGGTTCCCTATACACTCAACTACTGATTGGCATTGGGGAGACCCAGGCCTTTGAGACTAATCTGTAGGCAAGAGGAGTTAGAAAAGGATGGCTTCTTAATTATGATGTACAGTTAACTTGTCCCAGCAAATAGGCCAGTCTCAAGGACAGAGGCCCTGCACATGAAAGGACTGAACAATCAAGTTAAAGGGGAGTTCAGATTTCTGGGTAAGATACACTTCAAACAGTGTTTATGCTATCTGGAGATCATGCTCAGGAAGCTGAGTTAGGAGAAACCTGCTTCCTTCCACTGTCTGGCTAAAGAGATAGGACACAGAAGGAAATCCTGATATAGAACTTTCTGTCCCAGAGAGCCAGAGAATCCCAAGTGGGAAATGGAACAGACCTTCATCCTTTTGCTGAGATTTTTTTTTTTTGTAGTGATTTGTCTAATTGCTTGTCTTCTGGGTAATAGTGTGATCCCTGGGAGGGCCACCAGTTTACTTTTGCTCACCATTGTATCTGTCTGGGATACAAAGAATGTGCTCAATCATTGTCAGTTACTGGAAACAATGAATAAGTGAATGGTGGAAAGAACAAACGACCCTCATATTAGAAAATAAACTATATTGAAGAAAATACAGGTCCCAACTGACTTCCCAGATACTGGATGAGATATCCTTAAAACCATGCACACAATCATTATAAGAGTCAAGATTATAATGATGAGCAGTAGAACTGTTTTCTGCATATGCATGTTGCACTTTTTAAATGACAACTGTAAAATGTCTTGCTAAAATCCTTAAGGCGCTGAAACATTTATATTTGATACCTATGCCAACAGAATGGATATATTTAATACATTGCTAGCTAAAAGCCATCTAAAAATTCCCTTTTTGTTTTACCCCTCACCCTTCTCTTTCTACCCCATGTGGAAAGGAAGACCTAGGCACCATGGTGCATAATTCTACTATAATATCACTCCCGAGATTATCTGGCTTTCATACATTTGTACATAACAGTTCTAATGTCACAGCAAGAATTTTTTTCCCTCCTGTTTATTTCTCTGAAGCGATAATAAGCAATCCTGTGTGACATCGCCTGTGGAGCGGTTGCCAGGCAGCAGAAAGAGATCTGCAGCAGGAGGCGGGAGAGTTGGGGGGAGAGGAGAGAAAAGCAGGAGAGGAGGTGGGAGGGAGGAGCGCTGAGCAAGTGGGGGTTGGGTTCTGAAACTGCTGAGCCAGAATTCTACCTCCTGTCATCCTTCATGTTCCAGGCACATAATGAGCCAATAAGCTGAACCTTGGAGGGGAAATAAAGATGGATAAGAAACAGTTGAATGTTGTCATTAAATAGGGTGTCAGAAATGTTTCTTATTTTGTGAAGAAAGGGTTTCAGATTTTTTTTTTTTTTTTTTGCTGAACTTTGCTTCTTGGGAAATGCAACTCTACAAATATCATAAAAGGGCCAGCTTCTCAGTGGGCCTGCTTTGCTCTAAAGCAACAAATAATTAGTGCATAATATCTTCCAGCACTCTGCATGAGGAACATGCACATTCTAACTTGAAAGGCTTCAACTTCTTTCATTGTGTGGGAAAGGAAAGCACAGAGGAAGGGTACTTAACCCTTGAGGGAAAATGCAGTATTAAGAGGCATCTCTGTACCTGAGAGACAAGAGGTCATTCAAGGTGTTTCTGGAAGCTGCCTCCTCAGTGTGAGGCTTTCTGCAGTTTTGGAAATTGAGACCTGCAGCTGAATCCCATCTCCTGGCTTTGTACAAATATTTCTCTAATGAGATCAAATGATTGGACTGGGATCCTAGCATAAGAGGTGGAGGCAGATGGCATACAGGTCCCTCCATGCTGGTCTGGATGTCCCCCAGCACTGTGTATCTCGCCTTTTGCTAGCCTTCCAAGCTGTCTGCGACTACTTGGATACTGTCCAGTAGTAACAGACAATGATTTTTATTTAGATTTTTGATTATCCTTGTTAATCAAATAGAACCAGAACAGAAGTTTTGTTCAAAACAAACAATGTATTTACAGATAGCTTTGTTGGGCGGATGCACATTTTAAGGTTCTAAAGTTGCTAGTAATTTCTCTCAGAAGATGCAAACTCACCATCTGAGAGAAAAATAGGACAAGACATGTTAAAATGGCAAGATGGTCAGAAAGAACTTGGAATTAATGTAATACTGACCATGCTTCTTTTCCACTTTAGCAATGAAGGATGGAGGTGGAAGAAAGAATATAAAGTGAAGAACATTAACTCTGAAAATTGTGAGGTGTAACAGATGCGGTCCCTCCCCCATTTCCCATCATATACTTCTATTCAGTGGCTTGTTTGTTTGTGTTTTTTTTTTAGTCCCAACTAAGGTCATGAATGAATCAATCAAGGATAATCAATGATTTTCTGCACACTCCAGGAGGAAGATAATATGTCAGGAGAAAAATACTCTTCAACATAAGCATAAATCACACAGAGATAGGAAAGAGATTCAGATGTGGGATGAATCAGAGAGATGAATTGACTGAGAACAAGCAAGCAAACCAAATCCACCAAGAAGCAGGGCTAGATGCAGGGACAGTCTCATTCTGCTGGCTTTCAGAAGGCTAACATTTTTTTCTAAGGAACTGAAAAATATTTACAGACACTTGACAGTTCTGTAGGTAGCACAGTTGGAGTATGGACATTCATGCTCTCTGGAATATCCTGTGATTGAGGTTTTGTCTATACGGCACAGCGGGAGAAACTAATCAGGGAAGTTGCTGGTTCGCCTGACCACACTGGTTAACGACAATCTCCACAGAGCCTCCCTGGAAACTGGAGCTGCAATAGCACAAGCTTTCATGTGAAATTGCACTTTTAATAAAAGCAAAAGGAAAAGATGCTCTAGGGTCAGTTTTGTAGTTGTGCTGCAATGAAAATCTCTACCCAAAGTCCGTAATTGTTCTTCATGGCTTGCTTTTTCTAAATGTTCTCTTTTAATATTAGTTTTATTTTATCAAAGTTATACATGAATTTCAAAATGTTGATGGGGCTTTCCCGTGTCTAATTTGATATCCCCAAATTAATAGCAGTGGATGATAAAACCCGCACATGCTAAAGGCAGATCATCTTTGTAGACCTGGTCAAAACCCAATATTGTGACCATTACACCATCGTGTCCCTCCAGCCCAGCTACAAGGGGTTGCTCAGAGAATGAAAGACCATGTTTGTGATGGAGCTGACTGTCTAAAGTGAATGTGCAGTGAAAAAATATCCATATGAACTGCTTATGTAAAAGGCCATGTGGCTGGCAACGACAGGCAACCTTGAGGAAATAAAGGGCCTTCAGCTGATAGCCAGTAAGAAGTCAGTCCCTCAAAGAAATGGATTTTGCTAACAATCTGAAAGAGTTGTTGGCAAGTGGATTCTTCCCCAGTCGAGCATCCAGATAAGAATGTATCCCATCTGACACCTTGACTGGAGCCTTGTGAGACCCTGACTAGATGATCTAACCAAGTTGTGCCCAAATTCCTCCCATGGGAACTTTCAGGCAATAAATGTGCGTTCTAAGGCACGAGTTTGTAGAAATTTGTTACACAGCGACATTCTAGTAGAGTTAATAGAACAATCTAGAACAAGTTTTTTTTCCCCCCTCTGAGTCTGTTTCCTCACTTATTAAAAACAGTAAAGTAAAATAAAAATAAAGTGAATGTGCTAGCCCTGGCCAATATTTCTCAGTGGCTAGAGCATTGCCCGTGCACTGAAGGTTCTCAGATTTCATTCCTGGTCAAGTAACTTGGGTTGTTGTCAGATCCTGGCCTCAGTTGGGGCAATTGTATGAGGCTACCAATCAATGTGTCTCTCTCACACCAATGTTTCTCTCTCTCCCTCTCTCCCTCTACTCCCTCCCTTCCACTCTCTCTAAAAATCAATGGGAAAAATACCCTCAGATGAGGATTAAAAAAAAAAAAAAAGTGAATGTGCTAGCAGCATTGCCCCTTCATTTCCTCATTATTCTCTATCTCAAACCATGTAGGAGGGTTCCATGAGACATAAGTCACTACAGGAATGGAAATCAGAAGAGAATTATTGGAGGAAACTGACCTGTGTCTCCTGGAGTTTGGGAAGCCAGGAGCTTGAAGAGCAGCAGCATTTGGCTTAGTGTTTGTCCAATGTCAAGCAAAGGCATTATCTTGGATCATGAAGAAAGTAACCCAAGAGGATGGAAAAGATAAATTACTAACCTATTAGTAAGACAAAGGTTCTGGTCCAATTGAAATTCAAAGTGAAATACATTTTGATGGGTTTACTCAGTTGGAACAGATTAGACACATTGCATTTTCTGCATGCCAATTACTCTTGGGAAAGGCGTAAGGAATGGAAGGGGAGCTCAAACACACTAGCCCCTTTATAAACACACCTGTGTGCAGTGCTTATAATGCACACATAACAGTCAGCATATCTTTCCTCATGAGGTTTAGACTGTTGAAAAGGTGTTAATGCAATTTACAATGGGATTGTGTTTTTTTATTTGCAGTGCAAATGGGAAAGGACTTTTGATCCATAGCCTTTCCAATGAAGAAGCAAGACATAATTTTCAGGGTAGGAAAGATAAAGAAAAATAGAATCTGCATCTCCCTTTGAAGATTGCAGCCCTAGCTGCCAAAAATAACAGAACAAATAGATTCCTGTGAGAGGATAAGCACCTTTTCGATTCTGGGAGCTTTGTCATTTTTCAAAACGAGCACATTTTTCATAGCTTGACACAGTGATCTTCAAGTGGATAAATGGATATGGTCAGAAGCAAGTTAATTCCTGTCTGGTCCTTTTTTTAAGGATAACAGATATCCTCAAAGAGAAGTAGCGAAAGGCATCCGTAGGTGAAGAAAATAAAGGCACAGTCTGAAAAGTGAATGGATTCAGAAACCAATTATGTTTAAGCACAGCTTTAAAAGATTCCTTAAATTATTCACATGACACACTACTGGAAAAGCCATGGTTTCTCTCAACTCTTCTCAAATGTTTTATTTTTGTTTCCAGAAATAACAGGTTTAATTAAACGTGCAAGATGTACTCAAGTGACCCAGACTAATGCTCAAAGGGATTTCGAAGTTGCTCAGAAGATTTCAGGAAGGATTGTGATGTGCCAGGCTCAGGCACTGCCAGAGAGAGCTGGTCTTCAGGGGAAGAGCATGAGCACCATGTATGGCTCCGTTACTGCTGTCAAAGCCAGTTATTACATTATTGGGAAAGAACGTTTCTGAAAGCAGCAAGCATTAAGTAAACTGGAAAAGAAATTAGCTTTATTAAACTCCTATGTGTGCCAGGGTACTTTCACTGTATTATTTCAAGTATATCTTAAAACAACCCAGAGGACATGGATATTATTGCCCCATTTTAAGATAACATAAGCCAAGACTCTGAGCAAGCCAATAGCAGGTCGTGTGAACCCAAGGCATTTGATGGCAAATTCAGTGCCCTTTCCGTGACGTTGACTTGTTCTCTGTGCTAATGAAGACACATGATCAGTGAATGTTGGCCCTATTCAGATCAAGGTGTCTGGTAATACACTGAAAATATCCTACCCTTTTACTCTAGAACAGCGATATCCTTGAGCAGCCCAGTTTGAACACAGTAGTATGGTAAGGATTATAAAGCAACATTAAGTATTTAATAGGAATCAACAGGCACGGTCACAGAATGTTGACAGTACGATTTACTGAACTTGAATACAAATGCTAGTTTCAGGAACACATAATGCAACCCTAAGAATTATTTTTGTATGAGAAGGAAAGAGAGAGAGAGAGAGAGAACAGCAAATCAAGACCACTGAAGCTACCTCAAGATGTTGCTATTTATCTGTGATTAGAAATTTGAAATAAAAACGGAATAAAAATCTTAAGCTTTAAAAGTGCATTATACATTTAACTACCAGAGCTATCTTTTTCTATAAGCCACAAAGATAATGAATGCAGCTTAGCATATACTGTGAGGAGATAAGACTAGCCTATATTATAATGGCTGTACAGAATAGCACCATAGCAAGTCACTTAGCTGTTAAGTATGAACTTTGAGTCAGGAGACGTGGGCTCCAATTCTGACATTACCATTAACCTGAGACTTTTCAAGTCAATTAATCTTTATTGGTTTTAGTTTCCCAGATGTTCTATGTAAAGGTACTTCAACATATGTCAGCATTCATGAGGATTTAAGAAGTGCATTCACAATGCATGTTATCAAAGGAATTTATAAAACAAGGATTTAGATTAGACTTCTTCCTAAGGTCCCATGATATTCGCACTTTTTATTAACTGAGATTTATTGAACATAGCCAAGTACTAGATTATTCCAGAAGTAATTCCAAATAAAACACAAGGATAAGTGAGCTTTTCTCAGAGTTCTCGGCCAAGGACACAGAGCATGTCAAGCTTTTCCAGCTACACAAACGTGACTGGAAACAGGATATAAAATGTGATGGGAAAGGGGAGATAGATTTACAAATAAGCTAAAGCATTTACATAAGACTTCCCGTTAATAATGTGTTGGGCTGTAGAAAGGGTACTGGGCCAGGAGTCAGCAGATCAATGGGATTCATTACAGGTTCTAGCACTGAATCGCTGCATGCCTTTGGCTGTCATTTATTCCCTCTGGTGCTTGGTTGCCACAGCCATAAAATGACTGCAGGGTTGTACTGCAGAGGTGAGATGGAGGATGGGCCAAAACGTCAGGGAGTCAGCCAAGAAAAAGCATATGTTTGAGGAAAGGCCACATTTTGAGAAAAAGCATCACATTTAACCAAACAGAAAAAATTGACACCTATGTAATCACATTAAAGTATCAAATAAAAGGAAAATTTCCAATAATTTAATATTTATACATAAAATAAATTAGTGTGAAAAAATCAGATTTCTTTGAAATTAAAAATATCCTCCAACTACTATTCTTAGTCAAAGTGTACTTATATAAAAAATAGGGATTCAGAGTAAGGATATTTCAAGAAACTATGGTAAAAGAAAACAGAAGAGTGTATCAGATATAACTTTAAATTGTATTCAACCACTATAAAAAGAAATGGATCTGAATCTGAATGTACTGGTATTGAAAGATGATGTCTAAAATACATTTTTACATTAAAAAACAATATAGAACAATACACAACCAGATATCTTTTTAAAAATATCCTATCTAATAAAAGAGTAATATGCAAATTGACCATCACTCCAACACACAAGATGGCCACCCCCATTTGGTCAAAGATGGCTGCCCCCATGTGGACAGAGATGGCTACCACAAGATGGCCAGCAGGGGAGGGCAGGTGGGAGGGACCAGGCCTAAAAGGAAGGGCAGTTGTGGGCGATCAGGCCAGGAGGGGAGAGCAGTTGAGGGGGACCAGGCCTGCAAGGGAGGACAGTTAGGGATGACCAGGCTGGCAGAGGAGGGAAGTTGGGGGCTACCGGGCCTGCAGGGAAGGCAGTTTGTGGGGATCCAGGCCTGCAGGGGAGAGCAGTTGGGGGTGGGGGTGGGGAGACCAGGCCTGCAGGGGAGGGAAGTTGGGGATGACCAGGCCAGCAGGGGAGGGCAGTTAGGGGCAATCAGGCTGGCAGGGGAGCAGTTAGGGGGTGATCATTCTGGCAGGCAGAAGCAGTTAGGGGCAATAAGGGAGGCAAGCAGGTGAGCAGTTGGAAGCCAGCAGTCCTGGATTGTGAGAGGAATGTCCAACTACCAGTTTAGGCCCGATCCTATCGGGATCGGACCTAAACGGGCAGTCGGACATCCCTTGAGTGTTCCCAGATTGGAGAGGGTGCAGGCTGGGCTGAGGGACACCCCTCCCACCCCCGTGCACAAATTTTGTGCACTGGGCCTCTAGTATTTACTATATTTGTCTTGTACCCAATGAGGATATATGCATGCATTACATTGTGTCATTTTAAACATAATTTTGGAGACACTAATAAAGAAATAAAGAAAAGGAATATAAGCTATAATGTCAGATATCACTGGGATTCATCCTAACCTTATTCCTTATTATCTCTGTATATTTGAATAAGTTAATTAAGTTTTCTTACCTACAGAACAGAGAAAAAAAATAGCTACTTTATAGTGTTATAAGGATTAAAGATAATATATGTAAAGCACCTGGAACATATTTAAATTTAATACATTGTAATTTTTATATGAAGATAGATGAAATGATCTTAGTTTATTTGTGGATCAGTGAAATTAATTCTTATTAGAATCTTTTATTGCCTGATGCAAACTTTTCTCCTCCTTCCCATCTTCCCAGTTAAAGAAATTAGAGAGCTGGAAAGAAGAGAATGAGAAGAGGCAGTGACAGAATGATGTTCCATTCTTCCTGTAGCTACAAAGCCTTGCTCTGGCAGCTCTTTTGTACATCATGGAGGAAATGTAAAAGTTTAAGCGTATTTGCTCTTGAAAAAACTGTAGCCTAGTAAAGTAGCAGATGGAAAAGGGTGCTTCCTAGAGACAGATTTCAACATCTTGTTGCACAATTCTATTCCTCATCCTTTCTCCACTCCCCCTTGGAGACAAACTCAGCAGGAGAAGAGAGAGGCTGTGATTCGAGGCAGCTGGTCATCCAACCAAAGAGTCTCAGCTAAACCATCTAAGATCAAACCAGGATTAAAGTCCCTTTCAATCTTTGGGGCAGTCCAGGAAGAAAAGCAAATAGAGCACAACTGACAGCAAACTGTTGTAATGATGGCTCAGAAGAAAGATTGGAACGTTGGTAAAAGGAAGAAAAAAGTTCAAAGCCTGTTGAATCTACGAGGGGACAAATAGATATTTTTGCTGTGAGTTTTTGTAAACCAACAAATGAAAATGGGTCAAAGTCCCTTTACTTAAGGAAAGGAGACGGCCCAGGTATGGTGAGTATTCTCCAGAGCTCTACACCTCCCTGTTTAGGATTAGGGTCACTGAATCACCTTTAGTCAAATTTCTTATGATCTCTACTTATTCAGGGTCACAGCTAGCTCATAAGAGTATGCAAAGAAAAATGCACTCTTTCCTCTGGCAGGGAGCACAGCCATGCAAGCAGAATAGGGGCTGGCTTTTATCCCCACTTGTCCTGTTGGTCAGGCCTCCTTGTGCAATGAGCAACAGCATAACTGTGTGCAGCAGCCCTGTGTCATATATGCAAAGTCCAATCAACCTGGAACCCAGGTTGTTCTCCTATCTTCTTATCTTTGTTCTTATATTTTCTTTCTTCTGAGCTTAAAACTGGCCATTTTCTCAAGGCCTACTAATGTCTAAAATTATAGCAAATGTTTGAAAATTAATACTCCAAATAATCCTATGATTTAGATACTATTATCATCCACTTCTTCCATGTGAAAAAAAAAACAAACCAAAATTTGAGAATGATTTAAGTTACTTACTCCATTTCACACAGCTATTTCATAAGAGAGCCAGGTTTATATGGCTCAAGAGCCCAATTTTTAACACTAGACCTCAGTCCCTTTCTAAGGACAAGATGGGATTAACATTCAAGCTGTTTTAAGTAAAGTCGTTAAAATTTCAGTTATATATTTGATTTGAGTAAGAGTAAAACTCTCTAAATATTAGAAATCTTTTGAATTTCCCAAATAAAAGTCATTATTGGGAATAAGTATAATGCATATACATTTTATTGATTTTAAAAGGAATTCTTATAGCCTGCCTCAATGCTAGAAAGTGATGACAATTTGCAACAGTCTCCAATTCAGAATTCAAGTGGTTCTCTCTGCCACCATCTGAGATCCAGTTGAATTGGCCTCCAGTGCCTATGCTGAGTACTGCTGTATGTCCACATGTAGCCCCCTGTGTGGGTGAAGAAGTTATAAATAGCCCTCCATATGAGCTGCTTCTTAACTCTAGGTCCAGAATGTACATGAGACTATAAAATGAGTGCTTGAGTTAGAGAAAGATCTCCTCTGTGACTTAACTCTTCATCAAAACCTACTCTGACACTGAAATTGGGATATGAACAGCCTCAGGGAGAAAAAAAAAGTCTAACATCCAGCTCAAGATCAAAGAAGCTCACTCAGACAGAAAACAGTCAGATTGCCAAGACGGTGCTTTAAAGCAGTTCTCCATCTGGTCTGCTTTTGAAAGATTAGCAAATTAATCACATGGAAGTATGAGTGAACAGAAAGTATAAAGCTATCCACAACAAACACAAACAACAGACAAAGCACTTTTACACACACACAAAAAAAGCCAAAAGGATGAAGCAAAATTCTCTAATGAGCAAGACCCTCTGGTAACCCAAGACAGTTATGTGCAGTGACAAGAAATAAATTTTGTTATTTTAAGCAGCAGGGATTTTAATATTTGCTATTGCAGCATAAACTAGTGTATCTTAACTAATAACAAACATTAAACATGATCAAAATATTAAATAGCAATTGAACAACAGATCATTGTGGAATTTAGTAATTAGAAATATAATTTAAAAACAAAATAAACACAATAAAACACTAAAATGCAAGAAAAAAGGATAAATATGGAAGATCGAACATATATTATGAAAAATAAGAATTACCAGTAAAGATGAAAATGTGGAGAAATAATAGAAGGTTTAACTAAAGTAACCTTTTCAGGTATAATAAAATGAAGGCTTTAGAAAGAAAAAATCTTTTCAGATATCAAGAGAACTTATTAAACAAAAAGCTATAATATAGCTTATTAGAGTCACATATTAACAAACTAAATAAAAAGTTAAAAATCTGAAATTGGACAAAAGTTTATGAGTACAATACAAACCAATGAAAATATTTTAAACAATCTCAGTGTTTTAAAACTGAGGGATGATTAAGTACACTATGGTGCTTCGACTTTATGCAATATTATGTATCCATTAAAGTTATTATTTGGAAGATCAGGTAACAACATGGTAAAATACGCACAATATAATGTAAAAATTTAAAAATAAATTCATAGATTTATGTATATCTACAAACAAAATTTTACATTTTAAATGAGCAGGCAGGTGAACTAAAAAAGATGTTGTGTCAGAGCAGTGAAATTAGAGATTGTTATTATAATATCCTATATAATAAAGAGGTAATATGCAAATTGACCATCACTCCAACACACAAGATGGCCACCCCCATGTGGACACAAGATGGCTGCCACAAGATGGCCTGCAGGGGCGGGCAGTTGGGAGGGACCAGGCCTGAAGGAGAGGGCAGTTGGGGGCAACCAGTCTACAGGGGAGGGCAGTTAGGGGCAATCGGGTCAGCAGGGGAGCCGTTAGGCCTCGATCAGGCTGGCAGAGGAGTGGTTAGGGGGTGATCAGGTTGGGGCAATCAGGCAGGCAGGCAGGTGAGCAGCTGGGAGCCAGCAGTCCTGGATTGTAAGAGGGATGTCCAACTGCCCTCAAGGTGTCCCAGATTGGAGAGGGTGCAGGCTGGACTGAGGAACACACACCCCCCCATGCATGAATTTTGTGCACCGGGCCTCTAGTTTATTATAATGATAAACTATAGTAAGCGATTAAGTTAATGCACAAGACTAAATGCACCTTTTTATTGCTTGAAGACTTGATTTAAATGAGACAGATCTTATGCCTTATGACTCATATTTAAGCAATTAATAAAGCCTAAAATGTCATCCATATTTCCAACTCTACCCCTGTCAGAGACATATTCTATGACTATTATCCTTTATTCTGAATTATAGAAATACTAGAGGCCTGGTGCACTAAATTCATGCATGGTAGGGTCCATCGGCCTGGCCAGCAGTCGGGATTTATTGGGGCCTTCCAGCTGCTGGCCAGGGCCTTCCTTCATTCTGCACTGCCCCCTGGTGGTGCACATCATAACAAGTGGTCAAACTCCCAGTTGGCCAAACTCCTGAAGGGACAATTTGCATGTTAACCTTTTATTATATAGGATAAACATATAAATATTTATTATAATGAAATTATTTTTAAATAAAAATAATTCAGTTGGAAACTATTTTAATCATTTTTGTAGTATTTCTGCTATCATTGTAATTAGTCTAGTATGTTTTATTTTTTTCATTACAATGTGGCTTTATTATTTTTTAGCAAAGTTATTAGATTTTGTTGATGGTGGTGGTGCCATGCTCCAAAATTGTGTTTGACCTATGTCAAAAATTCCTTCTTGCCCTTTGGCTCAGTGGATAGAACATCAGTCTGTGGCCCAAAGGGTCCTGGGTTTGATTCTGGTCAAGGGCATGTACCTTGGTTGCAGGCTTCTCCCTGGCCCAGGCCCTGGTCGGGCACTTCCAGGAGGCACCAATCGATGTATTTCTCTCACATAGATGTTTCTCTCTGTCTTTCCCTCTCTCTTCCACTCTCTCTAAAAGATCAATGGAAAAAATATGATCAAATGAGGATTAACAACAACAAAAATTCCTTCCATGGAAGAGTAAAGGTTATTGTTAATGCAAGCTGAGGCCCAGAAGGCACCTGAAGGTAGGTGACAATGATTAATAAATCTTTAGATCCTAAGGTCATATACAATTTCTATATTTGTTTCACCTTTTTAGGTAGAATAACATATTTAAGCATTTAAAATACATGCTAATATCACTATAATTGATAATATCTTTAATGAGTACTGAGTATTGGTGTCCTGGGTGGGCGTCCATTAATGCCAGGGTTCTTGTCCCAGCATTACGAAGGGTTCAGCAATCTGAAGAAAGGCTGATGCATAGATTAAGAAGGAGTCCAAAGACAAAAGATAGTTTTGGAAGGCATTGGGGGTCAGAGGAGCTTTAGCTAAAGGAGTTAAAGACTACCCCTTGACTCAGGAACCAGTGCTTTTTATTAACACAATTTGTCCTAAGGCAAGGTGGAGATAATACACTTCAAAGGTAGGGTTTCAAAGGATAGGGTTTACAGAAGCATTCTCAGTTTGGGGAATAGCCTATAGCTGTCCAGGTGTTTGGCCAACAGGAGGCAATAATATGTAGATTAAGATGCCCTGAGCTGTCTGGCAGCAAAGGATTGTCCTATTCAGGTTTGGAGGATATGCTTTTTAGCCGTTCCAATAGGTAAACTACATATGTGGCTCAGCCCTTGTTGAGCCCCCATGCTTCACCAACCTTTTGATGAAACTCTTGCAATTTGACATGCTGAAACTGGCTTCTGGCAACTGAGCACATAAATCCAGTGCTGGCCAGATGCAATGATAAGTAAACAAGCCTTGGTCATGAATAGATCACAAAGTCTGCTGGATATGACTCAAAATAGATCACTGACTTCAAAAGCAAGGCTAAATAGTTCTTACATTCACAACATAATGTGGTATGTATTTATCATAATTTCATTTTTATAGAAAAAAATAGATTTTGAATAAATATATTACTAATGGAAGGAAATACACTAAAATTTAAATATGAATATTAGTAGGAAGTTACGTTTAGTTTCTTCATTTCCTTTGCCAGTTTTCTGTAACATCTATAAAAGTATGAATTACTTTTTTGTTAAAAATTAAAAAAAAATTAAACTACATAAAAATCAGCTTAAGAAAATAAAGTTATCAGGCCTATTTTTTAGGATTTATTTTATATTATTTTATTGAAGTACATAGATGGTGTAATTCTTATTTTTGAATGTGACTAGTCTTTCTAAACAAATTATTTTTATACATAGAATACTTTGTTAATATCAGCACTCCGCACCCACCTCCCAACCTCAGTCTAGTTGCACAGAGTGCTTGGTATTTCATTATATGAGTAGACTCCTGGTGAGCAAATCCATGTAGGCAGAATCTTTAACCAAGTTATATCTTAGCAAGGCTTATTTCTTTCAGGTATGCTGCACAAATATACTCTCATTGGCTCTCTACCTCCTGTAGTCATCTTCAAGGACTTAGTATTAACCATGACCTCTTCCCCCTTTGAATATGAAAAATTCATCTCAGGTTGCACTCTGTCATTTTTGTGATTTTAATGAATTATGAAAGTCAGATCTTATAAGACTCCTCCACCCACATCTTCCCCCAGCTCCCCACACTTTGCATTTTCCATTGCCTCTGAGCCTGAAGTTCCATTCATTTGAAAACTATTCTTGGAAAGGTCTCCCCTCCTCCAGCTGTTAATCTGTCATTAATGGACCATAAGTCATTCAGATATACGGCACTATTATGCAACCTCAACAGAGTGGAAAAAATCGTTTGCTTTACTGTCAATGTAAAAAACTTTTATCTTCTTTGACAGTTTTATTCAGAAAACCTCAGCTTTATTTTTATTTGATTCTAATGATGGTTTTCAGAAATTGATGTAAGTAAAAGTTTAGTACAATGACAGCTGTCATGATGTCTGTGGTGGTTTCTTTCAAGGAGTGTTTATTGAGAAGATGCATTTTAAATACAGTGCATCATCTTTGGTACCGTGGATGGGAGTAAATTATTCAGAGCTGGTAATGTAGTAGTATTTACTCAGTCTGGAATTTAACTGAGGAAAACCCATTTTGTTTTATCCTATCTCTCTCCTTCCCAGAAGTTCCTTCAACAAAGCTTAGATTCACAGATATTTCCACAGCTTTGAATTTATAGCAATTGTTGTTGATTATCCTTACAAGGTAAAATGACCTTCACATTGTCTACTCAAAAATAATGACTGGAAATGCATTCAGGATGCATTGGACTAATGAAATGGCTTTTTGCTCCTTTATTTACTATGGATTAGACATATGCATAACAATCTGAGGTTGTTTTATTTTGGAGGTACATTAACAGGATTAAGCAAAATTATGGCTTTACTTATATTTTCTAAATCATTTTTATTTAGTGGGGAAATATTAACCACATCTGACTTTCCAAGTTGTAATGAATTGAGGCTTAGTTAGTAGTGGTTAAAATACAGAGACCAAAGCCTATATTCTGAAAATAATTTTATTTGGAAATATTTACATTGGCTTTTCACAAAGCTCTGTGACCACCTGAAGTCTACATTAGCCCCAATAATGTTCTACCTAATGGCAGTTCATTTGATTGTTACTAATTTTGCTGTAGAATATTATGCTTCACGGAAATAAGCGCAGTGGTAGCTGAGGAAGCAAAGCTATGACGCCTGCACATTTTCAGTCTTCAGAGATTTAAGTCTGAGCAATCTGAAATATCCCCCCCCAGTACAACTGCTAAATTAATGACAATTTAAATGATTTTTAAGACGGCCTTATTGTTTCAAAGGAACAGCTAGCTAAGGTTAGTTCACAAATGAACATTTAATATCTAATCCAAGGTGAGCTTTTCCTCTCAAAGCTTATTTTATTTCAGAATTGCAGTAACATAAAACAGGCAAGTAAAATACAATGAGGAATTGTTCTTTTGTTTGTTTTATGTGTTTGCTTACCTCGATGGAGGCAGGGTGAATGATCACTGCTCTGGAACCAATGAACAGAAAGCCTCACAGGAGTGTCTTCAAATATTAGAGATTTGTTTCAAAAAGTTATTTGCAGCGATGCACTGTCTCTGGGGAAGTAGGCATATTATAATAAAAGATGACATTAAACACTATCTTCTATGGTATGCAATTTTGTTTTTAGGAATTAAGTGAAAAGGCAGAAAGTTCTTTTAAAATCTATCTTCTTTTTCTTTTTTTCCTCACAGATTGCATCTTTATGCTAAATTCCTCAGTCTTCACTGAGGAAAAAAACATGTTAGTGAGGGGATTATATTCCCATTTCACCCTAATTACTTTAAAAGGAAAAAGTTCAAATCAAACAATGAAGCTTTTCTAAATCTGAAAATGTTTCCAATCTAAAGATCTAAAGGCCCTGACAGTTTATAAGCTCTGCCTGCATAATATAGGCAGGATGGTAAACACAGCTTCAAGAAATTATAAGCGATGCTTTCTAGACAGTATTAGCTTTTATCCTCACTAGATGAAATCTTATAATACCAGGCTGAATTGCTCCATTGCATTTAAACAAAAAACATACAGATTTAGCAAATGTTAAAAAGAACATTAATTTCACTGTAGTTAAGAAAAGATAATTCACTACTTAATAGAAAATTATACATTGGACTACCATCTAATTCTTGCAGATATATATTTTGTTAATTAACACAAGTGGAAATTTGCTTAGCAAATATCTAATGGGTGGGGTAGGATTCTATCAAAGTAATCCTAGAAAAAAGATCCTCTGATGTCTGCTATAATGTGTATACTTTTTTGTTCAACTGCTTACATTTAATCCCTTTTTGTCTATTTAGCTTGGGTGTGAGCAATTTATCACTGCACCAAATGTCCCTTCTCTACAGAAAGGATGGGGTTCTGCACAGTCAACCCTCTGGACCTCATTAGCAGACATCATCAGATGGAGTGAGAGGGAGGAGGGAGAATCATTGCTTCTCATGCACAGGCACGGTGATGCTGCCCAGCTGTAGTCCACCCAGACATCATGGCAGACACACCAGATCCAGCTGAGCATTTCCAGGGTCAGAGCCAGCAGACATATAATAGAGAAATATTTGTTACCCATCCAATCCTTCAAAACTGATTCCATATTTACATATACAGCAACCTCAAGCAATCATATTGTTTTGATTTATTCTGGGGGTACTTTTTAATGTTACTTAAGGGCCCTGAGAGCCTGTTTAAATACTTACAGATTTTTTTTAGTCCTATTTGCCTTTGTAATTTTTCAGAATTTGTTTTCAATTAATTTGTAGAATGAAAATCTGGTTTGGGATTTATGCAAACTTGAAGAGACTACTCAGTTGTTAACTGCCAATGCATTTGTTGTTCAAAACCACAAAACAAAAGTGCTTTTTGGAAGAAGCACCCTTAAATAAACAGATTATTTTCAATGCATGAATAAAACTACTTGGAATAATGTCTTCAAGGTAATGCAGTGTTCATTCTAGTCCCTATAATTCTTTGTTCTACCTGAAAGGACATCATATTTCTTTTTCACCTTTAGACCAAAGAAAAAAACATATAATAAAATTATTATAATTTATTTAATAGCACTCCGTATACATTATTAATTTAATTATAATAATAAATATATGATATTGCTTTTTATCCCTGTTTCACAAGTCAAGAAACTTAAGTCTCAAGATTTGATGGAAGTCTGCCTGGCTCCTGGCCAATCCACCCCACAATAATTGAATACAAAGAACTGTCCTGCTAAATGACAGAACCATTCCATTTCTTCCTCCCTGAGCTCTCCTCATGTCTGGTGACAGATGGACACTTTCCCTTTCTTTTTCAGTTGGTTCCTATGATTAAGACGATGATGCTTGGAGTTAGGGTGAACCTGGGTTTGAATTCCAGCAATAATTCCATGGATACGAAACCAAAAGTATAGGCAACAAAAGCAAAAATAGACAAGGAATACCATATTAAACTAAAAAGTTTCTGCACAGCAATGAAAGCAACAGTGTGAAAGGCAACCTATGGAATAGAAGGACATATTTGCAAACCAAACATCTGAAAAGGGATTAATTTCCAAAATACATGAGGAACTCCTACATACTCAACAGCAAAAAAATCTAATAACCTGATTTTAAAATTTGGCTAAGGACTTAAATAGAAATTTCTTCAAAGAAGACATATGCAT
The DNA here is from genome assembly GCA_026230045.1 of Corynorhinus townsendii. NCBI lineage: Eukaryota > Metazoa > Chordata > Mammalia > Chiroptera > Vespertilionidae > Corynorhinus > Corynorhinus townsendii. Next base: position 37,789,949 of record JAPDVU010000002.1, read on the forward strand.
AGCCAACAGGCATAGAAAAAATGCTTAATGTCACTAATTATCAGGGAAGTGCAAATCAAACCTACAATGAGATAGCATCTCACACCTGTCAAGAAGGCTACTATAAAAAACAATAACAACAACAAAAGACAGCATGTGTTGGCAAACATGTAGAGAAATTGGAACCTTTGTACATTTTTGGTGGGAATTCAAAATGGTACATTTGAACCAGCTACTTTGAATAATTGTGTGGAGGGTCCTTAAAAATTACAATTAGAATTACTATATGATCTAGCAATTCCACTGTGGTAGTTATCCAAAAGAATTGAAATCAGGATCTCAATGAGACATTAGAGATGAAAATTTGGTTTGGGATTTATGCAAATAAATTTCCATCAGCAGAAGAATAGATAAAATGTGGTATATACAAAGAATGGAATTTCTTTCAGCCTTAATAAAGAAGGAAATTCTCAATACGCAAAAAACATGGATGAACCCTAAATACATATGCTAAGTTAAATAAGCTAGTCACAGAAAGACAAATACTGCATGATTCCACTTATATGAGGTAGCTAAAATAGTAATACTCATAGAAATGAAGAATGGAATGCTGGTTTCCAAAGGCTGAGTTGAAAGAGAAAATGGGGCGTTACTAAACACATCAAAGATCATAAAGTTTCAGTTAAATAAGATGAAAAAGTTTTAGAGATCTACTGTACAACATTGTACATATAGTCAATGATGCTGCACTGTATACTTAGAAGTTTATTCAGAGGATATATCTCATTTTAGGTGTTCTTATCACAGTAACATAAAATATTAAAACTAAAAAATCTTACTGGCATTTTCATTAAGGAAGTATTAAATTTAATAGTTAACTTCAGGGAATTGATGATGTTGAATCTTTTTATTCAAGAAGAAAGTACACCTTTCTATTTGTCCAAATATTCTGTGTCCCTAGTAGTACTTTAAAATAATTTTTTCATTTCTTGTTTAGACTATTCTTATGTACTTTTGGCACTCTTTTGATATTTATTTGGTCTTTTCTTCCATTATATCTTCCAATTGATTGTTGTTTTGAAATCTGCAGACTATTAATTTCCAATATTCATTTGTATCAAGTGCCTTAATAAATTCTTTAATTTTTTTTTTGTTTTGAAAAATTTTTAACTGTATGATAAAGAATTTTACTTACAGGAAATATGTCCCAAAATCTTGGGGACAACTGATCTACATGATGACATCTATGCTCCTTAGTATAAAGGCCCTTCATAGCTGACACTTCCTGACGTCTTAGTTTCATTTGCTAGCATGCCACTACACACACATATTCAATGCTTATCATTAAAAATGCTTGTGGTTATCTGAATGCTAACATTTGTTGGATGCCTTTGCATTTGCTGTAGTTTCATAATTCTACTGTTTATAATTCTACTCGTGTATTTATCTGGAGAACTCTTCACTTTTTTGTGGACTTAGTTTGTGTCCCCTTTTCTGAGAAACATTTGGATCCCCCAGACATCTGTAGGTTCTCCCTTCTTTCTGTTTTCATAGTGCCTACTATATAACTGGCATCACACACCAATTAATACTTATGAGAAACTAATGAAAACCTAAGAGTAATCACCAGAGAAACAGCTGTTATAATTTCTTACTCAATATTCCCAATGGAGATGAAGCTATATAGGCAAACTGATCCTTTTTGCTACTAAGTTTCCCTCTTAGTTATGCTATTTTCAAAGAATGAAGCCAGAAAGAGTGTTACCTGGTTCTTTTTTAAAAGAATATTTATTTTCAACATTACAGTTTTGAGTTACAAGAGGAATCCCATAGAAATGTTTAGTGAATATGTGCAAACAACTGCATTTTACTAAACTTCATAAAAACTTAGGACCATCACTCAAATGAGTCATTCATTCAGGAGTTTCATTTACTCACAGAGCCTCAACTAACATTGTCTATAAAACAATTACTTCAAATCACTCTGCATCAAAATATTTAAATAGCTCTTTGGATATTTCTACAAGCTTCCTTCACGTGGTTTTAAAATAACCATGCTAGAGCTAAGCTCATTTTCTTTTCTACAGGGTGGATTTCTACCTCTGTGTTTGTTATGTTGAAGATCTCCTCAGCACAGTTCAGGTCATTATCAACTAGTTTTATTTAAGTAAGTGACTATATGCCTGAACAAATGAAACCAACCCCCTTCCTTCTCACTGTTCCTCCAGTATCCACTTCCCTTTACAATATTTTTCTTATTTGTACAAGTGGCACCATTATCATTTCAGATTGTCAAGAAAATTTTATAATTGTTTCTCTACTAAGATTTTATTTAAGCCTCACTCTCTCCCACACTTCCATATACATTGTTCTCAAATCATTTCTCTAATCTAATATGTATGATCTTGTGAATTCTGTTGGTATTCCTTTTATAATTCAAGGTACTGACAAAGTTCCCTCTGCCTATCTTATTTAGGAGGAAATCTTCTGTCTTCTAACCAAGCATTCACTACTCTCTCCATCTCTTTTAAATATTTTGTCCATCACTTGGAGCAGAAATTGCTAATGTGGTCAGAGCTTAGGATATTATTGGAGCTCCAGTTATTCTGAGGGTGGTTACTGTGTTAGAGACTAGCATTTATGAAAGATATTCTCTTTTGTACCTAATACTCCCATGTGATAAACGTACCCAAGCAAGGCATTGAGTTTTGAGGTAAGCCTTACTAAGCATCTCTGTTTCTACACTATCTCTTTTATGCTAATAACTGAATGGTGAGTTAAGCTTTGGTCTGCTCTGCAGACGCAGCCACCTCAGATAGAAACAAAAGGAATCAATAGTCCTGCTTTAAGCCATAAATAAGAACTCATTTTTATAAGGACTCCATATTTGAATTTGGGTCACTGATTTGACTGTGATAGACATTCATTTCCAAATTTGATGAAAAATGTTAACAAATGAAACCAAGAATTTAAATAAAAATGAATTTGAGATAACAAATAGTAAAGTACACCAAGTTACTTCATAACCAAATCTTTGAAATACAATTACATAAAAAAATCTTAAAAATAACCAGAGGAAAAAGACATATTACATACAAGGACTATGACTCAAGTGAGGGCAGAATTTTATATGACCCATGTGAAACATGGAGGCTAGGAGACAATGGAATGAAATCTTAAAGAGTTGGATGAAAAGACAAACATTCAACCAAGGATTCTATATCTAATAAACATATTACTTAAATCTAAGGCAAAATAAGTCATTTTCAGACAAACAAAAGCTTAGAGAACCTTGATATCAGGTAAACATTAAAAGAAATGTTAAAGGAAAATTTCCAGGCAGAACAAAAGATATAGTAGATGGAAACTTGTATCTGATAAAGAAATGTGGAGTTCTGGAAATGAAAAATATGTAAGCATAATATAGCTTTAAATTGTTTTAAAATTTTTTAATGATAAGTAACTTTTCAAAAATTTTATTTTATTGTTGACAGTATTACAGATGTCCCCCTTTACCCAGTTTTCCTCCCTTTACTCCCATCTTCCAGCCCTACCCCATCCCAGGCCTTCACCACACTATTCTCTGTGTCCATTGCTTATGAATATATGTATATAAGTTCTTTGTTAATCTATTCACATACCCCCCCCCCACCTTCCTTCTGAGGTATGTCAGTCTGTTCCATGCCTCATGTCTCTGGACCTATTTTGTTCATCAGTTTATTATTCTACTTACAAATGAGATTGTGTGATATTTCTCTTCTGACTGGCTTATTTCACTCAGCATAATACTCTCCAGGTCCATTCATGCTGTCTCAAATGGTAAGATATTCTTTTTTATAGCTGTATAGTGTTCCATTGTGTAAATGTACCTCAGCTTTTTTATTCACTCATCTACTGATTGGCACTTGGGCTGTTTGCAGATCTTAGCTATTATAAATAACGCTGCTATGAACACAGGGTGCATACATTCTTTCTGAGTGGTGTTTTGGGTTTCTTAGGATATATTCCTAGAAGTGAAATCACTAGGTCAAACAGCAGTTCCATTTTTAATATTTTTAGTAAATTCCATACTACTTGCTGTAGTGACTGCACCAATCTGCATTCCCACCAGCAGTGTATTAGAGTCCCTTTTCTCCACAGCCTCGTCAGCACTTGTTGTTTGTTGATTCGTTGATGGTAGTCATTTTGGCAGGTGTGAGGAGATATGTCATTGCAGTTTTAATTTGCATCTTTTTTTATAATTAGTGACAATAAGCATTTTTTCATATATCTCTTGGCCATCTGCATGTTCCCTTTGGAGAAGTGCCTATTCAGGCCCTGTGCCCATTTTTTAAATGGGTTATCTTCTTTTTTTTTTTTTTTGAGCTGTATGAATTCTTTATATATTTTGTAAATTAACCCCTTATCAGATGTGTCATTGACAGATATGTCCTCCCACACAGTGTGTTCCTTTTACATTTTGATAATGCTTTATTTTGCTGTGCGGAAGCTTTTTATGTTGATGTAGTCCCATTTATTTATTTTTTCCTTTGTTTCTCTTGCCCTAGGTAATGTATTGGTAAAAAATCTGCTGCATGAGATGTCTGAGATTTTTCTGCCTATGTTTTCTTTAACCTTTTAAAGCAAAAATGAAAATATATTGTGGTTTTTAGTACATATAGAAATAAAATGTGTGCAACAAATGCACAAAAAAGGTGAGGCACAAAATGGAAATATTGTTTTACAGTTTATTTGTTATATATGAAGTGATAGAGTATTATTTGAAGATAAAATGTGATGAAGTTACATGTTGTAAATACTAGAGAAATACACACACAGAGGACATGAAAGAGAGAGAGAGAGAGAGAGAGAGAGACATCAATGTGAGAGAGAAACATTGATTGGCTGCCTCATGCTCGTGCCACTACCAGGGATCGAACCCAAAATCAGGTATGTGCCATGACCAAGAACTGAACCCACAATCTTTTGGTGAATGGGATGATGCTCCAACAAACTGAGCAACACTAGTCAGGGCCCACTTGTTTATTTAAATGGCAATCAACACATTGCTTCTACAATTTATGTGGAAATGCAAGGGCTTGAAATTTTATTTAAAAATCTTGAAAAAACACCAACAATAAAGTTTGAGTATTTACAAATGATTTGAAGACATTTAAAAAAAAGCTAAAAAGAGAGTATGCTTTTAATATAAGAATAGACAGATCAATGGAGTAGGCAGAGAGTCCAGAAGTGAGCCCATATATTCACTGTGAAGTTTTAACTGAGGCTCCAAACCAATCCAATGGAGAAAGAAGCATCTCTTCAACAAATGATGCTGGGACAATAGGATCATGATATAGAGGAGAAACTTGCCTCAGACCTCACTTCATACATAAAGTGTAACTTTAAATGTATCTCAGAACTAAAGATAAAAGCAAAAACTTGCCCTTGCAGTGTTGTTAAGTGGTTAGAGCATTGGCCCAGGCACCAAAGGGTTTCAGGTGTGATTCCCAGTCAAAAGCATGTATCTGGGTTGCGGGTTTGTTCCTGAACCCAGGAGCATGTATAGGAAGCAACAAATCTCTCTCTCTCTCTCCCCCACTCTCTCTCTCTTTCTCTTTCTCTCTCTCTTCTTCCTTTCTACTTTCTCTGAAAAGCAATGGGAAAAAAATGCCCTCATGTGAAGAAAACAAAACAAAAAACAACCAAAACAAAACAAGCTAAAACTCGAAATCTTCCAGAAGAAAACATCTATATATAAAAGCCCCGCAGCTGAATGGCGGAATGACCAGAACAACTGGTTGACAAGTCGCTATGAGGTGCACTGACCACCAGGGGAAAGACACTCAATGCAGGAGCTTCCCCGGTGGTCAGTGCACTCCCACAGTGGAAGCACCACTCAGCTGACTGGGATGAGTGGTGCTCCCACAGTGGGCTGATCCCCTCAGGTCACTTCCCCAACCAGTGCACGAATCCGTTCACCAGGCCTCTAATAGAATACTATTTTCAATATCTTAAGATACACACATATTTCTTAGTCAGGACATAAAAGGTAATAGTTATAAATAATTGCTAAAATGTATATCATCAAGATTAAAGACACTGTTTAGTAAGCATACAGATAAGCCTCAGATGAGCAGAAAATATTTGCAATGCTTATATATGACAATAAACTTATATTATCCAGAGTAAACCAGCAACTCCTACAATTTAATAAAAATAAAGACTAGTTTGATCAAAACATGATCAAAAACGCCTGACCAGTATAGCTCAGTGGTTGAGCATCAAACTATGAACCAGGAGGGCATGGTTCGATTCCTGGTCAGGGCACATACCCAGGCTGTGGGCTTGATCCCAGTAAGGGGTGTGCAGGAGGCAGCTAATCAATGATTCTCTCTCATCATTGATGTTTCAATCTCTCCCTTTCCCTTCCACTCTGAAATCAATAAAAATATATATTTTTTAAAAACCATCAACAAAATATCTGTGGTTTTCTCCATGGGAGGATGGTGAATTTACTGATTGGGAGAGCAATGGAATTTTTCTGGGATGTTAAAATAGTCTATATTTTGATCTAGATGTGGACTACATTGGTGTACTAGTATGTTCAGAACTCATCAAAGGGTACACTTAAGATCTATGCCTCTCTCTTTTTAAAATGATACCTGGATAGAAAAAAAGTATAAATGTCCAAATTTGCTACATACCAATCCTATATAATAAAAGGCTAATATGCAAATAGACTGAACATCAGAATGACGGGTCGCTATGACATGCACTGACCACCAGGCAGCAGACACTCAACCCAGAAGCTGCCCCTTGGTGGTCAATGCGCACCCATGGGGGGAGTGCTGCTCAGCCAGAAGCTGGGCTGACAGCTGGCGAGCACAGCAGTGGTAGTGGGAGCCTCTCCCATCTCCACAACAGCGCTAAGGATGTTTGACTGCTGGCTTACCTCCCCCCGACCAAGTGCACAAATTCCATGCACTGAGCCTCTAGGTCTGTAATAATTTCCTCTTTTGTATTATGAAAATGAGTAATCATGTCAAATCATTTATGTTATTAAAAATGTAGCTTGTTTAAAAAGATCATCAATGTGACCAATGTGCTTAAATCTAGAAAGCTTGTTTGCTGTAGGATGTATGAGATATAAAACCATCACCTGAGTTCATGTCATAGTAAATAATGCTTTGCTGTGGATAATGGAAATGCTTTATACCCATCATTTTTTCACTTGCTAATACAAATAATAAGGTAGCATTTTAAGATGATGAAAAATGATTCTCTAGGCAGCATGATGTGGCAAAAAGAACAATGCGCTGAAGTCAGGAGGTCTGCACTGTGTTCTTGGAGCTGCCACTTTGTAACTGTGCATTGAACCCTGGAGAAATCCCCAGCGTCTCTGGCCTCCCCTTCCCTCATTTACAAAATGAAGTGATTGACCTGAGTGACCTCCAAGGTCCTTCCTCCCTCTAACATTCTGTGATCTATGATCCATTCCTTGAACTATGACTGCAGGTGTCCTCTGTTTTGACATTTTAATATGTCATGGCACTTATGCTTATTTTCATTCATTATATTAAAGTTCAAATTCAGGAAGCAATTTTAAGAATATCAGAAATATAAATTAATTTTAGTCGATATTTATGATTCGGTTAGCACATTATTTGTTATTAAGGTCACATAAAGAACTAATCATCCTCACTCTGAGTCCCGAGGCATAGTGTATATTATAATAACATAAATCATATTAATGTGAATGCGAGATTAATTTAAAAAAGAAACAAATTACATGCTTTGCTTAGTATTTACATATTAGATGTTATAAATTTATTTGTTATTCATGGTAATAACGTTAATTACAATAAATTTGTTTTATATTCATGTAGGTGTCACACACTTCTGGAATTTAGCATTTATAATACAGGAATAAATGGCCACTAGCCTTTTACTCTCATATTTCAGATGTAGTTATTCAAATGAATAGTCACAAAATTAACAAGCTATGAAACTGAGAATAAATGATCTGGTAGTTGCATTTTCTTGATTTTGACACAATATCAAAATATGTAATTTCTTACCTCTGGCATTTATTCATTAATTTCATGTAATTATTGATTATTAACAGCCAGTGGCCTAACTGGAAATTATTTTGATCTGGGTTCAGCATTTGAAGAAGCTGGTTTAAGAGGGCCAGATATTCAATAGAACCAACATTCCTATTTTTTTTAAACTTATTGTTTAAAGTATTGCAAATGTCCCTGACCCCTCCCTCCTTTGACCCTCTCCATCCCACTCCTGCCCCCTCCCTAGGCCTTCCCCTGCACTAGTGTTTGTCCATGGGCTATGCATATATGCATATAAGTTCTTTGTTGAATCTTTTCCCGTCCTACCCTCCCTTCTGAAATATGTCAGTCTGTTGCATGTTTCAATGTCTCTGGATCTGTTTTGTTCATCAGTTTATTTTCTTCATTAGATTTCACATTTAAGTGAGATCATGTGATACTTGTCTTTCTCTGACTGGCTTATTTTGCTTAGTATAATTTTCTCCAGTAACATTAACTATTAACACATACTCTAGCTCCATATTGATGCCTCTTCACCTCTCCTAATTTTTATGAGAGGTAATGTGAGATGATACAAAGGATTAAAATCAAATAATCAAGACAGAAAACTGGTGTTGAAATTTTACCACTTAAAATAGGCTTTTTTTAGTCAAGTTTCTCATCCTCTCTAGGTCGATAATATGTAGATAACATTCAAATGTAACTTCATTTGTGAATATACCTCAAACTTTATAGGCAACTAATAAATATTAATTGAATATGGATTTGCATTCTATGTCTTCAGTCTAATTCCTAACTCTGTTTTCTTAATCCCTTCATTTTACAATTCTACTATATGAAAAACCCTTCTTCTATTGCCTCCCTTCCTGTTCTCATTGATATCCTATCCAGCTGATTCCTAGACATCCCTTCTCTGGCAACTAGACTCCCAGCTATTAACAGTGCACCCATTGGCTCCCACCATTGAGGTCAAACCATCCTACCTCTTCAGCCTCTTCCCAAAGCATGTCTGCTGCCCACCTTGACAGAGACCCTCAAGAAGCCACTCTTCTTTAGTAACATTGAAACCCTCAGGATGCTGCTGAAGAAAAGTATTTCTTCCCCAGTCCTATTTACCACTTAAATGGAGCACTGACCTAGCTTTCTCATTGGCAACCACCATTTTTCTATAGTCCATTCTTGGATTCGTCCTTGAGTTACTCTTGATATCATTCCCTGGCTCAAAAATCTTTATTGACTTCTCATGGCTTATGATAAAGTAAAAATGTGTTATGTAAATTTTAAAAGCCTCCATTAATCTGGCCCAAATCTATGTTTCTAATCTTAGTCTCTTGCAAACCTTTTTATTTTAGTGAAACTGAACTGTTGCTTGTATGCCTTCCTTCTTTCTATCTTCAATGCTGTTTACATTCTCTCTACCAAGAATTCCTTTCCTCCTAACTCCATATACCCAAATGATGTTCATTGGTCACATGAAAACTCAACTCCACCAATTCCCAAATTTTTCTTAGATCACTGCAGGAAATAATCTCTTTCTGCAGCATGTTGGCTGTGCCCCTTTCTTGGCCCTCACAACTTTCCACATGTGCCTGTCTATTGAGATATATGTATTATATCCCTATGTGTTCCTTGATTGCAGAACTCGTGTGTGATTCAGCTGTGACCGCCTAAAAACATAGCATCATGCTTTATAGAAAACAGCTTTGTAATAAATGAATGAGAGAAAATAGTTCTGTCTTAGTGAAACAAAATATTTTTCTGTAAACTTTGCTTAAAGGACATTTGCTGCAGAAAACCTAAATTTACAACGTCTATATAAGAATCCAGTGGAACCAAATTTGGCAAAGAGGGTGAATTTATTGTAAAGGTATAAGGACATTTTAGATACTGTAAGGGCTGAGGGATGGACTGCAACCAAAGGCCGGGGTACTTCAGGGAGACTGGGAAATAATTTCACTCCATTTCTCATTTATGATTCTTTCTGAATGTCTAATATTGTGTGATCTCTCTCTTGACTTACTTTTTTTTTGCTTTTTGGACCAAATTACAGATCTCAGCTGCAACAACTTTTGAATTTTTACTTCTCCCTTAGAAAATATCTATACTGCAACTGACATATCATAGTTATAATTCCTCATTCCAGGGAAGGATTCTAATGTACCTGGCATGGATCAAGTACACATCTTTAAAGCTGTCATCTTTGATTATAAAGAGTCACATTGTCGGACTTTTCTGGAAGGACTGCTCTTTCCCCAAAATCAAGTGCTTAGCAAGGCTCCCTGTTGCACCCAAGAATGTCTATAATCATTTGCATCTGTGGGAAGAAGTAGCTCCTTCAGAAAATATGTGGGTGGCACAAGCAACCCAGTAGGTGGCCAAGTCTATGGCTAGACTTCTAAAGAAGTCTACAAATTGTCAAAATTTAGGAACCACTATTCTGTAATTCTGCATGGCTGCTAGTTCTTCAAATATATTTTCTGAAATACTGTCCTTTGCATTTTGTTCCAGGTGTGTTAATTCAGTCTTTGGAGCCGTTATTAATGAAAGGTTCAAGTCAGAGTTATAGCTTTTGATGAAAACTTATGAAATCATTTTGACTGCTTGAGGCTGTTTATCTTTGAAATTGGCAAAAGATCGCTTTTGTCACTGAACCAGTTCCTGAAATAACCCCTCATCTTTAAATGAAGATAGAGTCATCCAGCAAGCTGTAAAGAATCATTATTCTTCCACGCTAGAGGACAGCTGACCTCCAACATAGGACTTCACAAGTTTGAAAAGGAAGATAAATCAGTCTGTTCTAAAAACAAAGTTATTTTAGCCATTAAGTGCCAGTTTCAGACATGATTGGAAATTGTTTTTTTTATCCCTTAATCTGTTGGATCCCTTCTCTGGACAGAGGAAAATCAAGTGAGGCAAAGTGATCCAAGGACCCATGTGTCAGAGGAAGGCAAGGGCAGATGCTTCTTACATGAGGTACAGCGGTAAGGCGAAGAACTGATGGCAGCATCAGGAAGTTGTTTCTGGGATCTTGGAGAAATCAAAGGAAGGAGAGTAAGTATCATATGCAATTAGGTGAATGACTACAGGTTCAGTAGGGACTAAACATTGAAAACTGAGTGGACTTGGAGTGAGGGGGAGGTAGGTAAAGAGAAAAACTGAGAATGAAGGGTAGTAGAGCAAGCAAATGTGGTGATCTATAGAAAAATCCATGGGAAAATTGTTGACAGTTAAATAAAATTATAATATCCAAATTTCTGCTGAGCCCTTTGTTATCAGTTAGTCATGTGTTCAGTTCCAACAAATGAAGCTCTCAATCAGGAATTGACTTATTGCTATAAACAAACATTCCAATGTGGACAAAACAGGCCCTTCCAGTCCAGTGATGCCACCTGGGACCTTCTTGTCTCTCCCCCCAGCTATACTTAGAGTAGATGCCTTTGGCTTATGATGGTCACCTTCTGACTGCCAAATGGATGCTTTATGTTCAGAACCTTTGCGTGCATCTCAAGTAGAAAAAAATGAGGAAACCTGAAGGTCTGAGTCTGTGACTACCTTAAATAGAATTGAAATATTGTTAATTTGAAGGAAGAAGAGAATTTGAGGAGGTACTAGTGATATTTGCCTTATCTTTAGCCTCAATTGCTTTACCCTCATTTAAATCAACTAACCCCCCCCCCCCTTTCATGAAAGATAATGGTGAACTATGAGATGGGGTTAGTGTGTGACATATAACTAGTCCTAGGAACTGGCAATTGACATAAAAGTACCTGAGTTGAGACTAATTTTTAACGTGGCCCTCTGCATGTTAGTCTTGAAGAAGGAAGGGAGAAGAAGGTAGATAGGAAGCATGGATGTTTGGGAAAGAAATAAGGTGCTGTGTGGTGTGGCTAATGTCAACCAATGGTTATTGGCACCAATTTACCTGCCAACAGGAACCCCCAATTTGGGGTGCAGTGAGGAAGGAAACTTTATTTTATGTAAAGCATTCAATGGGAACAAAGCATGACTGTGAAAACAGCACTGCTGGGAAACAGCTCAGTAGTGCTCCAGCTTGACTACTATGAGAACAGCACCCTGACGAGGCTGCCCCTGGGCCAGGTACCTCTTCAGCTAGGCAGCTCCCCTGGGTCCTCCATTGAGAAGCAGTCTTTTGTGGAAAGTGGCTCTAGGAGTTAGAGCCGAACTGGCTTATAGGGACAGAAGCCCCTGCTCCTGGTCCCTTATTGGTGAGATTAGAGCTGCTCTGATTGGTCAGGACGGTGCAGCTCTGACTGGGTGGGGAAAGCCTCTGTCCTACTGGTTAAAATAGATTCCAGGAACTCCTTTGTAAGTGCTGGATCAGGAAGCAGAAACACAGTGCAGGCAGGCAGTTTATCCGCACAGAGGCAGGCAATGTAGTCCAGAGGCTTCTCCGTGAAGTGCAGTTTGGTGGAAGGCCCCTGTGCAGAAATGACTGCTAGGCTCTGCTTCATTTGTTTGTTTGTTTATGTATTTATTGTGTAAGTCCAGGTAGCCATCAGGAGGCCTTCCTAGTCCTCAGAGTTCACACTAACATGCAGAAAGCTGTGGGTAAGTGATAGAACAGAGAGCTGAGGTGTTGGGGAAAGTTGAATTACAAGAGTCTGTCTGAAGTGCTAAGAGGTTCGGACCTATGCTTACAGCAATAGAGAACTTGTGAGGGATTTTTAAGCTGTAGAATCCATGAAGTGCAAGGTAGGATTCTGAAGAAATGGGTGAGATCATGACAAAGAGCACCCACATTTTTTGGCATCCATGTTCTAGATCTGAACTCAGATTGGAAACTCAAAATATAAAATGCCCCTATTTTCAAAGTTACATTAGACTTTCATAGAAAGTCACAAGTTATAAATCAGTTATTATTGTTATATCAAAGTAGTTTCTTTTTATATTCTTACCTGAATTTAAACTATTATTTAAAGAAAGAATCACAGGTTGATACTCATTAATACGCAACATAAAGTAATTCAGTTTGGTCCAGGATTAGAGGAAAGTTGTGTTACCAAACTGATGGGTGAAGGGATTCATAGCGTGGGTGGTCTATTCAAGAGCAAGACCTGGCTGTGGATAAGTAGTTTTACTTACTTGTAGTAAGTAGAAGACACAGAGGATTCACATCCACAACTCTATCTCCCCCCAAGGGAGGCTTAGTTGTTGCTAATATACAATATCTGTTCAATTACACATTGATTTTTTTCTTTGCAGTTGGCTATGGGGTTGGAATCCTGTCAAGTTCATCTTGTATACAATGGCATCTGCAAAATACTGTGCTACATTTTCACATTTAGCAAGGATAGCATTTACTAAGAATTGCCCAGACCTGAGGCCCTTGTCTATCTACCAGTTGAGAGAAAAATCATGTGTCAGAAAGACATCTGTTCCACGAGCAGCTTGAAATTATACAAGCACTAAAACAGGGTCATATCTGGGGCCCACTCTTCATAGTAAGGAATTTGTTACTTTCTGTTCCAGACAGAAACTACAAACTCTCTGGGAACAAAATTACCTCCTGTATTTGAAATAGCCTAAACAGCAGGTGTTGACAAAACAAAGACACATTGCCTTTTCCTCAAATGAAGCAAAGGTCCAGATCTTTACACCAAGCCAAGAGCCACAAAAAGGCTGGAATACGAGCTTTAATCAGCTCAGGTATCTCTTTCAAGAGAGAAGTTGAACACATTACTATTACCTGGATTTTGATTTAAGAACATGGTGCACAAAGCTTTTTGTAAGTTTATTTTGTTTACATTTGGTGTTCAAGAAGGTGTGTAATTCGCTGGACACTGTGACAGTTAATGGGAAAAAATATTACGCTGAAAATAAAAAATCAGCTCAATTCAACAGAACTAGATTTCTAATCTGCTATTTTATAGTACAAGTTGTGCTAAGTCAGGAACTCAAAAATTATCTGCATCTCTGTCTATCATCTTTCTGTCCTCCATCCGAGAATCCCCTTGTGTTTTTTTCCCAAAGAAGATTTAATTGAAGCTGCTCAGCCAAAATGTGAGCAGGGAAAGCAATTTCCTGAATAATGTGTACTGAAAAGTACAATAGATTCCTCCAGACTTACGAATGTGTAGTCAGCTGACATTCATGACATCAATAGTTATAAACCCATTGAAATTCCAAGCAACATAGTATAAACCTTCTGTGTGACCTGGATGGAGCAGGCTGAGAGCAAAGAGGCTTCGTGTAAAAAATAATTTTAATGCATTTTCTTGCAATTAAAAAAAATCAATTTATTGCCAATTAACATTTTAATCTAGATTTATTGACAGATTAATATGATAAACAAACATGGGAAGTTCAGAAACCAAAAACCAGAATGGTTTGGATGAGTGATAGAAAATAGGCCTCCTATTTTCAGTTTTAGACTCTAAGACTAGTGTTCTTGCATTTAGTTTTCTCAGATTCAAAGTAACAGTGACATTTCTCTAAATACTGTACTGTTTTAGGACCTTTCAGCATTGGGCTATTCTCACCAAGGTCATTGTTTGCAACAGCTCATGGAAATTTCTGAGAAATTTGTCTAAGCTATAGGAAACCAACAGTAAGACAGGATTTTAACCAGAATTAGTAAATGCATTCACGTTTGTTTGCCATGGCAATATTTCTCCTAAAAGAGAACTAGAGAGAAAAATGATGGATCCTTAATCTCTCATGGGGGAAGAAGAAAAGATGTTTGAAATTGTGTTTTTTTTTTTAAGTATAGCAATTTTGCAATAAAGCAAGATAGCTCATTTTTGTTGATGCCTGGAATACCCAGGAGAGTCCATTTGAAAGCAACAGGGCAATATGAACAGACTCTGAAATGTTCTTTACCTTTCATTGTATTGAGACTTCCTCAAGGAAATATCCAAACAGGACCCACAGCTCTGTGTATGAAGGTATTTACTCTGGAATTAGCAGGAATAGAAACTAGCTACAAGAAAATTTGGAAATAAACTAAATGTAAAAATATTTGAGAATAGTTACTTAGTTCTTCAATTGAGAATCATGGTGCCTCTAGTCTATAAAATACTTATAAACAAAGACAACTTGATTTAAACAGGCTTCTATATCAACAATAAACCTTGTTAACCATCCTTCTATTATACAAGTACTGCATTTTGGATATCACAATGCTAAGAAAACATAGTTTTGTGTGTGTGTGTGTGTGTGTGTGTGTGTGAGAGAGAGAGAGAGAGAGAGAGAGAGAGAGAGAGAGAGAGAGAGAGAGAGAGACCGAGAGACCGAGAGACCGAGAGAGAGAAAGAGAAAGAGAGAGAGAGAGAGAACTCTTAGATGGTATGCTTAATTTATCAAGTGCTAGCAACATATTATATATGAGGTAGTAATGAGTAAATACCACGATATCCATAATGGTAGCTTTTTAAAAAATATATTCTAATTTCAGGGAATCCAGGAAGCCAGCAGTAGAGTTGGAGAAGACAGACAGTTCTTCAGCTCAGAAGTTGTGTAAGGGGAGAGCAGAAGAGATAGGACACATATCTATGAGTTGGCCTGTTTGTCATCCTCCCTGTGTAATGCCTCTGACTAGACTTTCTAAGGCCAAGGGGGCAGTGAATGGAGCCCAGGAAGATATTGATCACCTATCTACTGGCAAACATCACTTTTGCATAGAATTTCTCTGCTTTTAAAGATGAGTAGAAGAATAAAACACAGATGAGATTTATGAAAAAAATAATGCAAGTGAAGAAGAAACATTATTCTGAAAAACTCTGAGAGAAAAGCAGCTCTCTGAAACTGATCAACTAAAAGAATACAATAACATAAAACCTTTTTGGTATTCGCAATAAGATGAGCAAAGATGGTAAATAGAATGGGAGAGACAGTTATTAGAAGAAATCAGACTGAGTAAAAACAACAAGAAGAGGTGCAAAGCCAGTAAAATGAATTTAAAAATAACAATAAAAAGAAGGGGGGGAGTTGAAATTGAGGGATATTGGCACTGAAACTCAGTAGAAGAATAAAACCTTGCATTGAAAAAGTTACCCAGTCAGCATAACATAAAAAGAAAGAATAATCTGAAAATATAATGTGTGTTCTCCCAAAATAATGAAGAAAAGAAGAAAGGAATAAAAATAATAGTATGAAAGAGAACTAAAGTAAGTAATTTGTGTTTTTGCCTCCCTGACAAAGTTTATATAAAGCTACAAAAAGAAATTGACAGCCAGTTTGAAATGGAATTTCCAGGGCCAAGGGCAAAGAATATCCTTACATGATATTATTCTACAATGTCATTATAATTTTAGATATTTTACAACAGCATATTTTGCAATTATCCCAAACAAACTTACAAACTAATTCTTTGAATGGTTGGCAGCAATTAAAAAAAAAAAAAAAAAAGGACATGAAAGGATTTAATCCCTTGCAGAAGGAATTAAGGCACTGGGAAGGCACTTGAGCATCCTATATTGGCCCCTCTTGCCCTTTGTGCCAAGAGGGACTGTCTTCTCACAATCCAATTGCCCTCAGCTGTTACCTGAGCTTTCTGTTCATGCTGAGCTTGAAGCCTCATGGGGGCTGGTACCGTGGATCTGTCTCACACCCAATTGTGTGAACTGGGCCCTCACTGGAGAAGAAACCCGAGTTCCCTGAGATATGTGATCAGCACTGGGACCCTGCCAGCAGGCCAGGGGTTCCCAAGGCAGGTGCTGGGTGTGGAGGCCACGGGGGCATAGGCTACCAAGGAGACAGAACTGAACCTCACACCACCCTGCTTGGCCCCGGAGGATGGCTGGTTAGCCAGAGACGGGTAAGATTCCTCAAGGAAGGAACAACCTAAGACAGGCACGGTCGCAGAGGGGCCATCAGGAGAGAACTTGGGGGGGCAACAGAAGTGGGGCACAGACCCTCACCCCCCCAACATTGCAGGGGCTTGAACCCTCACCCCTTCTGAAGGAGGTCTCCTGCCCCCATGGCTGCTTCACGCTTCCCACACCCAGCTCAGAACGGGACCCAGGCAACAGAAAGAGACCTGGCCCCGCTCACATCGAGATACAGGTGACAGACAGACTTGGCCCAGCTCAGATCGGCACCCAGGTAACAGACAAGAGACTTGGCTCACAGCAGCTGCCCTATATCTAAATTCAGCCTAGCATCAGGAATGCTCAGGGCCCACTCAAGAATGCAAATAATCCTTCCACTAATATTTATAGGGTAAACTAAGATTGTTGGTAGAGTATTAAATTTGACAGTAAAATAGTAATCAAGTTTTCAGATTAATTTAAATAGGCTAATTGAAATAAGTGAATATTCAAGTAAAGTTAATTGTACTGGACAAAAAGCTGTTCTTAAAGTAATAACTAAAATTTCTATTGGTAGTTCATCTCATGGTAAAATTCCTGAATATGCAATGAACCTAAAGCAGTCATGTGTGTGGGGAAAAAAAATTTAAATTTAAAGTTATCAAGACTGCATTATAAAATTTACAAAAACCTCCATTAATAAAAAAAAGGGGGGGATAGTAGGGCAATATCATGTAAGGAAAAATATCCTATAAGTAAATTATATCTAGAAAATTTTTACTTTACCAAATTAAGTTTCATTTGCAATGCTAACAGCAAGACAGCCATTAAAAACACACATGGGGTCTAAATAAGACAAAGGAAAATTGTTTGAACAAAAATAAAAAGGATCCCAAATCAATCATATAGAAAAGATTCCTTTATTAACTTGTGGTCGAGAATATATTTGTATATTTTCAGAAAAAACCCCAAGACCAGATGGATTCCTGCAACAGAGAGGAATTGACAGGTGTGCTCCAACCACGAAGACAAGAGGAAAAAACAGTCCAGAGATGGAAGACCCTGACAACGCCTTGTCACGCGAGCAGTCAGCAGCTGTGCACCGCTGCAGGTTACCTAGGACCAAACCAGAGAGGGTCGGACCTGCATTGCCAACATGTGCCCACCATCCAGATATCATTGCTGACATGTACACATAAGGAACTGTTGGACATTGAAATTGGGTCTCAAACATTTTTTTTTTTGTCTTGTTTTGTTATTATATGTTTATTTCTAGTCTGCAAAGGCAAAACTTTTTAAAGGAAAGAAATGGTGGGAAAAAGATACAGAGGCAAAGAAGCATTGAACAGACTGTCAAACTACATTGGGAAGACAGGGGAGGTTGGGCCAGGGGTGCTGTAAGAGACCAACCGAAGGACTTGTACGCATGCATATAAGTACAACCAATGGATACAAGACACTGGGGTGGGGGGGGGGGGGAGGGTGGGCAGGTGAAGGCATGTACTGCGGGTTAGGGGAGGTCGGGGGGAGATCAATGGGGGGAAAAAAAGGAGACATATGTACTACTATTTGTAATACTTAAAACAATAAAACACACACACACACACACACACACACACACACAAAAAAAAAGAAAGAGACCAGCTATTTAATGTGTAAACATTGTAGATATTCTCCAGGTGTAAGCCAGGTAAAATAAGAATGAAACATGAATTTAAAAAATTTTGGCAACTATAATTAATAGTTGAGAGAGCGAGAGAGAAGGAAAGGGAGAATTTGGTTGTGCAGATGAAATTACTCATATTCTTTCAAGCAATTTTGATAATATCTAGGCAAACAAACACAGAAGCTACCACCACCACAAGAATGAAAAATTTACCTAGATTAGGTTTCTGTCTTTGGTGATAAATATATAAATACTACTGTTGAGAAACTATTTTGAAAAATCAAAATTTGAAAGATAAAGATCACACATCAAGCATTTAATTTTAAACTGACTTGATCTTTTTGGTCAAAGCAACAACAAAACATTAGACAAATATATAATGACTCAGGAAAAACATAATACACTTAACTGTATTATGGAGATAAATACATATTAAATTATTTTAAAAATTTTTTTAGTTTATCCTCACCTGAGGATTTTTTTTTTCCATTGATTTTTAGAGAGTGGAAGGGAGAAGGAGAGATACAGAGAGATCAAGTCTGTAACTGAGGTACAAGCCCTTGACCGGAATCGAACCCAAGACCCTTCAGTCCTCGGGCCGAGGCTCTGACTGCTGAACCAAACTGGCTAGGGCACATATTAAATTCTTATCTGCAGAGAAATGATGGGGTAGTGCTTTATTCTGAACTAAAAAAAAAAAAAAAAAAAGTAATGCTGTTTAAATATGGTTTTTGTAAAACTTAAAGGTAACTACAAATAAATTAATAATAGAATATTACGACATCTTATATATAAATGTTCTATTGTCTATTTGATGGCAGGCTAAAATGGAACCTGTGTCATATGAGTCTTATAATTTTAACTTCCTTATAAATAATATAAAAATTATACACAAAGTAATGTTTACTTTTTGTAGAATATTTAATGATAAAAAACATTCATGATATGTTAAGGACAAAAAACAAGAGGCTGTAAAAGTGTGCTTGTAAACACTGCCCCCCGCCAAACACACACATATGAGGAGCATCCCTAAAAACCTAAAACGAAGTTATTGGTTGATCATGAGATTGAAGGTTATATTTTTATATTTTAATATATTTCTCTTTTTAATATTTTCAAACTATCTTCAATGATGATGCACTTTTACTATAATCAGAACAAATTGACAAAGAGTTAATTAAAATAAATATATGTACAAAATTTTAAATAATTCAGAAAATAAAAGATTTCCACTGTTATGTCACAATATGTAAAAATAGTCATATGGCTAGTCTTCAATTTTGGAGGATATTGTTGGAATAAACATGTTACATGGTTCACATCATCACCATTAAATATTTTTTCTCAAATAACCTCTAAAATAATTATGGAAAACTACCCACTCATACATTTTAAATTAATATAAATGTCTTATTGTAAGTAGTTAGTTGCCACAAATGTAATTTCCAGTGTTTTGGAAACATTGACATTTTAAAATAAAATTATTATATCCCTTTTGAAACTGTATCCAATAGAACCTAAATAGAATAGAATAAACAGAATCTAAATGCCTTAGTAACAATATCCACTTAAAAATAGAAGAATCTCTCAGAGACAGAAATGTTACATAAAATTCTTCTTTCTTCTTGAATTTATATTTTTATCCCACTTGCCTCATGTAATTTTATTTTAATTTTTTATTCATTAATTGTTTTTTACTAATCTCTATTTCATTAGTCTGTAGCAGAAATGAAAATGAATATACATGTTGATGTTTTCATTTGCCTCTGAACATAGGGTCTAAATATTAAAAGTGTTTTTACTTCTAGATTGATTTATCATCATAATAATTAATACACAATTGACCAAAAGATCCACATAGTAAAAAACTTAATGACTTAATGAATAATAAACACAAACAACATTAGAAATGTATATTTTACTAAAATATACACATTGCATAATATAGATGGATATCATTGTTGTTTATCAATGTGCTTATTGTTGGAATAAGAGTGCTTTAAGTATCATTCTAATCCTATGTTGCATTTTTTATAAATACAGCAATTTAAGAAAAAACTCCATTTTAATAAATAGATAAGTAGATGGGATGGCAAGACATTTTATGTTGCAATGTTCAATTATTTGAATTTATTCTGAATTATGTGTCAAAGAAACACAGTGCTCTATCATCAAAATAATATTTAATGATCTTTCAGTGGATAAATAAATTATATTCTCCAATGTTTTAGAAAAAATATGGAAACCATTTGACTTGTAAAGACTTTTTTTTAACCTGGTCAATAGAGTTATTCACTTTCTTGGATAGGGAGAGTAAACCAAATAAGTTTTATAGACTCAATTTCTTATTAATTACTAGAGGCCTGGTGCATGAATTCGTGCACAGGTGTGGTCCCTTGTCCTGACCAGCAATCAGGGTCCATCTGGACTGTCTGGCCACCAGGGGAGGGGGTGCAGGAGGTTGGACAGCCAGTCCCCCGGGGGTGATCATGGGGCCAGGCGGAGGGGTGGGGTGGAAGGGGCTGAGGGCAATTGGCTGTGGGAACACACTGACCACCAGGAGCTGGCCCCTGGTGGTCAGTGCATGTCATAGCAACTGGTCGACTGGTTGTTCCGGTCATTCCGGTCATTTGGTCATAACGGTTGCTTTGGCTTTTTTATATATAGATAGTGCTACTCTGATTCTTAGAGGCATCTATTAAACCTAATATACAAAAAAAAGTGGAGGGAATCAAATGTTGATACATAACTTTTAAAATAAACTCATGTAACTACAATTGTGATAGGGGATTGTTTTATCAACCCTATGAGGTCACTATGATCTATTGTACAGTCTGCTTTCTTCAATCCCAGTCCCTAGCAACTAGTGATCTTTCTAGCACTAAAATTTAGCCTTTTTTTCCCCCTAAAAGTGTATATAAATGGAATAATAGAGTATTTGTCTTTTGTTTCTGGCTTGTTTCACTTAAAAATTCTTTGAAATTCATCCATGGTATTTTTTGCATGTTATCAATAAGTCCTTTCTGTTGCTGAATAATACCGTGGATGTACCACGACTGTTTATCCATTCACCAGTTGATAGATATTTGGGTTGTTTCTAGTTAGAGGCCATGACAAATAAAGTATATATGAACATTTAAGTAGGAGTTTTCAACTCTTTTGTGGAAATACCAGGGAGTGAGATTTCTCTGTTTTGGAATTTGGAATGGGTTCAAAATGCATTTTTATTTATTCCACTTAAAATGTGAAATATAAGCCTATACCATTCCAATATTATCTATCCTACACGTTTTAAAGAAAAAAATGAATTCCAACAACAAGGGATGCCTGGGTTGGCATCAAATCATAAATCTCAAGGGCTAGTGCTTCAGATTACGGTGTTGATTACTGAGAGAGGGCTGCTCACATGGACAGACCTGTGTAGCAGCTACATGTTAGGCAGTGGAAGTCATTTAATTTAAAGAGACTTTACAATAATACTGAGAAACATGGGGGAGTAAATAAAGTTGTAATAATGTGTTCTATAAAAATAAACCTTATTGTCAAGCTTTCACAGGCTATGTTGAGAAAAAATGCTTCCAGTATATTAAACAAAGAATATAAATTGTATAGTAGTTATGACTGAAATTTTCTTATAAAACTATTAAATGTGTATACATAAAATGAATGCATCAACTACCTTTGAGAGGAGAAATTTTACATGATTTTCCATTAAGTACCCTTTTACTGTATCCATTGTTTCTATAATGAGAATCTATATATTTTTATAATAAAAAAAAGAAGTCAACATCTTATCTTTAGATGAGCAAGGTTTTCAAAACAAAAAATAATATAAAGAATTGATTAATATAACTAGTGAAAAGTTAACCTTATATGTGTTATATATACCATCCACAAATTTAAAGGCAAATTACAGACAAAAGTACTGACAAAATATTAGCAATATATTTTATTTGGAAACTTATAACAATACTAGAGGCCCAGTGCACAAAATTCGTGCAAGGGGGAGGGGGTGTCCCTCAGCCAGCCTGCACCCTCTCCAATCTGGGACCCCTTGAGGGATGTCTGACTGATCCTGGTAGGATCGGGCCTAAAGGGGCAGTCGGACATCCCTCTCACAATCCAGGACTGCTGGCTCCCAACTGCTCACCTGCCTGCCTTCCTGATTGCCCCTAACCACTTCTGCCTGCCAGCCTGATCACCCCCTAACCACTCCCCCACCAGCCTGATTGATGTCTAACTGCTCCCCTGCCAGCCTGTTTGCCCTCAACTTCCCTCCTCTGCTGGCCTGGTCATCCCTAACTGCCCTCCCCTGCAGGCCTGATCCCTCCCAACTGCCCTCCCCTGCTGGCCATCTTGTGGTGGCCATCTTGTGTCCACATGGGGGTACCCATCTTTGACCACATGGGGGCAGCCATCTTGTGTGTTGGAGTGATGGTCAATTTGCATATTACTCTTTTATTAGATAGAATAGGATTGAAATGGTGGGGAAAGGGCAGTCTTTGCAGTCAAATGGGCCTGAGTTTGAGTCCAGGTTTCACAATGTATGACCTGTGTGACCAGTAACTCAAACTCTCTTGAGCATGAATGCTCTATATAATAGAACAGAATAAAATAGAGATATTAATATTAATTTCAGAGATTTTTATAAGGGCAACAACATGCATATTTAATATTACTTTATGTATGTTTATATAATTATGTATAAATGAGTACACATGAACTAATTCTACCATTTATTAGCATGTAATATGATGAAGCTCATTAACCTCTCTGAAATTCAGTTTTCTCAAATGTAAATTGGGTATAATAATAGCAATTATCTCATAACTTTTTTAGAGTGTTAAATACCTTTATAACATAGAAACATTTAGAACATTATCTGGCATATAGTAACCTATCCATGACTATTATTATTATTTTTAGGGAAAGCACCTCACATAGTACCTGCTGGGGAGGGCAGTTGTGGGTGATCAGGCCAGCAGGGGAGGGCAGTTTGGAGGGAGCTAGCCTGCAGGGAAGGGCAGTTGGGGGGCTCAGGCCTGCAGGGGAGAGCAGTTGGGGGGTCCAGGCCTGCAGGGGAGGGCAGTTGCGGGGGGGACTCAGGCCTGCAGGGGAGAGCAGTTGGAGGGTTCCAGGATGGCAGGGGAGCAGTTAGGCATCAATCAGGCTGGCTGGGGAGTGGTTAGGGGTGATCAGGCTGGCAGGCAGAAGCAGTTAGGGGCAATCAGGAAGGCAGGCAGGTGAGCAGTTGAGAGCCAGCAGTCCTGGATTGTGAGAGGGATGTCCGGCTTCCCCTACTGGGATCGGGCCTGAAGGGGAAGCCAGACATCCCTCAAGGGGCCCCAGATTGGAAAAGATGCAGGCTGGGCTGAGGAACACCCCCACCCCCCATGCACTAGTAACCTATAGGAAAGAAGTAAGAGTTTTCTACTGTGGAAAGTCATTATAAAATGGAAACTAGGTCAAGTGCCTGATACTCATCTATTATCCTATCTAATAAAGAGGGAATATGCAAATTCCCTCAAGATGGCGGTGCCCATAGCCACAAGATGGTTGTGCTCAGTCCCCTCAGCCCACTGGGGGGGGGGGGGGCGGTAGGTGTATGGTATGGCTGGATCCACCCTCAGCCCCCCAGCTGCCCAGGGCCGGCCCAAGGCACAGGCAAGCCTTGGATGGCAGCTGCCTGAGGCGCAGGTAACCAGGGCCGGCCAAAGCTTGCGCTGTCAGCAGTGGCAGCAGCAGAGGTGTGATGGGAGCATCGCTTTCCTCTAATCGCCGGGTTCCCTCCTGCCCCTGAGAGCTCCCGGACTGTGAGAGGGGGCAGGCTGGGGCTGAGGGACACCTCCTCCAGTGCATGAATTTTCATGCACTGGGCCTGTAGCAGAATATAAATGTAACAATAATAGTAGGGCTACTTTAATCATATACTTTATTTGCTTACCTTATATTCATTTTCTCAATAGCCCTGGGAAATAGGTTCTGCAGTTGGTATTATGTGTCTTGTACAGATGAAGGGACAGTTGTTTAGAGATGGGAAAAACTTCACCCAAAATCATCAGCCTAACCAAGAGGTGGAGGAAGGTTCCCTGGCTCTGACCCAGGGTTTCCTTTATACCATATCATCAAGTATGGCTTCTTGTAATTATATCTGCTTTCAGGTTTATTTTTATACCATACTCCTCTATCTACCGACCTGGAATGTAATTCAAATTCATCTCACTTATGAGATGTTTTACCTTCGAAGCCCTTCCTCTTGGCTCCTGAGGAGGCTCCCCAGAAGCATACACACCTTTGCTATGGGTTGGCTGCTCACACTGCCTGTAAAGAGTTCCAATCAGGCTGCTGGCTTCTATATAACCAAAACCAGCTGTAACTCAAGTGGAAGAAGACCATATGGGTTGAATGTAACCAATGGGAAGGATAAAGAACTAGACTGAATAAATAGCTGGGAATCCACCAAGTCAAGATCCAAACCCATCAATGCTCAGGCACTGTGTGGACAGCATGGGCTGCCTGCACAAAGCCACGGGACACTGACTGCCTCCGCCAGCATTCTCCCTTCTCCATCACCAGCACCATGGATCCCAAATCCCTCTAATCCTTGCAGCTTCACTTCAAGGTTCTCAATGCCAGATGATAGAAACTTTTTCTGACTCTAAGCAGTATGTTCTTTTTCTAAATTCTAAGATGGCAGTGATGGAAATCTATCCATCCTTGCTTTCTCTGGTGTGATAAGGTCCTGTCCCCATCAAGAATCAAACAATAGATCTTTGGGAGCCAAAAAAAAACCCACAAAAAACAAAACAAAACAAAAAAACAAACAAATAGACATTTATTACAGGCACACAAAGCAAATTTGTAGATCTGATAAAACCTTTCTTTGCAGTGGAGTTAAGCACCTAGAGCTTAAGATTCAAGAAACTTTCTCTTTCCCATCTTCTACCATCAACACACATGCACATACGAATCTTTCAAAGTACATCATAGGAAACATCCTCCCTCTAGCTTGTGACATTGTCAGTTAGAAAACAGGTACTTTATTACTGGTCACTCACTTCCAGCAAGTATAAATGGATTTATGACATCAAGGACTTTAAGCACCTAAAAATGCTTAAAAATGCTCTAAGCATATGAAAAGTGTTCTCATGTTATAGTTCTGAGACACAGAAGCTATTCTGTAACTTCTTTAGCGTTCCCATCATAAAGACATTTTCCATTAATACAGATTAGACTTTGCTTGCATAGTGAAAAAGGGTGCTATAAAACCCAGAGGTGTGGAATCACATGAGAAACTTCATTCTAAACTAAACATGATCCTTGGAAAAGTCACTACGGATGTGCTAAGTGTACATGGTGAGATAATCGATAGGTGGGGGTCCCTCAGGACTCCTTGGCAGCACTGTACTATCCACAAATATATTGTGTTCTTAAATTCCAGCTCAAATGTTGCCTATCATCTTAGAAATATGCTATTCTCTTAATTTATGTAAATGTCACTAACAAACAAAATGAAAGGAAATATATTCTTTCACAAATTAAAAATGAGGATTTTTTCTAAACAAAATGAAACTAGTGAATTTCACACATATTCCCTTGGGGAAATGGAGGAAGTAAGAAATAAAAAAGGTTACAATGTATTGTAAAACAGTAACTTGACTATGGAACAGATTTATGATCTCATAAAATTTTTAAATCGTGTAAGAGCTTAGTCTCCGGTACATGACAGTCAGAGGACATTTACCATTTTATTTAAAAAAATAAAAGGTTCTTGAGCTACTGTGGCACCAGAGATACCCTGAAACCTCAATATAATCTATTTTTGTACTTTTCCATGGGAGAGGAAAGATTGAAAAGAATACATAGAGCATATAATAGCAGAACCAGCCTGCAAATCTGAGTTGTAAATATCCCGAATAAGTGTTCCTGAAAAGGGCACGGATGGAATTGTTGCTGCTAAAGCTGATCAGAAACACACTCTGGAGCTCCATTGGTAGGCGTAATTCCTCAAAATTTATGATTTTATTCTGCATGTTACACTACCAAGAAGTTGTCCTTTGATATTTCTTGGCCCAGAGGGAGATGCAATAGTCTTAATCAAAAAGTTATCTACCTTTTTCTAACAGCCACAGTCAACTATTTATGAAGGGGACAAAATTATGATAAGATTTTCCCTTTCTGCAAAAAGTGTATGGATTAAAAGTAAACTTGGTTTTAACAGTACTAAAGTAATTTGAACACAGTTCGTTTGAAGATATATCGATGCTTCTTGGTGAAGACACTGGATCTGGAGCCTGAACATTGGCCACTCCCACAGTCATAGGGAGACATAGAAGCTTAGAAATTTAGAGAAACCAAGTGTGAGACTTTCAAGGTGGACTTGATAGTTGAGCAGGGGGTTTATTAAAAGAAATTGCAGTGAGGTCCTGAATTGGGTACATGTTAAATTGCAAACAATTCATTCAAGACCCAAAGTTTGGTCTGGACACACAAATATAAAGAACCGTGCCCGAAGAGTTGAGCAGAATATTACTATTATTGCATTGATGAAAAAAAAAGTGAGGAAAGAACTAGCAATGAGTGTAAAACCAGATTTATATGTAAATTTTTGTTTAATAACATTGATAATTTGACTTTTTACGTCAATTCAATCTATCAAAAATACTAAGGCAAAGATGACCTATTCCAAATATTTTCCTCCAGGAATTTTCAATATGATGTGCAAGACAAAAAATATACACATAACTATAATATAATGAGATGGTTCTATAAGAGGGGAGCAGGAAACATAATATTAATTCTCACTAAAGGAAAAAATGATGACTTAATTGAGTAGGCATTTGCTTTGGACTTTAAAAGATGAGCAGAATTTTCATAAATTTGAGGATTATGTGAAAGGAATCTGTGTAGAGAGAAACAATATGATCAAACATTGAGACAAAAAGAAAAAATTATTGGCATGTTTGAACAACAAAGCTAAGTATTACTATTTGGTGAATCAGAATATAAGGTGGAATGTGCATTAAGAAATGCTGTTATACTAATATAGGTTAAGGCCTGGTGGTGGAAATTTTCAATCCTACATTAATAAGTTTTTATAGGGAGAATAAACTTAGTATTATAACTTAAAATAGGAAGCCATGGTAGTGGGTAGAGTTGGTGAACAGTTATAGTTTCTGTAATTTGTATCAAATACAGGGTGTCCCCAAAAATGTATAAACACTTTAATAGCTGATAGCTCAATTTTGAAACTGAAATGTATTTTAATAAACCCTGCCTTTATAATTATTCAAAGTGCATACATTTTTGGAAATACCCTAATACTAGTATATGTCAAAAGTCAGCATATCATGCAAAATTACAAAAACTAGCACGAAGTGGTTATTTCTAATCACTACAACAATCACCATATTAGCTGAGACTTTGTTTCTTGATCACCATTTTATTTTTTGTGTAATAAATACTCAATAAATATCTGCTTAATGAATGAACACCTGACTGATAAAAAATAAGGTAACAATGAAAGGAATATTAGGAACACTTACCAGTTTATCAAAAATATTTTTATGTATAATATACATTTGTTAGAATGTACGAGTCTTAGAGGATGTATGTGTGTGTGTGTGTGTGTGTGTGTGTGTGTGTATACACATATAACTCCAAAATACTGAGGCTCTTCTAGAGTATGGATACACATGAGATCTCAACAGGACTAATAACAGTTTTTCTTGGTAGTTAAGTCTATGTGTTCAGGTAAAACACTAGGGCCTTGAACATTTTCTGGAGGCATTCCAAAGCATTCTGGAATCTTGTGTTGTCTTGAACCAGTCCATCCATTGGTGTGTATTTATGCACTACCATTTGTATGCTGTATGTTCCCTTTTCACTCTTAGCTCGTGATTGATATTCTAGTATCCTAGGACTTAGGAAACTCTCTGAGGATAACCTTCCTCAGTGGCCTCAGGGCCACTGCTGTGCACCCTTAGAATGACAATTATCCTGGTCAAGGTGGCCTTTCCTGATGCTCCCTGAAGCCAGTCCTCCAGGGGCCAGAGCAGTCTGCGTTCTGTGCAGAGATGAGGAAAATTACCCTCTTCTCTGCTGGTTCAAATCTGGGCTCCTATAAGACCTACTCACCTTTTATGTGCCCTGGTGACATAGAAAGTCCCACATGAAAAATAACCCCTCAACTTCTACTATATAACCCCTTCCTACCTATGGGATTTATAAAAATAAAAGCTTATCGTTCGTAAGGGACACATAGTCCAGTGTCATTCAGTTCCTCATCTCTCTGTTGCTTTCCCAGCACAAAAGAGCCCATCTCAAGGGGCCCCTTCTCTGTGCATCAGGCAATAAAGTCTCTGAGCCTAGGGCACATAGAGATACAATGGTCCCACTAATATGAACTCAGGTTGATATTATACACACATGAACACACTGATAGATACATATATGCATACTAGTATATTCATACTAGTATATGTATGTGTGCATGTCTGTGTGTATACCAAGTGTAAATTCAGACTTATAAATTTAAGATGTGGATCTGCCTTTTACCAGCTATGTATTTCTGCACAAGTCATTTTGCCTGTCAGAATATCAGTTTCTTCATCTCTAAATGGGGAATTTCCATAAATCCACAATATTACAAATTTAATGTTGATAGTGTCAATTCTGTGCAAGTGGCCATGATGGACCGTGATGTGGTGATTTGTAACTTTATTGAGGCATGAAATTGAGGCTCGTGTACCAAGGGGCTGTTGTACAGACATGAGCCAGTTAGCTGGGGCAAGAGCCTTGTTAGCTACTCAGCAGGCAACTAGCCACATGGTTCATTGTTTTCTGCTTGACCCTGCATACACAGTAACTCTCCTGAAGCAATTAAAAAGGAGCGCATGGCTTTGGTGGAAGCAGGAGGAACAACCACCAACTGCCAGTGCTGGTGGATAGAGATGGAAAAACTGCATAAAGGTGTTCAATCTAGTGATGTCCTACAGTGAAAAGCAGAAGCCTTCAACAATTTTTCCATTTATGCCTTAAAAGAACATAAAAAGGTATGTACCCCCCTCACATTTTATTTATTTTTATTTTTTTAATATATATTTTATTGACTTTTTACAGAGAGGAAGGGAGAGAGATAGAGAGTTAGAAACATCAATGAGAGAGAAACATCGATCAGCTGCCTCCTGCACACCCCCCACTGGGGATGTGCCCGCAACCAAGGTACATGCCCTTGACCGGAATCGAACCTGGGACCCTTCAGTCCGCAGGCTGATGCTCCATTCACTGAGCCAAACCAGTTAGGGCCCCCCCTCACATTTTAAATTGACATCTAAAATTTTGTCATAGGTTTAAATACTTGAAAATGATGTAATCTCTAGAATGTTATAAATATTGGCAATTTTAAATAGAATTATTGTCATTTTTAAATTGGTTTCAAAGAGTCCATATATCATAGTGACTTGATAACCATCATTACTCATTACAAAACTACACAAATAAGCTCTTTTGAAGAGGAAGTTACATCAGTTTTACCTACTTAAACTCATATTTACAATCTATTTTCCCTCAGAATTTTATCTTAATAACATATATTTTATGTTTGAAAGTCTATTATCATATCCTAATATATAAAAATGCAGCATCCATAATGACTGACCAAAGGCTCGACCGAACACTGGAAGTCAGTCCTGCAGTCAGTGCTGGATTGCCATGGCGACCCAGCACTGACTGCTGAGGGGGCTTGTGGATCAGGCCCAGAGAGAGGCCTGGAGAGAGAGGCAGGGTCTGATTCACAGCCTCTGTAGCAGCTGTTGATCAGCCATTGCCTCTCTCTTTCTCTCTGGGCTTCGCCAGCAGCCATGCCTCTGTTTCTCTTCAGGCCTCTACTGATGCTGCTGATCAGCCTTGCCTCTCTGATCAGGCCCAGAGATAGGCCCGGAGATGCTGACTGGCATAGAAACCAACCAATCAGAACCAAATCTGGGTGAACTGTGAGGAACCAATGGCTGCCTAGGAGGCAGAGCTTTTGACATTGACTGGGATAGAAACCAACCAATCAGAACCAAATTGGACAGCACAGGAGGGCAGTTTGGGGTGAGATCTGGCCTGTAGGAGAGGGCAGTTGGGGATGAGATCAGGCAGGCAAGGGAGGGCAATTACGGGTGATCAGGCAGGCAGAGACAGTTAGGGGCAATCAGGCCTGCAGGGGAGGGCAGTTGAGGGCAACTAGGCTGGCAGGGGAGGGTAGTTGGGAGTGAGATTAGGCCAGCAGGGTAGGGTAGTTGGGGGCGAGATCAGGCCAGCAGGGGATAGCAGTTAGAGGTGATCAGGCAGGCAGGCAGAGAGGTTAAGGGTGATCAGGCAGGCAGGCAGAGGGGATGGGGCAATCAGGCATGCAGGCAGAGGCAGTTGGGGTGATCAGGCAGGCAGGCAGGTGAGTGGTTAGGAGCCAGCGATCCCAGATTGTGAGAGGGATGTCTGACTGCCGGTTTAGACCCGGTCCCTGTAGAATTGGGCCTAAACCGGCAGTCAGACATCCCCCAAGGGGTCCTGGATTGGAAAGGGTGTAGGCTGGGCTGAGGGAACCCCCCTTCCATGCATGAATTTCATGTACCAGGCCACTAGTTTATTTATAATAAAAACATGCATTTAATTTTGTATAAATTTTCTGGGACTGTTTCTGTTTAAAAAATACTTTGAGTTGAATTATTTTTCTAATTTATAATGGTATGCAATATATAGAAACAACATAACTATTTAATATATTTTGACATGTTATAAGCATAAAAACTTGTTGGAAATCATCTCTTAATAAGTTATATGAAGCTTATGAATATGACTTATTAAAAGACTGACTTATTACTGGAATCAGCATTGATTCTATTCATATTTTTGTTTTTATAGATGAAAGTGCTAAAATATGTTGTCCACATAAAATATAAATGAAAATGGAAGTTTTATTGTATTGACACACAATTCTTTGAATGCTTTCCAAGTAATGTGCCCTACTGATTTATAATTAAATATTAATGTAATGATACATTGGCCAACAGTTTAATCAGCATCTCGTTCAATTCTGTTGAAAAACAATTGGAAAGTACTAGGTTTGAAAAAAATTACTGCCCATTAATTTAGATAATTTAGTTTCCCCACACCTACAACAATATTTCAAATTGTCTTAATATTAAATAGTCAGATATATATATATATATATTTTATTCTATGATAATGCACCATAATATTATTAGGGGTAGGTGAAAGTCACACTTTTCTTTTAGAAAGTGAAAGGAGAATGATTATAAAAGAAGAATTTGGAAACAGTTGTCAGAGATGTAAGTTCTCAGGTAAATGCATTTTAGGATACTGTGTATATGGAGGTTTATGGTCTGGAAATTCTTTTCCTAAATCTATCAAGTACCTCATGTCCCTTGGGGAGTCTCCTCACTCCAGTTTGAAGATCTCCAGTATTTGTTATATGTTAATACTAGCATCTATATATTTTAATAACTTTATATGTGGCACTCACTCTGCACTGACTAGCTTAAATAAAGTAACCACTTCTTTGCATTTTATGGCTGAAGTGTTTTGCTATTTGAGATTCTCAACTTTAAAATTCCCATAAATCTTAAGAAGTATCACTGATGAATGTAGTATCTACTGTCCTACCAGTAAGGGTTAATTTGAGACTAAATGAGATAAAGTAGGTGAAAGTGTTATATCAATTGCAAAGCCCCATAAAAGTTTTCTCACATGAAAGAATTGGCCTCCTTGTGGAAGAGAAGAAACGTCAATGGCTTGGGAGGACCTGTGCAATGTGGGGGGCGGGGGGGGGGTGGGCAGTGGGAGGGGAGGAGAATCTAGAAAGCCATTTAGCAGTTAAAGGGCCCATTCAAAGATATTACTTCAGGACAATAGATACAGAAGCAGAAAGCAAATGTGCATTTGGCAAACCAAATAAGAAAGAAATAAGATACACAAATATTTGGGGCTGTGTTTTCTGGAACCCAATCTGAGCAGGTAAATCCATCTGCTGCTGAAGATTAATTCTGAGGTAGGAGATGAAAACTATGCTCTGGCTTCCATGCTTTATTGCATTTTTGTTTTTTATTTTGTGTTCTGTTATGGTTTTCTTGTAAATGTCTAAGTGTGCTCTCACTAAAGTCTGAGAAAATGATTTTGTATCCTCTAAAGCCCATGTTACATCAGAGATCAGAGTGCCTCCAGAAAGCAGACAGCAATAATCTTCTAACTGGCTCTGCATTTCCTCTCATCTCCTTCCAGCCCATTCTCCACACAGCTGCATGAATGGACTTCTTAAAATGAAAACATACTACCTTCTCTTCCCTACTTATGGCTTTCCACACTGCACTTAGGATATAGCTGAATATGTCATGTGGCCTAAAGCAGTGGTGTGTTGTAACTGACTTATATAGGCCCACAAGATTATTGTTAAATTATTGTTAACTTTTATCATAGATACAGGCATACCTCATTTAAAAAGCTCCTCTCTATTGCACTTTGCAAATATAGAGCTTTTTAAAAATTGAAGATTTGTAGCAACCCTGTGTCCAGCAATCTATCAGAATCATTTTTCCAACAAATATAGACAGATGATTTTTAGCAATAAAGTATTTTTCTAATTAAGGTATGTACATTTTTTTCGTAAAACATAATGCTATTGCACACCTGATAGACTTTTATATGCACTGGGGGGAAAAATGTGTGACTCATTTTATTGCAGTATTTGCTTTATTGGGGTGGTCTGAAGGAAAACCTGTAGTATCTCCATGGTGTGTCTGCAATTGTGATGCACAAAACATGTAACTTCACACACAGAAGTCCATGCTGTGTGTGATACAGCTACAGATGTGTACCTCACAAACAAAGGGATTCCGATAAATTCTATTATGCTTAATTCCTATCAAAAACGAAAAAAACAATTGTATGGTACATTTAGATTGCATATACTTGCATTATCAAATATATTAATGCTAGGAGGAAATATCTATTTTATTTAAGCATTAATAAAAATCAATTGAACCAATGTAAAAATTGAGAGAATTTCCCACAGATTAATCTCTGTTTCCATGTACTTTATGCCTTGTTTATCCACATTCCACAGCATCTATTGCCAAGTGTTAGTAAAACTCATGTTGATATGCATCCACTAGCCCTACACTTTCATGGTGCTATTCAGTGATATCTCTACACTAGAATTCTTCATGGAAGTTACCATAAGGCACTATATCCCACTAAATCTAAATCAAATATATCCCCAACTCAACTTCCCCATAGCTGATCCACAGTAACTCTAAGGCCACACTCTGAAGGAAGCTTGAAGAAGTTAGAAAAACAAGCTTAACCAACACAGTAGAACTATATTATTTTGCAAATGTTACAGAAATATATGACCATGTGAACACATTGCTAGTCCTCCTTTTTGGAGCTTCAAAGGGGCCAGAGCCTGTGAGTGGCTTTAAAGGCTAAGCTTTGTTAAGCCTCTTGGAAAATCTGCCTGTGAACAGTTTAAGATGCAGGAGGTCTCCACTATAAATAACTCTGGGAGTGTACCAGGGGGAATCGGAGATAGCTGAATACCAGCAAAATAGGATCCTAACTTTAGAAATGAAATCTCACTATGAATATGAATCATCCAAACCATGAACAGAAACCATGTTTCTTCCTCAGAATTTCCATCTCAGCAAATGAATCACTTTGATTCCTCTCTTTTCCTCACTGTTGTCTTCTTTCCATCAGCAAGTCCTGTGGACTGTACCTCCAAACTATCACAAATCTATCCATTTTCTTCATCTTAATACTACTAACTTGGGTCATGTCACCACCATCTGTTGCCTCCCCTCACCAGGATGTCTGTAACTAGCATTCTAAAAGACTCTGTGATTCCACATTTGCCCCAATATCACACCTATAATTCACTCCCCAAATCCAGGGGAATTGTCTAAAAATATTAATCATGCCCTCGCTGGTTTAGCTCAGTGGATAGAGCATTGGCCTGCAGAATGACAGGTCCTGGGTCCAATTCCAATCAAGGGCACATGCCCAGGTTGTGGGCTCGATCCCCAGTGTGGAGTTTGCAGGAGGCAGCTGATCAATGATTCTCTCTCCTCATTGATGTTTCTATCTCTCTCTCTCTCTCCTTCTCCCCTCCTCACTGAAATCAATAAAAATATATTTCAAAAAATAAAAATAGCACTATTAATCATATAGTATTACTTTTCCATTTAAAATTTACTATCTTTGCATTGCCTTTAGAATAAAAGTGCTGTGGTCTACAAATACCTGCAAAATTTGGTTTTTACTTACATTTACCTCAAGTTATATATATTCTCCATTTCTCTATTTTATCCCATTCCTTTTGGTCCTACAATTTGTCAAATTCATTCCTGCCTTGGAGCCTTTGCACTAGCTGGCCCCACTTCCTAGATGTTGTAGCTCCTGATCCTTCCTCAGAAGAGTCTTTTTCACCAGTTGAAATATCAGGGTCTCTAACAGGTATCCTAAACTATCCTATAAAAGGGCTCTCCCTCATTATCACATTACCCTACTTAATTTTTATAGTGCTTATCTTATATAATAAAAGGCTAATATGCAAATTGTCCCCTTGACCAGGAGTTCAACCAGGAAGCGAGGCCGGCCCACCAACCACCCACGGCCCCTCCACCTGGCTCTTCTGCCCCAGATTGGCCCTCCAATCCTGACCAGGGGCAGGGCTGGCCAGCCAACTGCCCCCAGCCCTGCCCCCCTGGCAGTGCATGAATTCGTGCACTAGGCCTCTAGTTATTATATAAAACATTCTGTTTATTTTCTGTTGTATCTTCAAGTAGAATGTATGCTCCACAAGAACAAAAAGTTTATAGGTAATAATCATTTTGGTCAGAATATACAGTGTCTAGAACAGTCTCTTGCAGATGCTTCAGACTCAAATATACTTGATGAATGTATTAAAAAGAAAAAGTTGTGGAGAAAGACTGGATTTGCTTTATGGAAAATTAGGAGCCTGGGAAGTACAGAACAGTGATGATAAGGATGTCAGGTACGGAATCATGACATCGTAAAGAAACAAATTGGGAACAGACCTTAGTACATTGCCCAATATTAGACAAGCTTTTCTAGATCTTATGGCAATGACTTTTAAGGTCCTGAGAAATGCCAAGTACCAAAAAGACTGGGTAGAAAGAAAGCAGAAAGGTGACCTGCCTTGCAGGGTACATTTGAAAGAAAACAAGGGAACACCCTTTGGACTAAACAAGTGCCTGGTTTTGATATTCTTGCGCACAGCGCTGGAACCTGTTTTTGGTTGGTTTGTTTCTTTCAGAACACAGGTTGCCACATTGCCCATCACTGCTTCTGACAGAGTGAAAAGACTTCTAGCCTAAAGCTAGCTTGATTCTCATTCTGAACATCTTTGATGAGACAGACCAATAGTAGTTATACCCTGCAAATTTGTGGATCAAAATTGAGGCTATTGCACTAGAGTCTGTATATGAAATACTTGTACTGAAATATTTTGTTTGCCTTCAGTGATTTTTTAGTGAAATTTCTAATATGTGTCATGCTTTACAGAATATTAGATTGTTTATTAGTCATGAACTATCTAATCTATGTAGTTGATTAACTGATTTTTAAATTTTCATTTAGATATTTTAACCAACCCAAAGGGTGATTTTTCTCCAATCATCTCTCTGCCCCCTGTTTATCCTGTGTTATTTGTAATGTACAATTCTAACTATCTACTAAAACTGGGTAATATTTCCTATTTCCTCCTTATTCCTCAGAATCCACCAAGCTGTTGCCTTAGGCATGTAGTAGAATCTTTTCCTCAATGTGTGAGACTGAATTTTTAAAGCCATGCATTGGTTATGTCTATTTTTTCAACATTGGAGAAATTTTATTATAATAAGAGGATCACATAAGTACGTATTTTCAGCTCATCTGAGTAGTGTCAGAATTTTATCTTTTTTCCAAAGCAACTGTTGAGTTAAGTGGTAGTCATAGTAAAATATGTAGCGCACCATCATTTGATAGCAATCACTGCCAAAAAAAAAAGATTATCATCACTGACATTCGTCACTTTAGCTCTTGCTAGCTTTTTAAAAATGATGACAATCTACGGCCTTTTCTAGCACAGACTAGCATTTCCCCCAGTCACATCATCACTTGCTTTATGTTGTTTTTAGATGAGGCCAGCTGCCTTATGATCACTGAAATGTCAGGGAAAAAATCATTTCCCACCAGAGAGAGAAAAAATTAAATATTCTAAGAAGCTAAACTCCCACAGAAATCTAAAAGAACTAAAGGAGTGATTCTCTGCTTGGTGTACATGGGCTACTTCCATTAGTGTTAATGGCAGTTTTGAATACACTAACAGGAAAGGCTGCTCACCAAGTGCTCTGTCTCCTCTCTCTAGTTTGTATTTAAGAACAAAGACACAGACAATGCCACAGATTTTAAAAGGAAAAGAATAACATGCGAGTCTCTGTTTCATCTACTACAAACATTTTATCCATGCGTGACCATAGAAGAGTGACAGAACCAATCTGGGCATTACTCTTCTCAATTCTAAACTTGAGAATGAAGCTAAACGATTAAAAACAAACAAACAAAAAATTTTCACCTGGAAAATGAAACCATTTGGTCTATTGTTATTAACTTATCACAATGTTTAACAACTTAATTATATCAAATATAATAGCATCTATAAATGGATGCCAATTTATCTTCATTTCACCAATTTGATTAAAAAACACACAATAATATTATATTCCCCTGAGAAGAAGCCAGACAAAGAGAAGGATGGATAATTTCTCTTCAGTAACTTCAAGGGAGTGAAGAATTGCTCTTAATGGGCCTGCAGGAAGTATCCATGGTGGTAAAGAGAAGAAATAAGGTTTTTTTTTACTTTTTATGAGATAAAATTGAAAAACCTTCTGAGAGACATAATTAAAATGTAACACACACAGCTTTAAAGTACAATTATGAAAAAGATATCTCTTGCAAGAACTAACCAAAAGGTAGATGGAGTAACTATATTAATATTAGACAAATATCTTTTAACATAAAAATATTACTAAAGATAAAGAGGTACGTTTCAAAATAATAATTTTTGAAAGAAAGATTATAATATTTATATATGTATATAAACCCAAGAGCATAGTTTCAAAACATGTATAACAATAACTAACAGAACCAAAAGGAGAAATATACATTTCCACAATTGTATGGGAGATTTTAACACATTCTTTTCTGTAACTAATAGAATATATAGGCAGAAAAATAATTATAAGAATATAGGATATATAGTCATACCTATTAATGAACTTGATCTCAATGACATATATAGATCGTGATTGTCAACAAATGTAGAACAAACATTCTACTCAAGTGCATGTGAAGTGTTTATCAAAATAGGCCATATACTGGGTCATAAAGCAAGTCTCAATACATATACATAGCTGAGATCATACAGACCACAGTGGGTATAAACTAGATATCAATAATTGAAAGATAGCTTATGAAAAATAAAAAAGTAGCCCTTGATATCCAGGAGCTGGTGGCACACAGTATGCCTTGATATTAAAGCCAACCTGGTGCTCACAGGTAGGCCTTATGGTTCTCTGGTTGGAGATAATCTCACCGAATACCAATGTCAGACAAAATCACTCTGAGACAATGACAGAGTGAGATAAAGCAAGACTACGTCATAATTTTATCTAAACATAGATAAAAGCAAGGTCAATGTTCACCCAACAAAATACCAAGCATCCCCCACTTCTCAGCTAATATGAGTAACTCCTGTTACTTTATCAATTAATTACAGCTTCCATGGCTTCTCTGGTCTGTCCTGCCCATAGATGAGATATATTGAGATAACCAATCAAAAGTGTCCCTCTTTTTTTTTTTTTTTTAATCCTCACCATAGGACATGCTTAGAGGGAGGAAAGGGGGTAGGGGAAGAGAGAGAGAGAGAGAGAGAGAGAGAGAGAGAGAGAGAGACATCAAAACATCAAGCAATTGGTTATCTTTCTTTCATGCCCTGACAGTGGGATCAAATCTGCAACTCAGGCACGTGCCTGACCCTCAGTTCTCAGGTGCAGGGGATTATGCTCAACTGAGCCACTCCTGCCTGGCAAATTGTCCCTCTTTTTAACAGCACTTAATCAAGGGCAAACCCTCAATTTCTTGAACCCTCTCCAAAATTACACAACAAAACACAAATCCTATTATTGGTTCTTTATAACACCTTGCTACTAAAATGTCTCATGGTTCCCCATAATATAAATTCCGCCTTGCTGGAATGAGTAATAAACAAAATTTATTGACAGATGTATACCTTCAATCCTTGGCTGGGTGTCATCAACGGTTGAAATCCTTTGCAAAGTCTTTAAAAAATAAGCAGCATTCTTCTTAATAACTCATGGAGCATCAATGAAATCACAGTGAATTAGAATATATTTTGAATCGGGTGATAATAAATTTATCAAAATGATTTTGGATTCAGTTAAAGGTGTTCTTAGAATGAAATGTATAATAAAAACAACCCCCTCCAATTTCTAGCAGAGGATGGGGAAAAATAACCACTTGAAATATGCCCAGAATATTCTCCATAACAAAGGCCAGCTCTCTTGAGGAAACTACCAGAGCCTTTTCTGACCTGAAAAAGGGGCAATTAGTCAACTCCAACCCTCTGGAAACTTCTTATCTACCATAAAGGGAGAAAAAAGAAAAGGCTAAGAAATGCAATTCAAGTGAATAGCTCAAGGACTCATACCCACAACTAAGAAACAAATTTAAGTATAAGATTATAAAATGCTTTTCCTCTCCAACACCTTCCCACAACATCGACAGGCTTTAGTGCAATAACAGTTGATTACAACTGGGAGAGTTGCAAGACACAGACTATTTAAGAAAGAGATATTAGGGAAAACCAAAAACAATGGGAAGGGGAAAATAACCCAACAAATACACTAGTGAAAGTAAAGCCTCTAGAACCTACAGCTACACAACCGAGTCCCCAGGCAGATCAGCATAAACCTCACATTAAAAGTTCCATTACCTTAGTTCCTATTACCTAATAAATCATGTCCAGCTTTCAAAAAAAAGCTAAAAATTTATATAAAAGGCAAAAAGAAACAGTCTGGAGAAACAAAGCCAGCATCAGAACCATATGATACAGATTTTGGAATTGTGAATAAGTGATTTAAAATAACTATGATAAACATGTTTAGGGCCTTAAAGAAAAGTAGACAGCAGGCAAGAACAGATGAGTAATATAAGCAGAGAGATGAAAGATTTAAGAAAGAATCCACATAAAAACTGCTTTAAATAAAAAAGCACTGCAACAAAATAAAGAATATTTTTGATGGGCTCATAAGTAGACTGGACACAGTTGAGGTAAAAATTAGTGAGGTTAAAGAAACATCAATAAAACTTCCCAAATTAAAATGCAAAAAAATAATAACAGAGAAAAAAAGGAACATAGAATACCCAAGAACTGTTGGATAATTGCAAAAGGGATAAAATATGCATAATAGAAACATTAGACAAAGAACAAAAAGAGAAAGGAGCAGAAGAATTATTTAAATTAATAATGATGTAGAATTTTCTGAATTTTCTAAATTCTTTAATGAAGACAAGAAACCACAGATCCAGCCCAAGCAGGATAAACACCGAAAACAAACAAACAAAATAAAACAAGCAAACCCCACAACTAGGCATATCATATTTAAACTTTAGAAAACTAAAGGCAAAAATAAAATCTTAAAGAAGAATGTGTGTTGGGGGGGGGGGGGGGGGAGACACCCTCTTGCTTACATAGGTGAATAAAGATAGAGTTATATTAAATTTCTAGTCATAAAGCATGGAAGCAAGAAGAGAGTAGAGTACAATATTTAAAGAATTGAAATAAAATAGTTAATTTAGAATTCTGTGTTCAGCAATATTATAATTATTTTCTCAAAATAACACAAACTCAGGGCCTTGTTTTCCAATAGACCTGATTTGCAAGAAATACTAGAAAAGTTATTCAGAGAGAATGAAAATGATATGTAAGAACTTGGATTTATGTAAAGAAAGTATTAGCTAAGGAATAAATGAAAGTAATATACAATATTTTCTTTTTCTTTTTTTTTTTTACAGGTAAAAGTAATGTGTTTAAGAGTTTTATTTTTTCATTTTTTTGCCTTTTTAAAAAAATTTCTTTATTAATTAAGGTATTACATGTATTCTTATTCCCCCATTGCCTTCCCAACCCCCCCCCCCCCCCCCCATTTCATGCCCTTACCCCCCTGTTGTCTGTGCCCATTGGTTAGGCTTATATGCATGCATACAAGTCCTTTAGTCCTTTGGTTGATCTCTCCCCCCTTACCCCCTCCCTCCCCTACCTTCCCTTAGGTTTTTTAATTGAACTGATAGATAATTGCGTTCAAGGTAACAGTAGCAATAATGTTTTGGATTATTATAGCATATGGATAAGTGACAAGAATGACAGAAATCATATAAAAGATATGAGGGAAGAATTGAAAATACTCTGGTATAAGGTACCTATATTATCTATGAAGCAGAATAGTGTTCTACTCAATGAAACTAAACACAGATTAGTTGTAAATGTATACTGCAAACTCTAAGGGAAACACTTAAGAAGCTTAAAAATAAAGTTTAATTGATATGCTATAATAAAAGAGAAAATAAAATCATATAAAAGTCAATTAAAACAAGAGAAGTTGGAAGGAGAGTAGATTAAAAAACAGAAACATAGAACAAGTGAAATGAGTAGAAAACAGTTATAAAGTGGTAGATTCCTCCAACCACATCAGTAATCACATTAAATGTAAATGGTTTAAATGTCCCAGTTTTTAAAACACAGACTGCCAGAGTCGATCCAAAAACAAGAACCAAGTATAGGTTGTCTACAAAAAGTTCACTTTAAATATAAAGACAGGTTAAAAAACAAAGAGACAGAGAAAGATATACCATGCTAATACTAATCAACGAAAAGCTAGAGTGGCTATGTAAATCTCAGCCAAGACAAAATTCAGAATGAGAAGAATAATCAGGATAAATAGAAGTGCTATGTAAAGGTAAATGGATCAATACTTCAAGAAGGCATAATGATTTTTAATGTGTATGTGCCTAACAACAGAACATCAAAATAAATGTGGCAAGAAAAAAAAATAGCAACTGCAGGGATAAAGGCAAATTCACTCATAGTTGAAGACTTGAATACCTATTTATCAGTAATTGGCTGATTCATCAGGCAGAAAATCAGTAAGAATATAGATATGAAAAGTATCATAAGTCAACATGATATAATTGACATTTCTAGAATATTACATCCAAC